>JAEAOA010001970.1:867500-1247500 GCA_016746295.1 Potamilus streckersoni
TTTCCAAATTCCAGTTTGATCATCTGCCAAGAAATCTGATAAATATTGTCAGTAATAATCTTTATATAAACTTGGAAATAACTTGATAGATGGTTCTTGTAGGAAACATGGTGAAACTGGAACATATTTTACTTGAGAATGACCAGCTTGTCACTGCCAGGATGTGAAATTTTTTTAGCTGTACTGGTCACGTCTGAAAGACCTTATATGATATCCTGTTGTCTTTTGTCTGTCGTCTGATATCTACAATCGGTTAGCTTAAGTGTGTTATTAGTAACCCTGTAAACTACTTGGAGGATTGCTTGCACTGATCTTTATACTTTATTCATCTCAAGGTGTGGTTGGTCCTCAATGAAAATAGTACTTCTCAGACATCCAAATTTGCCAGCCACAGCAGCCATCATGGAAATCATGTTATTGCTCATCCTCTTGAATGGATGGTCATGTCAATATGGTTTTCTCTAAAAGACTTAGGGTTGGTCCTAAATGAAAATGGTGCCAATCTGACATTCAGTATTCCACCCAGGTAATCTTCTTGAAAATCAAATTGCTACTATCCCCACCCCCTTTGGGTGGTTTTATAAATATGGGATTTTTGCTAACAGACAGAATGTGAAGACTTGTTAGTCTTAAATGAAAATGGTGCTGATCTGATATCCCATATGACCACAATGATGTCCAACTTGAAAATTTTGTAATCCAGTATTCTAAGTAAATATGATATATTCAGATAAAGTCTTGTGAACTGCCTTGGGGTTTCTATCTTCTAAGACAAAGGTAATGGCTCAGTGTTTCAAGTTTTCCATCATAGTCAAACCCGGTTATCTTGATTATGTTTGGGGTGTAAAAAAAATTGTTAACATAACTGGGTCCAGAGATATTGGGTTCATAAAAGACGGTAACATAATTTTTAGGATGTCCTTAACCATTACTCATATTTAACTGGAATCCCCTCCCACAGCATGTTACAATAAAATATACAAAATGCTTAATTGATAATAAAATGAAAGAAATTTACCTGGTGTTGTTTTTTAGTCCTTTTTATCATTACAAGCAATTTATTAAAGAAAAAATACATGAACTCCCTACTGGAGTATATTGCATATAGCGTATGCATTCATACTGTAGCGTTTATCACTTATGCCATATAACATATGATGCATTCCAAAACAAATCATGTTTGGCTGTACTCGGAGGTTTGAATATGTTATCATGACTGAAAAATGGATCCAAGAAAATCACAGAACAGAGAGTGAGAGAGAAACATCAATGAAATGCTTTCAGGTAACTGCCATTCATGCATAATGTGGTGTTAGGTGGAAAATAACCAAGATTGTATTATATCCAGGTTAATATATGACAGTGTTTTGCAAATAAAGAAAAACATGTACATTCACTGTGAGTGCAAATGACAATCCTTTCACTAGCATGGGTATTATTAAAGCAAATTAGTGTTGAGTATACTACTTACCTGCAGGCATCAATGTGAGCACAGGCCAGGAGTCCGCAGTTTTATCAATAAAGCACAACAAAATTTCTGACAACATATCACCTTAATAGTGTTATAAATTAACTTATTATGCAAGTTTGTATCAATTATGATTCCAAATGACAAACAAATAGATGCCTTGGTGGTGAATAAACATATCTTGTAGCTAGCAGTTAACTATTCTTTGAACTTACCGGCAGGATATCAAATACAAAGGTTATTTTTATTGCAAAGTAAACCAGTCCTGGAAACTGACTTTGGATTCTTTTAAGTGTGCTGATTCTTTAATTTTCTTTTTGTCTTTTTTTTCAGCCAACTGTAGTTCTCTTTTACAGGCATTCACAGGAATTTTAAAAATAAATTAAAACAATGGCAGCCAGTTTTTCTGCCAGACCGAAAGAAGAGATACTACAAATAAGAAAACAAAAAAAATTAAAAAGAGCTCAAGCCTGAAAACTAAATTATGGGGCCTCGACTGCCATTGTATAGAAGCCATATGCCTGTGATTATCCATTCCCGTGCATATATATACTTGCGTATATAGGGTGATATTCTGCCTAGTAATAAATTTCTTCTGCAATTTCTTCTGTTTATTTTCTGTTGACAAGTACATGTTTATGCTGTTTCATAAATGGCTGAATGCATTAAAAAAATATAATTGTTTGTGGCAAGTGTCATCGATGCTGAGCATATTTAAGAAAACATAAGTGCTTTTGAATCATTCATTACAAATCAGCATCGGATTAAACAAAAGCAGACTGACATTACTTCATATTTACTAAAAAATATAATGCAGTGCAGGTTATGATGTTTTTAATTCCTATATATTTTGAAAATATTGCTGACGTGTGGCTATTTTGTCATAAAATGCTATAAAATAAATCCTCATGATATTACGTACATATGGAACAATTTCATTACTTTTGAATATTCAGGTGATCAGCATTTTTCTATCTGCACATTTATTATTAATTTAATTACTTGTATCTCCTCGATCGTTGTTTCTTTTATATACGTATTTTCGAATATAATTCAGATCTGAAATGTACCTTAAAAAAAAGGAATGATAAAATACACGTGTAGCTCATGTCTATGATTCTGCGTTTTCATTAAATAGTTGCATCATAATTTGTCCATACTTTTGTCTTTGTAAGCCCTTGAATATTTTGTGTAGTGTAATAAACTAATAAATTAAGCTACTCTTATGGAACAAAAAATGGAAAGAATACTAAATAAACATGTGACTACTACCGTATCTTAACAAAATTGTGCGTGAAAATTGATCTTTTTGCTGACCATTTCTTGTATAATTTCTGCAAGATTGACGTTAAAAAGTTGCATTTCGTCGAATTAAGCGGGTTCACGTGTCATTTCGGACTGCAAATTTTGCCTGACATAACCAGGTTATCACTTATCAGAGGTCGAGATAAGCAGGCAAAAATTAGCATAATAAAGGATTTTTTTTTGGACTGGACCAAAACGCTTGATGTATGCAGGTTGTTGAAATAACCAAGACCGAGATAAGTTGGTTTGACTACTTTTTGTTCAACTCTATAACCAAAGAGCTGCTTGAGATTATAGGATGTAATTTTATAGATTTAGTCATCATTCCTGGGTGTGTTTTGTACTACATTGCAGTCTTATCTCCAAGGTCAACAACATGGTATTATATGTTGAATTTCGTCATTACATAATCTTTTCCATTCTGTTCTTTTAGAGCCATAAGAGATGAAACTTGCTGTAACTATGTATAATTGTGAAAAGGTGTTGCATATGACATACTCTGTGATATAAATAACCGACATGCCAGTGTCTCATTTTTGTTGATTTCGGGGTTCTGTATGCAAGATCACTGAAAAATACTTCTTTTTCTAAAAAAAAACAATTGGTCAAATTATATAAAAAAATATGTACACATAAAATTAAGTTTGTTTTATGCAAGTCAGAAAATTTGTAATAAAATTTTTAATTTTACAAGTATATTACACTTCTCGATCAGAATCAAGCATACATTAATGATCTCCAATTTTGGTGGATATCTGATTCCAGATAATATGGTATCTTTTGTTAAATCTACCTTATTATGACATTGACACTCAGAAGTGACCTAAAATTTATGAATACTGTTTTCACAAAAGGACATAAAAAATGGATGAAGCATTGTCTTGTCTTTAGCTTCATTACAAAATGTACATAGTGATAATTGAGACTTTCATTTTAAACAATCTACTATAATGAATTCTGTGGAAGACTTTGTGTTGAAAACTCTGAGGACCTGTATCCTCAATAGTAGAGGAGAGAAGGAAAATGATTCCCAACTTTCTTGTGAGTAATTTTGATTTAAAATAGTTTCATTTACTTCTATTTTGACAGAAGTCTTTTGTTTTTCCTTATATATAAAGTAGAAAATGAGTTTATAATTTTGTCCGGCCGTGGAAGAAGATTTATATTTTCCTGTAGTGGTGATTCTAATTTCATAGTATTTCTAATAATGTTGTTTCCATGTTTTCCATTATTGCATCAAGAACTCCATAGAAATCTACAAAAGTGATAATAGATCTTAAATTTTTGTATGAACTTGTATGGAAGGAACTTGCCAACGTCCTTAAGTATGTCATTAGTAAGAAATAGAGACTTTTAACATCATTTTTTTTTTCAGAAAAAATGGTTTATGATTTATCATGTTCTACCACAGAGGCATTGATATGATTTGTTCAGGGGTTGTGTTGAGATAGTACTAATTCCAGCCATGCAGATTACACATCTTTCAAAAAAAAAAAAAGCTGCTAAAGCTATGTGAATTTATACAGAGTACTTTTTAAAAAAGAAATATGTTCCCTCAATACTCAAGTTTGTCAGTAATAAGTTTCCATGGTGAATGGCTCAGTAGATCAAATTATTTTTTTTCCATATCATCTTAACTGAATGAAAAAAAGAGATTGTGTGGGACCTTCAGCCGACCGTCTTGATAGTCATTGACTAGAATTAATTCCATGAGGTGTAGAAAAGCCAGAGTGATTCCAAGTTATACATTTTGTTATTCTTAATTCTTTGCCACAACTCTTTTTTTGTACCAAATCATACGATCAGGGTTTTGTCAAAATTCACCCCCAATTTAGAGCAAATGAAGAAGCAGTCTTGAATATTCAATCTAGTGTTGATGGAAATGTCATGATCAGCTTATAAGAGAGCCAAATCATCAGGTAAATGATGTATTAGAAATTCAGAGCCATTATTATTTATGCCATTTATATCTAGATTGTTTTTAGAGCAGCACTTTATAGCTTGAGAACTATTATGAATGTATATGGGGAGGGGGTCATTGTGTCTGACCCCATGTTGTATGTAGAAAAACTGAAAGCAGTGTGCACTTTTTAGTACACAGCTGGATATATCATGATAAAAGGTTCGAAATCATTTTCTGATAAGTGGAATGAACAAAAATAATTTTTAAGACTTCTGTAAAAGACCGTTAAATCACAAACTTTTGAAATCGAGAAGAACTTAAAGTTCTGGGATGTCATCTTTTTTTGCATTTTTTAAGTTAAATAAAAAATGAGGTATGTACAGCACCAGTTATATGTCAGTATTAGAGCTCAGTTGTCTTTCTACTTTTTAACTTGAGGGCTGTTGAAGATCAATGGATCTTGTTATTAACCTTCTGTATTATCACAAGAAATTGTTGAGATTAAAGGCAAGTATTTATGGGCTTTGTGTTTCCGCTGTACATTATAGAAGCCTGTACCCTTTATGGCATCTCCTTTATTACACTCAAGATTCTGTACTGTTCCTCTGTTGCCCTTTGAGATAGGTCACTTTCTATTTCTGTCTAGTAATTTTACAGCTTTGTCTTAATTTTTATGAATTTAATTATTTTTTACCTCAGTCTTCATGATGTGTAAAATAAGTTTTTACCACATTTCTACCATCTCAACTTAAATTTCATTTGAAATTCTTTTACCAGCACATAAAGGCAGGATTAAAAGGACATCCTCTTGTGTTAGATGGGGAACTCCATAATGATATAAAGGTGGAGGACTCGACATGGTGTATCCAAGAAAAAAAAGACTTAATCATCTCACTGGAAAAGGTAAGAGAACTGAGTTTTAGGATTTTATGCTGGGCTAGTAATGTTGAATACAAATAAAAATATCTGAATATAGTTAAGATGGACAAGTTAATGTTATTAGTGTTTTAAACAATTCCAGATTTATGTACAAGAATTTAACTGGATGGAGTTTACCCTCTCTCCCCTCAACAAGTCATTATAATCACTGTTGTGGCAAATAAAAGTTAAGCAATGACTGAATTTTTAAAAAAATGAAAAATAGCATGTAGATCTCCATATAAAAGTATACAATTTAGAATTATTTTTATGTAAGGTTAATTTCGAGAATTCTTCTTACTTATGTCAGGGTCCCAGGGTAGCTGGGTAGTCTTAGACCTTTACAGATCACGGACATTTCACCTATGACCACATGGTTTTGAGTCTTGATTCAGTCAACATAGGTGTGAGAAAGTTTGCCAGTAGCTTTCCATGGGTCAGTGGTTCTTCCCAAGGCCTTCACCAAATATACCAGCCTCCATGTATAGCCTATCATGTGCTAAAAATGGCATTAAACTGACAAGAGACTGCTCTGGTGGCTTAGTGGTTAGAGCGTCACCTTGGATGCGGGAGGTTGTGGGTTCAATCCCTGGCAGAGTCATAGAAATATGAGGTCAGTTAATAACCATCCTATCTGAGATTGATGAGCCTAGCTTAGTTTCTGACCACCAAAGTTAAACTTTATGTCCCCTCCTGCAAGACTCATTCTGTTTAACTGGTAGCCAGGTTGAGAAAGGGTTTTAGCTATATTCAGAGGTGGATCAGATGACATTTCAAAGTAGATATTGAGGCAGCTTATTCAAAGCTTAGCGATATTTATGCATGTCTTAGTAATTATTTCATTTGAAATACAAAAGTGACATCTTTTATTGGTAGTAGTTTAGATATATGTGGCCACTCACTAACTATACCTCTCCATTGGTCTAGTGGTTAGAGCATTTGCCTCAGATGCAGGAGTTCGTGGATTCAATCCCTGGTCAAGTCATGCCAAAGACTTACAAAAAATGGTACTAACAGCTGCCTTGCTTGGTGCTCAGCATTAAGAGGATAGTGTTAAGATTGGTCAGGCTGGTGTCAGGATAATGTGACATCATGCTATGTGTCTGTGTATATATGTATCATATTCAGCAGATACTCAATGCCTGTTGATAAGTACACTGTTCTGATGGCCTAGTGGTTAGAGCATCTGCCTTGGATGTGGGAGGTCGTGGGATCGAACCCCAGCCATGTCATACCATAGACTTAGAAAAATGGTACTAACAGCTGCTTCGCTTGGTGCCTTGTGTCAGGATAATGTGACTGGGTAGGACATGCTACGTGTCTGTGGCATGATGCCCCAGTGCTAGACATCACTATAAACTGTCACACTGCAAACATTCATAGCATTATGACTGAAAAATTGTTCAAGTTACGTTAAAAATCCAATCACATCACACAACACAACACCACTCACTAACCAACCTGGTTAATTTTGGACTAAATTTAGAGTTGTGTATCCATGACTGAGTCAGATAAACTGAGTTTGGTTCTTGATGGTGATTTTTTTGACTTTGTATCCCCTCCCAGTACAAAATAATTTAACAACTGCACCTTCACAACAAACTTGAAACTAAATGAGGTAATTTGTTATGCTTTGCTTAGTTGTTGGATGTAATAGTCAATTTTTATACTTGGTTTGAGTTGTAATTTTCAGTTTGTAATATTATTTTAAAAAGACCAGGCCATCAACATTTAATGTGTCAAGTCTGGGACAGAGTTAGCCGCACATTCCAGTGCATCTTGGTCCACATTTTAATAGGATCATGACAGATCTGTGTGTGTGTTTATGTATTTTAACCTGAGTGGATTTCTTTGTCCGAGTAACTTATAATGCATGTAAGAAATATTGCTAATGGAATTAACAGCTATACAATTCCTAATGTTTCATAGTCTTTCAAGCTTTTGGGAAAAAAAATAAGTGAAAAAGTGTATAAAATTAATGTTCTTGTTCTTTATACTACACTGCAGGTAAACAAGATGGAATGGTGGTCCAGACTTGTTACAACTGATCCAGAAATCAACACCAAGAAAGTCGAACCAGAGAATTCAAAGGTATGGATTATATGTAGTAAAACCTGATTGCCCCTTCTGCCAACAAAAAGTAGTCTCTCAAGACAGGTGGTCTCTCATATCAGGTTTGTACAAAAAGACCAGTCTCCAGGGTCCAGTTTCAGAACCATTTAAAGATTAAAAACCACAATCACTATACATATATTCTATTTCTTAGCAATAGGTCTTGCTAAAATATTGTTTGTGTTCATCTAAACACAAAATTATATAGCAATAAAGATATACTTCTGTCATTAAACATGAAATCACATTTGCATTTGAAGATCACATATTTTTGGATATGAAATTGTGTCTGATGTACTCCTTTTCCTTTATTACATCCAAAATCTGTTTTACCAACATTTCAACCATTCGTTGTGAGTGGTCTGTTCTTTTTCACTTCTTTCAGTTAAAATAGTTATTTTCTCCATCCTTAAAATTTGTCGCTTTTTTAGTTGGAGGTTCATTCATTGTTATTTAGGTTCTAGGTGTTAACATTATTAGTGCTCAGTTGTAATAATGAGTGTTAAAGTGGTTTTGACTTGGCTTTGGGAAAATATGACAAATCTGTTTATTTGCATTTAGTGTCTAACAATTAATGAAATAAAAAGAAGCTTTTATCCAACATCCAGAAACAGAACCATTTACTCAGAGACAAAAGTGAATGGCTTTATTCAAACAAGACCTACAGGGATTAACTCAATAAACAAAGTGTGTAACCAGGTTTATCCGATTTGAATAGATGACAGCTTTGTGATTGGGATATAATCATGTAACAAAGCAACAACCATAACCAGTCTTGAACACTATCAATCAAATCCAGCAAATAATTCTATCTTGCTTGTTTAATAGAAAATGACCTTATTCACCCCCAGCCAATATGGATTAACTCTATACACAATATATGCAACCTTTACATCAATTTTGGCACTACAATGGCAATTCATGACATGTAAATTAGCCTGGTTTATGGACTGTAACATCTACAGTTCTAAACCATGCTCATGTACCACAACAACATCAATTTCAGCACTACATTGGCCTGGTTTACGGACTGTAGACTGTAAGCCATTGTAGTGACAGAATTGACATAATGGTACATTTGGCCACAATTGTTCATTTGTTTTTAATTTTTTTGTGTTTGGCTAATCAAGCAGTCTTTGTAACAGTTGATTACATACATGTCAGTAGTGTCTGCATATGTTCTTTTGCTACAGGTGTTCATAGGGATGTTGGGTTTTGTATATAAAATCTACCAAGGTCAGGAAGCAGGCTAAGTGTGGGAATAATTATTCTGGTTCCCTGCTTCATGTGCTCCCTGCATTGCTCTTCCCTATACGAATAGCAGAGAACAACACATGGAGCATATGAAACACTAAACCAGACTAGGGAATAATCTTCATGTAAAATAGTCTGGTTTATACAACAGAAACTATGAACACTATATGCATACCGACCAAATTTCAGATATCAGTAACCAGCCAATTTTTTTTTTTGTTTTTAAAATTGTATGGGCAGTTGTTGTTACAGGAATTATATAAAGGTTGGTGGAGTTTATCGTAGTTTTTGCAAAGTGTCATTCATAGCAGTGTTGAAATGCATATTTTGCCAAGATATCACAGTCTCTGGTCGCGTTCAGCAGGTGGTCGCTTACAACAGCGTTTGTATAATAAAAGCAATCCATGCATTACCATTGTGATCGAAAATGGAATTTGGTCGCTCATAAGTTTTTACTGCACTTACCTATCCACAGAGTTTTTTTATATGTTTTTGCACATTTGATTTGTGATGGCAACAGGAAGAGGGAGCTTTGTGATGGAGTTGGGATGGGATATACGGCTAGCCTCACCATATTAAAGTTAACAGCAAGTGTATTGTCTTATATACTTCGTCATTTTAATCCATAATGAAGCTAAAAATTAATAAAATAAGTTCATAAACAACACCTAAGACCATATTTGGACTGGAAAAGCTGGAAGCTCTAATTATTGCACCAACAGGAGTTGGATATTTTTAGCCTAAAAAGCCAAGAACAAGACAAAATAACTGAATCTGTATTAAAAAATATTTCATACATATTTATGTAGAGAGATAAAAAAAAATTTTAAAACTATTTTTAATGTATTAAACACCCTCCACTCAACCCCGAAACTTCAAGCCCTCGTGTTGCTTCTGTTTGACTTTTTTTTCTTTGCTAGAATGTTGATCTTCTATTACCTGATAATATTTATGGTTTATGACTAGCCCTTTGATGTGAGAAAGGTACATCATACATTTGACAGAAACAGGACATCAAATCAGTAGATTGAAAATTGTATCTGTAGTTTGGCTTCAGGGTCAGTTTGATTTGTAAATTTTGTGCCTTTTAAATGGGACTGAAAATAAAATAAGTGTATTTTTGGTCATAATACGCATTTTATTCACAATATAATAAAACAAGTTTTTAACATGAATCAGTTTCTGATAGCAACTGTTTGGTAATCTTTCATCAGTGATAAGCAAACATGATAGCAGGTGTTTCATCTGAAACAAAAGTTGCTGAACCAGCATCATCTGATCTTATTAAAATACAAACAAGGTAGATAGTCCTCTACCACAGAGGCATACAATGGCAATGGAATGTTGTTTTTTTGTTGTTTGTCCATTGAGTCGTCGAAGACCACTCTAGTCATCCGTGAGTTGGAGGGGCTGGTTCTGTTCTGTGTGTGCGCAGGTGGCTGGTAAGGCCAATCCTTTCACTGAAGGTTCGGTTGCAGAATGGACACTGGATAAGTGGGACATCATCCAGGAGGGTCGCTGGCACGTTTTTCTGACTTGCCTCTATCTCTGCAGCGGCAATGGAATATATTCTCAATGGAGCACACAAGAGCACTTGATACCAGTGTAGGCAGCCATTCCTCAATAGCTAACTTCCAATGGCTCTTCAATGAGAAACAACACAATTAAACCTACTGTTCCACATTCACAGCTTCTGTTGGATTTGCAGGAGAGAAAATATTTCCCTTTTGAAGCTGCTCCTGATGTATGGGTTCTGTTTTCCAGTCCGATTATCTAGAAGCCGTCTCACACACCATAGGGGAATGGAGATGGTCTCTTTGGGGTAAGGGGATGTATCTCCCTCCATCTTGCCTATTCTATGTACTGGGAGCCAGAATTCAGCTTAAAAATTCAGCGTGGATTGTATAACCAATATATCTTTATAAGATTGAAAAAACAAAAAAAATTATATGTCTACCCTGTTTGGTTCAAAGGTTATGAGTAAAAATATTCATAAAACGCTGCAATTTTCCACAAATTTGTCAGAATTGCGTAAATGGCCAAGTTAAGTAGTTGATATTGAAATCAATTGCAGATTAAGTCTAGAACTTTCAAGATTTCTTATTTTATATACAGAGACTTTGCTCAATTTTTTTGCGGGAACTTAATTCGGTGAAATCACATGTACCATACCCCCAAAATTAAAAATCTTCATTAAACTGTTCAATGGCAAATACAGCCAGAAAAATAGGCAAAATATTAAAAAATCTATATCTTGGCTATTTAATTGTCAGTTTTTTAAAATTTAAAGTAGATTGTATTTAGCTTGCAGTAATCTATCTAATGATTCTATATTCTGAGGATTTAAAACATTTTTTGTTTACATCTCCCCACCCCCTAGGCAGAACTCACATGATGTCAACGTGCAACCACACAACAAAGTAAAATCTGTAGCACATGCACTATCAATATTTTATTGAAATGTAAAAATCATTTTATAGCAAACTCAATATCAAAGTTATGTCTGTCTGGAAATTCCCCAGTCAGCATTGCTTAATGTCAAAACTTCAGTTCTAATATCATAAAACAAGTACAGATAGAAAACTTTATTGAAGAATGTTAGCGAATTTCTAATTTACAACTTAAACCATATCAGGATAACAAGTCTTATTTGAATCTTAGAAGTTATCCAAGTTTTGCTGGAATGCCAGTAGTTTCTCTCAAAATATTTGGAGAAAAGGTCTGACATTACATCTGTCCAAGTCATGGGTTGCACTGCTTTTAAGAAATGACAAAATGTCAAATTCAGAAATAGATTTTAACATCATTCTATATGTGTCTGTGGCATGATGCCCCAGTGCTAGACATCACTATAAATTGTCACACTGCAGACATCATAGTAATATGAAAAATTGATAAAGGTATGTTAAAAAGTCTAAATCACACACACACAAACACACACACATTCTCACTATAGTTGCATCAATATAGAGAGCATGCCTTCTCCTACATAGTAACTAATGCACCGATCCAAGTATCAAGAAGAGATCACTCTGCCACCTTTAGCTATTTAGTTAAAACATTTTAAACCTGGAAGGGCAGAATTTGTGATGTAGTAGTTCTTCGAAGGTATTGTGGTGGGCAAGTATTATCAAAGAAACATTTTTTTAGAAACAAATTGGGATTTTTTGCTCCTGCTTTTTAGTCATCTAATTGACAAGATATTCATATGAGTATTCTTATATTTAACAATTGAAGCTCAAGATTTTATTGTGTTATCAAAGTTTCAGGACCTTATACATGCTTTTAAATGTCAAAATGGTTTGGTGTGGTGTGGTGTTTTACAGTCTGTAATTTAGTGTCACGGTAGTTAGAATGAAGTGCCTTGCTCAAGTATCAATTAAATTTGGTGAACCGGGTTATCAAGGGGAAGAACTCATATTTGCACTGTTTCAGTTATCAGTTCTCCATCCTAACTGTTGAGTTCCTGTGGTTCCTAAAATAACAAAATAGAATGTATACTTAATTATTAAGTTATGAAAATCTCCAAATTTGACTGATATTCATATATATTTGCCAGTTATCTGACCTGGATGGAGAAACTAGATCGATGGTGGAAAAGATGATGTATGATCAGAGACAAAGAGAGATGGGTCTTCCTACATCGGATGAACAGAAAAAGAGAGATATTCTCAAAAAGTGAGTGATGAGTTATTATGTACATGTTTGTAAATACATGTGTTCATTTAAGTGTAATAAATATTTTTGCAGCCTCTGGTATGTAACATGGGATAATATAGTTATCCATGTGCTCATCTGTCTGTCTGCAAGGCATGTTCATTCCAGAGCATAAATAAAAAACCATTTAGGATATCTCTAAAAAAAACTAGGTACACACATTAGATTAGTTGGTTTTTCATATCCATGGCAAAACTTATCACTGTTTAAAAGATACACTAATTAGGCCAATCAGCTGTTGATGCAACCTGTGTTGGATCTAAAGAAAATAATTTTAATAATTTTTCTCCTGATTTTGCTTTTAGTATTGTTAATTGGTAAGGACTGATTTCCTGTCAAGAAAAAGCAGTGTTAAAGCATTAAAATGTAAGCAGCAAATATTTTATTGAATTTGGCCTCTGACATTTGTGAAGGATGATGAAAATACTGGTGTGATTTAACTAGTTTTAGAATGGTCACTTGAACTTTCAATTGCTCTCTTTTTATTATTTTGCAACTGTTTCCGGAGAATATAGCATAGCCTTTGCTGATTTTGTAGACCTGCCACAGAAATAATGCTGGCATTAATAAAGTTGTTGCCAAAAATTTGTCAACCTCATTATTTTGTCATAATTTTCATAATACTGTTCCACCAATTTATTTCAATATCCCTGTGACCAAGGTAATATTATCTAGATTTGTTTATAAGTTGTGGTGGTAAACAAAGTCAGATTTCACATACAAGTGAAATTTGTAAGAAGTGCCTGCTGTCAGTAAGTAGAATTTACACTGAGAGGAAATAAAATTTTTTTTGACTAATTAAAGACAAAACTAGGGTGAAATACATGTGTATTGACAACTTACAGTTGTGTAGAAGAATCCATAGTATGTCATGTAATATACATGTACATAAAAAATCCATGAATTCAAGCATGGATCATGTTACAAAATTTATACATTATTCACATCCATTTAAAAAAACAAATAACTACTATGTAAAAAGATGCTAGTCATTTGATCTATATCCCTTTGTCAGCAAATGTGTGTGTCACAAAACTGGTCGCAGAGGTATTTGTTGTTGCCATTAGAACATGATTTATAATAGTTTACATGCTACATGTACATGGTCTAGAGTTTGGTCAGCTGGAGACAGCTATCATCTTGCAGAGGCTACCAAAGGGATGAGGCTGTTAATAGGGAAACAAAATTGTGAATAAATTAAAAAGTTTAACAAGCATATTTTTGACAACTATCTATTGTTTCAAAAGATTTTAAATTTAGTATGCATTTTATGCCGCCTTTGATAGCTAACATAAGCATAAACTTTTTTCCAGCTTAGAAACTTTCATGGCACAATATAGTGTTTCTATCACTTTAGAAAATACAGTTGATGAGATTCCATTGCCTTTAATTAAGTTTGATATTGACTTCCTTTGTGTTTTGATTGACGATTGTAGTTGGCTTAACTTTGATGAAGGGTTCACACATTATTGAAATCACTATTAAATTCAAACTTTTGAAGACCAAACAAATGAAGGTTTGTTATTTGTGGCAGCAACATAAAATAATTGTAGAACATTGACTCCGCTTTTATTGTTTATCATTAGAATATTTGTACAGAACAATTGGTGCTTCAAAGGTATTCAGTTTTCTTAGAATATTTAGCAAAACTATTTATAGGGTACAAAATTTTTATTTAGAAAACAAAACAAAAAGAAAAGGTCATTTGGTTGATTCTATCCATTCTTTTTGCTGTCATTGGAAGTTGATCGATTGTAGCTGATCCGTATGCATGACAGTGTATCGCAGCATGCAGTACCTGAGCCATGTGTCTACATAAGCAGATTATGATGTAAAAATTGCACTGTTAAGATTCATTTGTTAATGCAAACAGTAGATTTGTTTATTTAACAATAGATAGGTTCCAGTACATTTTATATAGAAGTTTGTGGCTTCCTTTCATGATGCCTTTGAATTTTTCCACCCCAAAACCCAAGGTTGTATAATGTATGAGTTTAAATAGCCAAACATTTGACCCACAAAAAAATCACCAGATGATATATTTTATTGCCAATAAGTAAAAAAAGGAGCAAGTTGTAGTTAGCAAGCTTTACCAAAATGTACTCATCCTTCATTATTTCATCATTTCAGTTTTATGGCTGCACATCCAGAGATGGATTTCTCAAAAGCAAAGTTCTCATAGACCTAGCAGTTCTATGGACTTGCACACTAAAATGGAATCCTTTGAAAGGTTTCTTGAACAAGACATTTGATGGAGATGTAATTTTTTATATTGTGAATTTCTTTTAATTCCATAAAATTGAAACCTGCATAGAAATCAAGAAACTGTCCAAGAAGAATTACCATGCTTACTCATTATAATGCCATTATGTTTAACTTTAGATTTTTATTTGCAAATTTCACTACTTTATTAAAGAATAATTTTTTGTAAACCTTGGAAATTTTACTGAATTGATTGATCATATAGCTTATTTATCAAAGTCTTTATATGGTCTAAACTGTTACTGAAAGTAAAAAATTATAACCTGGTATAAAATGAAAATTTTAAGTAAAATGGTTGAAAAATTTTGAAGTTATTACAATTTGAAATTGTATATGTTGCTTAGTGGTCATTAAAAATGTGCCAGAGCTGAACCAACAATTTTTGTGGTAGGAATTCAGTGTTGGTTTAATTATGTAACACTCAAGAAGCCAGCAATGAAATTTGTCAACAATCCAATGTTAGGTGCATGCTGTTAATGTTAGAATGATGAATGGGTAGAGTCAGTGATCAGTTGTATAAACTAAAATCATTACAGTTTGAATTTGTGCATATTATAGTTGTTAATAAAAATGTTACTAGGTAACCATGTAATTTCATATTCAGACAACCTTGGCAACCAAGGTTATCATTATGTAATGATTTACAAAATTAAGGTCACTGGTCAGTTAGATTAAGGAATCAACAACAATTCACTTGCAGCTGGTGGTAAAGTAGGTGGTGCTTAGTTGGTGATTGGAAAGTTGTTAGTTGAGACACTTGATTGACTTTCTATCCAGCACATTTTGTTCCCACAAATTTCGTTTCAGTAGAGTTTGACTGTCAATTAAGTTTATAAATTCTGACCATTTGTTAATTTAATGTTATGGAAGAGGACTTGTTTCAATGGACAAATGTTGATCTGTACAGATATAGAAGATATTAAGAACATTTCACATTGAATTTGTTCTTACATGTAAAAGGCTAGATAACATTAACTCCCAAGTTTTTGAAATCCCTATTTACAAGCTGTATATAAGATGCTTTTTGTTACTTGACCATCATTTTCATTGTATGTATGCATATTTGATTATGTAACCTTTTACTTCCAAAACATTCAGATTTTTTTCAGACTCTTAAGTTGCAGTGAATAAAACTACTTTGTAGATGACATATTCAACATGCACAGCATTGATTCAAGTCAGATTTTAAGTGCAGGCGATATGGCTTCATAAGATGGGAGTCATTGTGAATATGTTTGAGTTTTAAGTCCAGCAGTCAGCTGTTTCATATATGTCAGCTTTTGTCATAATTGTAACACTTTTTATTCACTAAATTGTGTTTTTCTTTCATCTCTACATGAATTATGCTTTTTTGGTTCATTAAAAAATTAAATAAAGTCATAGATATTGTTTTTGTCATTTTCATTATCACCTTTCGTTAATTCTACTTATATAAATTTGAAAATATGATATTTTTAAAAAGATGACTGCTGCATAAGAATAGCAAAAGACTTTCTTTGATTAATTGTTATTTATAGCAACTATATATGACCCATTTCCGAGAAATCAGATGGGAGTTTTCAAATGTGAACTATCCCTAACAGATTTGTTATATTGATAAACTTGTTAGTCAGCGGACTAGTCTATAATTTTAAAGAAAAGGGCACTAGAAGTTAAAAAAGGCTGTTCAGTATAAGTTTTGGATGTAATGATGGAAAATTTGAGAGCAGGTGAATCATTGGAAACTTCAAAACATGTCAGATCAGAACAAAACACAAATTAGCACTGCTTTACAAACTTTACAGAATGAGAGTTAAGTAATACATCACTCAGAACACATGATCATGCTTATTGCAGAATTCCAGTTCCTGATCATTCAGTAAAAGTTACACAAGTAAAACTATTTAAATAGAACTGAATGTAAATAAGTTTTTGTTATGTTTTGTGTTTACACTTTTTGAATAATAGCAGAACTGGTTAGTACATTCTCGCATGTAATATATAGATTACACTTCTTATGCCCAAATTACACTTTTTTGTTACCTAAGATAGCAATAATTACTGATACCTCTCAGACGGTTGGCATATATGCAGTTTGGTAGCAAGCCTGGTATTTTCTTCCCAGAAATATAAAGGTCTCCCAGCAAAACAAAATCTCCCAATAACTTGGTTTCAAATCATGATTTGAGACTGGTTTCACTATAGAAAATTGTTGGATGCAAATATCATGTAACTACACTGAACCATTTTCAAGTCCGATCAGGCAGCTGCTGTACAATAACTGTTGTACTGTTCACTATAAACCAGTAGTGGTTTTGTACCAGCAAAAACGTGTAATTTTACACTGACTTGATACAGTAGCAATTCAGCCAGCAACATCTCTTTTCAAAGTGAACCAAACAGATTTCTATCATTTTGTATTAACTCTTATTATCTCCACCGTGTCCCACTAGACCCCCTTGCTTGGTTTAATGAGATATTTCTACCTTGCCCCACTAAACCCTTTTGCTTGGTTTAATGAGGTATGTTTTTTCAAGTCCTATGTACATTTAAATAAAAAAAATTTCCAGAAGTATGAGCTAGGATTTATAAAGCAAGGTTTTGAAATAATCTTCAAATATAAATTTTGAATATGAAAATTCTGCTGATATACATGTAATGTGTTTTCTCCAGGCAGTTTCCTTGCTCCCATTAGCACATTACAGGGTGCAATTAGACAATAGCAACATGTAACAAAAGAATCAACCATCTGTAATACTTTCAAGCTTGTTCTCTGTGTTAATAATAAGGCAAGTTTGCAAAGTTATTTTGAGGCTTAATCATAACACTTTGACTACATAGCAAGGTTCTCATTGAGCCAGATTATCTTGCTTTGAAAGGAATGAAAATGATCAAGGATTAAAGAATAACTGACTGTCATGTTGAATATTCAAAGATAGTGATAAAAACTGGTGGCCTGATTTAAATGCAATTAGTCTATATATTTAATGGCTATGGAAAATTACTGAATTTACTGAATAATGATCAAGGATTAAAGAATAACTGACTCTGTCATGTTGAATATTCAAAGATAGTGATAAAAACTGGTGGCCTGATTTGAAAGCAATTAGTCTATATATTTAATGGCTATAGAAAATTACTGAATTTACTGAATAATGATCAAGGATTAAAGAATAACTGACTCTGTCATGTTGAATATTCAAAGATAGTGATAAAAACTGGTGGCCTGATTTAAATGCAATTAGTCTATATATTTAATGGCTATAGAAAATTACTGAATTGAAATTATTGAAGATGACAATAAGGTTATTGTCTCATCAGATACCGATAATGAGTGTTGGCTTAAATAAGCATCCAGAATGCTTAAAAAGAAATGCTGCTAATAATCCAAAGCGTAAAGATTAATTTAAACTATTTTTTCTAGCAGTGCAGCAGTTTGAAAGAAATAATGACCCACATGGGCACTAAGTGATTTCAATTTTATATGTAGGCATTCTTATATTGAATAAGAATGCGAGAGAATTTTACCATAATTTAGAATGGTTGCATGAAACGGACAAGTTTTAAAACAATATAGTGTTGCTGAAAGAAGTAAATAATCACATTAAATGATGGAGTAATATACGATGTCCCTTAAAGTGAGAAGGCCACTATGAATTTGATCCAAAGAGGGGCGGTCACATCTTGGACAGCTGAAGAAAACTCTTAATGCTGAATGTATGTCACTTTAGATGCAACCATAAATCAGTTGCAAAGGATATTGTGGACTGTGCATAGCTGTATGCATATGTTTAAAATAAAAGAGAAAGTTCATTAAAAGATGTCATTAGAGGATGTTTTCTTGAAACTAATCCCATGAGGATTCTTTAAAAGGTTCTGAATATTTTTGTTTGAATTGTCATCAGGAATAAGATATACATACAGGAAAGGGATATTACTATTGATTGGTTCACTGTCGAAAGCTTGTATGGTTTTATTTCATTGTATTAATTATTATTCAATGCAGAATAAAATTACTATAACAAAAAAAGAGGCCAATAGTCTTATTATATATTAATTAGATAAGTTTCAAACCCTTCTATCACATGAGGTTTTAGGTCCTCAAAGTGGCATCATATTCAGTACTGTATTGTGCTTAAAACTGCTTGTCATATTTGATTTTTGTAGAGAGCCATGTACACAAGAACTGGCAACTCAACAGTGTAAATATTTGGAGTATTTCTGTACTAACAGACTGATCTCATAGTATCCATTACCATAATGTTATTGTAAATATGAACATACAAAACAACAGTTTGAGAAAAGTTTCAGATGAAATCAGTTTTGAACCTGCATACTTTATTTCTTGCTAATAAATTAGCACAGACTTGAAAAACACTAGCATATTTTAGGAAATGTTCATGCTGACTCTCCACTAGAACAAATTTTTGACCAACAATAAAATGACCCAATTTGATATTGCCAGTGCCTAAAAAGAAACTTGTATTTGGTTAAAAAAATAAATTGACTGGAACTTATAAATACATAAGCTACTTGAGATAAACATAGGAACAGGTGTAGAAATCACTTTGAGAGCCTTGGTAAATGCATGTAGTACAATGTGATATGTTGTTGTGGGGTTTTAACACCATTTTTCAGCACATGATAGGCTATACATGGCGGCCAATATTAATGGTGGAGGAAGAAACCGGGAAATCACTGGAAAGAACCACTGACCCATGAGAAGATACTGGCAAGCTTTCTCACATATCCACATTCACTGAGACTTAAACTCAAACCCACGCAGATAAAAGTGAGATGGCAGTGATCTGTAACGGACAGCGCTTTAACCAAAAATTGGTAGTAATTATTCAGTTTTACAGGTAAAAGTTGATCTTCAACAAATACCCCAAAAGACAAAGCAAAAAAAATTTTGGTTTGAAGCACTACGACTGCATTACTTACAGCAAAAATGTTACAGAATAGCAATCATTGTTAATTATAAAACAACCACAATTGCATACCTGCCATAGCATGGCATATCATGCTAAAAACATGATTTTTTTTACTCCATAATCCACTGCTTCAGTAACTTAAAAAGAACCCAAAAGAAACTTAGATATATGGCCATAAAACTTTGCATTTATAGACTGTAAACAGTCCTGATTGGAGCTGATATAAAACTATACTTTCTGCAGTTTTAATTGTGGTAATAAAAGGGCAAAGTAGTCTGGTATAAACCACCATTTCACATATTTAATTGGCTGGTAATAGCTATCGTAACATATTCAGTAGTTGAACAGTGTAATGCGTGAGCTGTCTTAATTTGTGACGGTAAAGACCATGAAGTGGAACAATCCATTAATGGTAAATCAAAGAAATGTTAGATGCATGTTGAAGTATGAAAGTCAATGCATATCATTACATTGAATTGATATACTTAAGTCATCTGTATTCAAGATTATTAAAAAATTTGTGAAGAGTGGCCACATTTCTTTGATGTCCGATTTTATTCCATATATAAACACAAAGTTCAAATAATACACAATACACAGGTTCAATAGACACTTTACTGTACATATAAAATAATCTTTTTGGCATAATGGGTGCAAATTCAGTTACAACACACTGCACCAGCCCAACTGAATTGTTCTAAAGGATACCTCAGGACAGGAGTTTGTATGGTTGTGAAGAGTGTCTGACACCTGTATGTGGAGCGCAAAGGGCTGATACAAAGTATATATGGACAATGATAACTAAAACTTGAAAAGTCCGATCCTGAGAATGCTATGATAACAAACATCAGCTGATACTCCATACATGTACCATAGGAAGCAGGTATGAAGTATATGGGCATAATAGTTGAGTACATTTAAGTACTGACACAAATTGGGGTACAAAAGCAAAGTTTTTGAATGAATGAAAACTTGGCAATGGCCTGCTCTGAATTGTTCTAAAGGATACCTCAGGACAGGAGACGTGTGGGAGTTTGTAGGGTTTTGAAGAGTGTCCGACACCTGTATGTGGAGCCTCAAGGGGCTGATATGAGGTATATAGGGACAATGATAACCGAAACTTGACCGATCCTGAGGATGCCTTGAAAACAAACATCAGCCGATACTCCATACATGAACCGTAGGAAGCAAGTATGAAGCATATGGGTATAATACAAGTACATTTAAGAACTGACCCAAATTCAGGTTCAAAGTAAAGTTTTTTGAATGCATGAAAGCTTGGTAATGCTGCAGTTTTGAAAGTGCTGAAAACCTTGTTCAAAAGTCAAGTCATAAATGCTCAAAGTTGGGCAATGCACCCAAGAAGAAAACTGGAATAGTATGCTATGCAATAAATGCCCTAAAAAAATGACATGGTGGACCTCTGGACAGGAGACATGTGGGAGTTTGTAGAGTTGTGAAGAGTGTCTGAGACCTGTATGTGAAGTCGCAAGGGGCTGATATGAGGTAAATATAAAGACAATGATAACCGAAAATCGACAAGTCTGATCCTGAAGATGCTAATAAATGACTTGGTGGAAAGTGGGGAGGTGGGTGGTTCTTTTTGCTGATAAATGTTTTAAGTTAGATGTTGTGATCGACAGTTCACTGAAAAGCACACATCTCTACACCAAGCCAGCAGCTATATGAATGACTCAAACAACTGACAATGCTTGATCACATGCTCAAAACTCAGTCATCTGATTGGTTCAACATGACAACATATCTAAATTTAGTTACTAGCTTATTAATATATACTGATTACAATGACATCACATCAGGTAGATAAACCCTAGTAGATAAAGAGGGGTCCAAAAAGGGGCTAGAGAAGGATGCAATGTGTATTATTCAAACTATATTGAATCAATTAAATTACAACATGATTATTTCAGTAGTGGGGATATAGTTCAAAAGTGATTCACTTTTGAAGATGATTCAGGAAGCAATCAACCATCAGCAAACAAAATTTCAGAATTTCTGGTTGATGACATTACTTTGTGAAGCACACCAGTGGGGTTTGGGGCAGGGAGTGGTGTGCATTCAATTATTTGTGTGTATATATATATATATATATATATATATATATATATATATATATATATATATATATATATATATATATATATATATATATATATATATTACAAACAACTTATTGATATACATCATTCCTGTGCGTACAATGTCTTTTGAAGTAGGAGCACCAACTATATGTAACATATTCGACATTGAATTTAGCTTTTATATCAGTTCTCTTTGTTATTATTCATTATTTTGTTAAAATACTGTTAACCGACGATTTTAGCCAATTAACCATGAAATAGATTGCTTGAAAGACAATAATATACATATAGTCATTTTTGCATAGTTGATTTGTATTGATAAGGCATTGAGACACGTGCTGCATAGCAGTGTTTATTGCTGCTGTATTATGTCCTACCTTCGTTCCCCAAAGGTCAGTCCCAGATGCGATGTATATTCATTTTTCTATAAAGACAAGCATATCTCCTGATCAGACTGCATCAGATACAGTTCTGACAATGCAAACTTTATAGTCATCCAGAACCACTTTGGTTCTTACCAGGATTTGCTGAGAATCCAGCATTGCAGTTTGAACACCAGTACATTTGATCTCTATTGAGCTTAGTGATAAACACTATTGAAACTTGCATTACCTTCAAATCCTCTATTGAGCTATTGAAATTTGCAAAGACTGCATCTAATTAAGCCCATATTTTGCCATCCAGTAGGTTTTAAAGATATAAACCTGGTGTATGTTTGTATGTTAATGTGAGTGTGGTTTTGATTATTTGCATCTTGGCATATATGTGTATGAGTTATGATATTTGACAGTACTAAGTCTGCCAACTATTTTCTTCTTTGCAAGTGTATTAAATGTTTCAAGTACAACAATTTCAGGTTTTAAGTTCCATGAGTCATTGTCTTTAGGAGTAATGAAAAGTGTAACAAAAAATGTAGGTCATAGGTGTAATGAAAAGTGTAACAAAAAGTGTAGTCATAGGTGTAATAAAAAGTGTAACAAAAAGTGTAATCATAGGTATAATGAAAAGTAAGAAAAGTGTAGTCATAGGTGTAATGAAAAGTATAACAAAAAGTGTAGTCGTAGGTGTAATGAAAAGTATAACAAAAAGTGTAGTCATAGGTGTAATGAAAAGTATAACAAAAGGTGTAGTCGTAGGTGTAATGAAAAGTGTAACAAAAAGTGTTGTCATAGGTGTAATGAAAAGACTGTAATGAAAAGTGTAGTCATAAGTGTAATGAAAAGTGTAACAAAAAGTGTAGTCATAGGTGTAATGAAAAGTGTAACAAAAAGTGTAGTCATAGGTGTAATGAAAAGTGTAACAAAAAGTGTAGTCATAGGTGTAATGAAAAGTGGGCTTATTCTCAATTGGACAATGTCACTTCTTTTGGTCACACCTACTGACCCACATTGGGACCTCAAAACCCACTTTTTGAGTTTCAGAAAAAGTGACAATGAGAATATGAAAGTATGCAGTTGGCTTAGCTGTTTAATTACTTTTTACTAGCACACAATAAAATATTGGTTTAGTTCATAAGATGCCATTTTTAATTTGCAAGAAAGAAGGATTAAATGAAGCTGAATGTGAATAACTTTATAAAGCAAGAAGACATAAACAGGTTAGACACTTGAGAATGTATATGAAGAATATTCTAAGAACTTAAAAGTTGATTTTAGTCTCAGTGTCACTGTTCAGCTTGCTTAAGTGAAAAAAGTCCATCAATTCATGGATTAGCATCAAATATTTTATATTTGTGGATTTTGCATTCAGAGGTAAAGAAGAAGGGATGGAATGGGGGTGAGGGCATATATATATATATATATATATATATATATATATATATATATATATATATATATATATATATATATATATATATATATATATATATATATATATATATATATATATATATATATATTTATATATATATATGTTCAGCATGCCATGATTAAGAGTGTCTGTGCTTTTCAAGAAGGTAATAATTTTACCTATAGTTAACCAAAAGGGATAGTAAATAATGGCATCATGGCTCATCCTTTGATTTGTTCAGTCCTCTTTGTACTCAACCAGAAGGATGTTTTACTTCAAGTATATGTGTTTAGCATACACAGTGATACATTCAGTTATTTTTCCATTCACTGTTGACCAGACGGCAACCACAAGTATAAGAATTAGTAGCAAATTAACTGTGGCACTTGACTGTTTAGAATGTCAGGCACTACCTAGACCAGTTAGAGGAACTGGAGCAATTTTCAGTAATAAAGGAGATTAGTGAAGATTACCAGCGTTCTATTTAGAATAACAACAAAAAAAAAATACCCCCATAGTAATGAATGTAAGAAATGAAGACAAGGCAAGGCAGAATTGAATTTGGAAGAGAGCTGCAACCACAACAACTAGTATATCAGTAGAGGGAGCAACTGCAACAGTGGAGCCTGCATCAACAAGAACAGCAGCTACAAAATGAACAGCCAATATTTATAGTGGAGGAGATATTGTAATAAGCTTCCCTGTTTGAATCAGAAAAGAAAACATAACAAAAAATAAGGGGGAAAGGTCTAAAGGACATTCTTGTTGTTTTTGTTGTTGTTGTTTTGGGGCTTAACACCATTTTTCAGCACACAATAGGCTATATATGGTGGCCACCAACCCATGAGAAGCTACTGGCAAGCTTTCTCACATATCAACATTCGCTGAATCTTAGACTGAAACTCACGAAGACAGAGGTGAGATGGCAGTGATCGGCAATGGATAGCGCTTTAGACCACTCTTGATATGGAAAAAGGAAGTGCATTACTAAACAGGAAGTGCAGTACTAAACAGGAAGTGCATTACTAAACAGGAAGTGCAGTACTAAACAGGCAATCCCTCTCATGCTATAGAGCAGTCCATGATATTGCAACCCAGGTGTCTAAGAATAGAATTGCAGCTCAGTACCTGTGAGCTGCAAAATTACATTTATGTCTGTGTGTATCTGTATAATAACATTATTCTAATTATTACTTTTTGTTTCTTTGTTTTAGGTATTTATCTATTATTTGTCCTGTTTTCTGGGGGGGGGTTGCTTACTATTTTATTTCCCAATTTTAGCATATAAAGTTTGGGGCAGTTTAGATTATGCTGTAAATTGTGGAAATGGGTGAGAGGTGACTTATTAAATTTCATTGTTAAGTAAGCATACAAAAATTTATATTAAGTGCACATATGCATGCATAATAAAAATATCTTATTCTTGTAGACATCTTAAATATATGACATAATTTCCAGTAAATGTGATGGGATATGTCCACTGACTCTGTCAAAATTTATCAAATAACCAGTGGCTTAAGGTTCCACTTTCCAGTTGTTAAGAGAGTTTTCAAAGAGTGACAGGAGTAATGCCAAATTATATGCATTTGCAACAGGTATAGAATGCTTTTATGTACTGTGACTAAAAATTTATATAAATGTGGAATTAGGGAAACAATACAATGTCTAAACCAAACAGCTGATCAAAATGGCTTCTAGAATATGTTCAAGAAATCAACTTGAACTAAAATCTAAAGTTGACTAATTTGATCAATTGTAAAAATATTAAAACTGTAAAAATGAAGGTAGCCTGCATAGACAAATAAATGCTGCATTAAGTGCAATAACAGTTTTAAATTTTTGTGTTTTTTTAAATGTTATCCACTACTTTTTTCTTTAAATTTTTCCCTAATGTCCAGGATGTGAAGGTCACCAAGCTGGCTGTCATTTCAGAAACGCACATCTCAAGCAAGACCAAGCTGTATACTGTCAAGTCCAAATGACACCCATTAGCCATACACTGAAATAAAAGAGAATTTAAAGTTCATTTTACAATATCTAAGATATGCACAGTCTTTTATAAATAACCAGAATTACTACTGAGGTAAATCTAAAAACCAAGTTTTGGAGTAAAATATATTTCTTCAACAATATTGTCTGAGCATAATACCTTAAGAGTATGACCAATACTTTATAGATGTGTGTTTGTGTATGTGTGTGTGTGTGTGTGTTGACTTTTTGTTTTTTACCTATGAGAGAATAAGCAGCTTATTATGTAAGCCTGTCAACAGAAAAATAATATCGTTTCAACATTGTACCTGACAAAAGTGTGCAATCACATTGATGAAAATTTTTTTTTATGTTACACAATGTTTGAAAACAAGGTTGGAATTAATAAGGCATGATAGGATTAAACAACTGTCATGGACCGCTTTTCTGCACAAAAATTAAAATTTTTTATTAACAGTCATGTATGGTAACTCGTGTCACCCCCATGGACCTCCTTCCTTCACAAAATTTAAAAAGTTTATAGAAAGTCATTTTGGTGTCACTCCATCTGATGGTGTCACCCAGTGTGGTCTGTACCATTAGTGATGCAATTGGCAATGAGCACCATCTATGATTTTCATTAGCTGAATTTAAAATATATTATTTAAATGCATGCATGGATACTATTAAAAAAGCCCAACAATAACAAAATAACATTATGTATCTTTTTAAATAATTTTATTTATCTATTTCTTGCCATAGGACTATCACAGTGCCATCAGTAATCCATGGCACTTAATCATATGTTGATGTTGGTATCTCTTGAGTTTACCTTCAGATACCATCTTAACTTAAATAGACACAGTTTGTTTATTACTTTGTTTTGCTATTGTGTCCTTCATTCATTCCACTGCAAGCACGAATAGTGGGATAATCTGACCATAAATTAGACAAACCCATTTGACCAACAGCACTATAATTAAAGCACTTGTGATGTCATTTGTCAATTTACTGAATTTAATATCATTATAGAAAACAAAATATAATGCTGGCTTAAGATTACTTGGCAATAATTGGTTACATGGAAGTATTATATGTATTAATATAAAAATGTATATTCAGAAATAAGTAATTAATGGATTTAATATGTGCTTTAAATTAAATGTTTCAAAGGTTAAAATGTTGGTTTACTGGTTTGAGATTTTACTCAAGAGTTAAAAATTCAGGCATAACAGTAGATAATATTTACTCATCAATAAATTTTTATGCAAGAAAACAAGATTTGCACAAGATATCAATAAATACATTGGATTATTTTATATGCAATAGTGTTGATAATAGCCTGATTTATGAAAGTTAACTTTTGTATTTTGTTATTGAAACATTGGAAAGTTAATTTGGTTATAAAATCTAAATATGATTGTACAGTTCTATTTGTTCTCAATTCGGAAAGAAATTTGCTAATGATTATCTGATATAAATGAAATTACTGAACTCAACTTTTTACGTTCTCTTGCAATGCTTGCGAAAACAGGTTCGTGTGTTCCATTGTTTTTATTTTAATGTTTCACTTATCCCGTATCAGTCTTCGATTTGAGCCGAATCAGCCACGTTCCGAGTCAGCCAGCAATCTGGGTATGATTTATAATGGACCGGAAGCTGTACTTACTAGCTTGGAACGTTATTTTTATACAGTTCCCCTGTTGTCGTTACACAGAAGGAAGAGCTGGATGCTGGGCATGTGGTAGAAACACAAGAAATCGTACATAGCATCTGTATATGCAGTTACATTAGAATAGAAAAATAACTTAGTATTAACCAATCAAGGGTCCGCTCCACGGTGGTTATGGGCACGTCGTTTCGGCCCCAGTCAATTAGATCGAGATGTTTCGACTAACAATGTCAACCGGGATTGTTCGGCACATACATATGAGACGTCTCGATCCGACTTTATTATTGATTTTTATATACAAAGTTGAGGTAGAGATTGAGTAGCATTGATAATTAACCTTAATGACACACACGCACACATACAAATATGTAGGTAGGTATATACACACACACACACACTATATATATATATATATATATATATATATATATATATATATATATATATATATATATATATGATTTAAAGTATTGTAATTAAACGCAATTGCACACTTTTGTCAGGATCTATCAATAATATTCACATACTTGTTTGTACCCCACTACCTATTTTAAATTCAAATTGCATCAAGGATAACAAATGCACGTCTAGAACATAAAAAATAACAGGTGTTCCAAACATGGTTGGCGTTTCCAATCAAATGGTAGTTTCTTTTAAGAACATGGTTGCAATATTTGCATGGGCTAGTCTATGTTTTCAAGCAACAGACATGATGTAGTTCACCAACCTTGATAATCTGCATAGTTCTGCAATTTTTGGAGTTACATCGCTTTGAACACGTGTAGGAGAGTGACTCTTTTTTTCTTATTGGTTCATTTTGTTCAGAAATTAACAAATTAGGCATGGCAAATACTGGATGCAGATGACACAGTTTTTACTGAAATGGACTATTCTAGACTGCAGAATAGCACAGTGAGCAGTCTACCAGCTTGTTTACATTGAGAACTTTCATTTGGTTTGAAATGCTAGTAAGTTGACAGTGTTAAGGATGGATTCCCTGCCAGCAATCAGCTAGAATTTATAAATTGAAAAATGAAATGACAAAGATTACTGTAAAAATTCAACAAATAAGTCATATGTCTATCATGTTTAACTAATTAAAGTTTGGTATGCAGAGAAAACTGTCTGAGTCCACAAGAAATTTTAAATGGGCTGAAAAGGGTAAATGACAAATACTCTGTATGGCATAGGAAGTCTTTGAAACAATGAGACCATGAAGATGAAGTTAATCATGGTCTACAAAATTGAGCTTTTTAACCCTGGTAGTGCAGAAGCTATATATTTATGGATGATGTCACCTGGCTGTTTGCAACCGCTCTGGTGGCCTAGTGGTTAGAGCGTCCACCTCGGATGTGGGAGGTCGTGGGTTTGAACCCCAGTCAAGTTATACCAAAGACTTAAAAAAATGGTACTATCAGCTGCCTCGTTTGGCACTCAGCATTAAGAAGTTAGTGTTAGGATTGGTTGGCCTGGTGTCAGGATAATGTGACTAGGTGGGACATCATGCTACATGTCTGTGGCATGATGCCCCCATGCTACACATCACTATAAATTGTCACACTGCAGACATTGTAGCAATATGACTGAAAAATTGTTAATGCTACGTTAAATATCTAAATCACACACATACCTAGCTGTGTGCGGGAACCATATATTTATGGTCAAATGTCACCTATCTCTGTGGATGTGGATACCATATTTTTATGGCACAGGACAGTGATGTCTATGGATGTCCAATCGAGGCCAATCATTAATCATGTGCTAATAATAGAAGGGAAATAGCATATTTAATAATCTCAAAGATCACAGCTCTGCATCACTGTAACAGAAATATCTGTGAAACAGATATTCAAGCAAACCTAATTGTCCAGGAAAGTCAGTCATCAACATTGGTAGTTGATGTAAATAGTATGGTGGCTATTAAGTCGTTGCAGTCTTGCAGCTGTCCCATACCCAGTTGGCGCCAATTGCCATGTATATGTATGGGCTAGTCCAAATAGAATAAAGTTTGTTAGGGCTTTGTGTGGAGGTATAAACAGCAATGAGATTTCCAAATTTGAGAATTAATTTTTTGCAGGTATATATCAAGTGTTGATATGAAAGTGCTCTGACATTATCATGTGATCTTAAGTGCTATGACATGGCCATCCCATTCAGTAACTGCTTTAAAGTTTCATTAAATCGAACTTAAACTATGTAGTAGCTAATTTTATCAGCGGGTAAGTCATGTGTAGCTAATTTTATCAGTGATTCTGTCATGTATAGAAAGAAGCCTTTTCATATATTGCATGATACATTGTATCATCAAGAATGAGAACTGTACAAGCTTGAAAAGGACCAAACATTCATTTCAAGAGGGTGTCTAGTGTTAACTCCAATATATTCCTTCATTCCTTCTCTCTCTCTCTCTCTCTCTCTCTCTCTCTCTCTCTCTCTCTCTCTCAACAATAAAGTTACAAAAGAAATGGATAAGAGAGAGATTCACTTCTTAGGTTACCCACTCTTACAACAGCAATGTGAGATATATGTGATGAATGCAAGTATCTTTATACATGAGACAAATTAATAGCTGACAAAATCTATATGCAGGTTTGTCATTGACTGTAGTTAAAAGTTTTTCATCACATCATGTACATGAAACAAATATAAATTTTTCTTTTAAAATAAAAAATACTCTTATAAATGTTGGGATTTCAATGACTTTTAGGTTTATTTCTATAATCATACTGCAAACTTTTCTTTTTGCCATTACTAAATCTTAACTTTCCTTTACTATCTATTAACATGCCAACTGAGTGCACATCAACAATATTATTTCTTTGATTTCCTTAATAGCTTTTATAATTAATACATTCTTTAATATATGACTGCATATATAGTTTTAGAATAACTTACTTTACAAGTTGTTTTAAATTCTCATTATTAATACATCTTCTGATGCTCAGCTAATTTGAGCACAACTGTCAGTGGCTTACCAAATAGACATATTTAATTCCTTTACATTCTACATCTTAATGATTTGAATACAATATCATCAGGCAGAGCAATATTATCACAGCCATTTGTTTCGTCTTGCAACACAATAGAATAGTGTATCAATTTTCAGTTATATATGGTAATATTTTAACATACTGAAATGTGGAGACATGTTTGAAAGTAGAGTTTTAATTATCTAGCATAGGCTTAAAAGTAATGAGCTGAGGATATGTGATTATCTGATAAGTAGAAAAAACATTAACTTTGTTTGCACATTCTGAATATGTATATTTGATGGAAAATATACACTATATTTGATTTTTGGTGGTGTCAAGAGTTACTTTTCTACACATTTGCTCTATTTGGTTGCTATGGTAACCATGAACACATCAATTTCATCCACATTTTTTGTATTTGCATTCTGCTTGCATATATGCATAACACTGCAATCTGATTTTAAATAATAGTTCTGAGCTGTTGTATAGATTTAGTCCAAAACATCTGTATTTTTCTGTAAGAATTCAGAATGTTCAGATGGTACAGCTTGAAACAAATCAGCACTGGTTTCAAGGTCAACCAAAACAACACAGCACTACCAGGGTTAAGAAGAATGCAATGACTGTATGGAAACTTGTAGCTTTATAACCAGTGACAATTTCCAATATATACTGATACTTTTTTTCATCATTTGATTTTGTAACAAACAAGCATTACATTTTTGCATACTTTGTGCCGGGAAAATATGTATACTTTAACTTATATTTGTTTTATGAAGTCAGACTGGACTGGTATTCGTTTAAAATGTAATCTTTTACATGGTTACATGGATACTTGATTGACCAATTTGTCTGGTCAATCCATCCGTCAGTTTAGAATAACTTTGATCATTCTTCTTCAAAATACATATTTAGTAAGATTAAATCTCCCCTAAAGCATGGAAGATTTAATCTATTTTGAAGATAAAATAATGACAAAAGAGACTAAATTTATTCAAATACATAATTTCTCATTTAATTAATAATTTGTTTGGAAAGAAAAGTAATAAAAAATACAGATACATATTATAATAATTGATAGTGTATAATGAATTTGCACTAAATAAAAGCAAGATATGGAACTGATAATTTCAAAGTGCAGCTCATTTCAGGTTAACCATACAGTCAAACATGAGTGATCTGAGTCCATGATATAACTTTTATTGTAATAATGTAAGTGTTGAAGAAAAATATTATATTACAGTGCAGACAACAAAGTTAAGGTGGCAAAACTATCTAAATAAATAATATTTTGTTTTTATAGCACTATTAGTATTTTATATACTGTTATTTAACTTTGTATGACACTTTTTTGCAGGGCAAGTAAAATGTTGTATGTCTTTCAAATTTGGATGGTGGAGGATAATTGTGCAACTAGAGTTGTTATGACCACAGACTGCTCAGCTTAATACTATTTCAATGAAAACAGCATTATTAAAGTACTACAGCATAGCCTTAATATAGTATAAGTGGGCTGACATGTGTCGGGCCAAATCAACCTCAGCGAAGCTGGTTTTAGCCTGAAATGGCCATCAAATCAACCTTGGCCATGCTGGTTTTAGCCTGAAATGACCATCAGGCCAGTGGGGGATTCACTACCATGGAATTTCATAATACTGCAAACAAGCAGTGAGTTGCTTGATAAAAGGAAGGCAGTACTAAAATCATAGTAAATGGAGGAATAAAATGGTATCACTGGGGTGGGGGTGCTTTTTAAAATTGCTTCAGTGCATCCTGCTACCTTAATCAAGCCTTGGACACAACTATATAATGAAATGAAAGTTTTGAAGTACTGGCATGCATTTTGTCAGGGCGCTAAAGAACAATGGTGTGTCTATTCACATAGCTGCCATATACCAACTTTTGTAAAGACTCTTCAGTTGGCAGTTTTGTGTGCCCACAATGGAAAATACTGCCCACATGTTGATGGCTGAATGCATTAAGGAAAAGTCCAAAATATTTTGAATGATATAAACTCGTCTAAGTTTAACATATAGATATGTTGATAATCAGGGATGGCCAACTACTAGAAAGCTGACAGAAAACAGAAATTTAAACCAGTCTAAAGTAAATGCTGCTTATTGCCATTGTACCTGGGATGAATGAGGTCATTGAGAATATCTGTAATACTAGCAAGTGATAATCGTTCTCCAGATTTGATTGTCATTATTAAAGAGTGGTGTCATTGCTGACAATGAAGGTGTATACAAATGAGGCTGAAAGTTACAAAGGTGTGATGGTATGATATATGCATTTGTGCTTCATATGGAGAATCTTGCATTCAACCCAGACTACCAGTCTTGAGCAGTTCTGGCAGGCTGTCAGCAATCTGAATATACCCATGGGGAGTCAGCAATCTGAATCTACCAATGGGCAGTCATCAGTCTGAATCTACCCATGGGCAGTCATCAGTCTGAATCTACCCATGGGCAGTCATCAGTCTGAATCTACCAATGGTCAGTCAGCAGTCTGAGTCTACCAATGGGCAGTCTGAGTCTACCAATGGGCAGTCAGCAATCTGAATCTGCCAATGGGCAGTCATCAGTCTGAATCTACCAATGGGCAGTCATCAGTCTGAATCTACCAATGGGCAGTCAGCATTCTGAGTCTACCAATGGTAAGTCAGGAATCTGAATCTACCAATGGGCAGTCAGCAGTCTGAATCTACCAATGGGCAGTCAGTAGTCTGAATCTACCCATGGGCAGTCAGCAGTCTGAATCTACCCATGGGCAGTCAGCAGTCTGAATCTACCAGTAGGCAGGAAATTATTTTTGAAGCTTCTTGGTGGAGTTGTACTAACATTCATTTGCCACATTCCAATGTAGACAAAGGGCATTTTCCATTATGAGGAAAATTCAGGCTGATTCCACAGGAAACCTGGATCCAGTAACACCATCTCCTAGGTGTTAAGATAAAAAAATGATGAAAACTATAACCAATATAATCCTGGCAGAGATCTCTTAAGAAAGGCTCAAAATGCTTGTGATACATATAAGGAAAGTACAAATGGCAACAAGTGTCCGTGATTTGATGAGATGGTATGCATATTTTAATATTTAAAAATGTAAATTTGTTCAATAGCTGTAATGTTTTTCCATTTGAATACAAAACAAAAGGGTTTGATGAAAATCCTCCCTTTTTGAGGCAAAAACTCTTAAACAACTTTTGGAAATCTAACTGTCGTGACCTAACCTATATTGTCTGTTATTTGTATGATACTGTATTTTGCAGGGCAAGTAAAGTTTTGAGAGAATAGAGTATATCGTTTGGAATAGTGTCACATGTTACGTCTTGTTGAAGGAAGGCTCCAAAGGTTGTTTGGGGACATCATTTTATCTAGGAATAACAAGAACAGGTGGGTTTTTCTTTATCTCTCTTTGCTTATCTCTGTCCATTGTCCAGTTTTTTGTTTGGCTTAATGACATTTTCCATATGATAGGCTATACATTACAGCCAGCGTTTTTGGTGGAGGAATGTCATGGGAATGCTAGTGGCACATTGGTCCAACTGAGACTTGAATTCATGTGTACCCACATTAGTCCAACTGAGACTTGAATTCATATGTACCCACATTGGTTCAACTGAGACTTGAATTCATGTGTACCCACATTGGTCCAATTGAGTCTCAAATTCATGTGTACCCACATTAGTCCAACTTGAGTCTCGAATTCATAAGTATCCACATTGATCCAACTGAGTCTCAAATTCATGAGTATCCACATTTGCCAACTGTGACTCGAATTCATGTGTATCCACATTGGTCCAACTGAGTCTCGAATTCAGGTGTACCCAAATTGGTCCAACTGAGTCTTGAATTCATGTTTACCCACATTGGTCCAACTGAGTCTCAAATTCATGTGTATCCACATTGGTCCAACTGAGACTCAAATTCATGTAGATAGAGGCAGTGTGTGAGTGATCTGTAAAGGCGAGTATCTACTCAGCCATCCAGGGACCCCTATTGCCCCATTCTTTGCTGTGAGTTAGCTATAAGTCATAAGAATTAGAATTACAATTATCAGGTTTTTAAAAATCATTTTACTTTTCAATATTGAAATGTTTGCATATTGATAATGACGTTCCTGACTTGTCAGGAGAATATATTTTGACAATTCTGTCTCCTGATAAAGTTGACAAAATTTAGATGTGTGAAAATTTTGTGATAGTATTTGTTTTAATGCTTGTCCTTCTGTTCTGAATAAAGGTTTTGACAAAATTCCCTCCAGGAAAGAAAGATGGAATTGGTATGCTCTTGCACATATATGCATTTTTGCATGCATAGTATCAATTTTGCTTTTTTTCTTAGGTCAGACATTATTGACAGTTTTATTGTAGTTGTGAAGAGTTCGAAGACCTAAGTTTTCCATGCAACAGATTGTGAGTAGAAAAATGTAGAACAGGAAATTAAATTAAAGCCAGCAGTGAAGGTTATGGAATTTGACAGATGTAAGAAATTTTGGTTGTTATGAGCCTGGAGTTCAATTGCGTTAAAGAATCAATTTTGTATAAAAAAAGAACAAATGAGAATGTAATTAGAAAAAGAAGAGAAAGAAAAAGAAAGGCAAATAGAATTACAAAAAGAACAAATGAAAATGCAATTAGAAAAAGAAGAGAGAGATAAGGATAGCAAATACAAATAGAATTACAAAAAGAACAAATGAGAGTACAATTAGAAAAAGAAGAAAAAGAAAGACAACTACAAAAAGAACAACTTGAACTTAAGAAAGAAGAAATGAGATTGCAATTTGAAGAAAGAGAGAAAGAGAGAGAGATGCAAATTAAAATGAAAGAATTAGATCTGGCAAGTGACAGGCATGATTCCACATCTTGTGAAAAGTTTTAACATTATAGGAAATATCAAATTAGTTCCCCCTTTTAGTAAAAAGGAAGTAAACAAATATTTTATAATGTTTTGAAAAAGTAGCTGAGATTTCAAAATGGCCAAGAGAGTTTTGGACTCAATTATTCCAGAGTGTACTTCATTGCAAGGCCAGAGATATCTATATATCTCTATCAGTACAACAAAGTTCTGATTACGATTTGGTTAAGGAATGCATCTTGTAAGGTTACGAGTTAGTTCCTGAGGCATATCGACAAAAGTTCAGAAGTTACATAAAAGACAATATGCAAACTTATGTTGAATTTGCTAGGGAAAAATAACAGTTGTTCAAGAGATGGTGTCTGTCTGAGAAAATTGAACATGATTATGAAAGACGTGAACAACTGGTATTACTCAAGAGTTAAAAAACTGTATTCCTAGTGATATCAAAAATCACCTTGAGGATCATGAGGTTAAGACATTGGAAAATGCTGCTCTGGCTGCATATAGGTATTCCTTAACTCATAAAGTTGCTGTAAACAAATCTTTTACCCAGCAATCTACTGATAGAAAGGTGTTTCAAACAAATACGACTCTCAGTAAAAATCAATCTGGCACAACTTCTGAAAATCAAGCCTCTGAGAGACTTGATTCTAAACCCTTGTCTCTACCTACATGTACCTATTGTAAGAAAAAAGCACACGTCATTTCTGAGTGCTTCAAATTGAAATATAGGCACCAGAATCAAGATAGACCTATTCCAAATGCTCTTATTTCTAGGAGGTCAAGGTCAAGGTCATGTATTGAAAACAATACATTTGTTGGGTTTGATAAACCTCAGTCTGATTGTATTTTGGAGAATTTTGAACCATTCATGTCGAAGGGTTCTATGTCACTCTTGGATGATTTGGCCAATCCTGTCCCTATCAAAATTTTAAGGGATACAGGAGCTTCTCAGAGTCTTTTTGTTTCAGGTGTGTTGCCTTCTTCTGAGAAGACCTGTTCTAATGAGTGTTCTCATTCAGGGAGTTGAGTGCAGCTTTGTTAATGTTCTTCTCCATTCTGTTAATTTGACATCAGACTTAGTTTCAGGAACTGTGACCGTCGGTGTAGTGTCTACCTTACCAGTTGAGGGCGTTCATTTGTTGCTAGGCAACGACTTAGCTGGAGACAAGGTTGTGGTTAATCCACTTGTAACGGACAAGCCTTCTTTGGATCAAAAAGTTGATCCTATTGAAAAAGAAATCCCTGATTTTTGTTCAACTTGTTCAGTTACAAGAGCTTTGGCAAATAAAGTTCTTGAGAATGATTTTGATAAGGACTGTGTTCCTTTGGCTGACACATGTATTGGTCAAGCTTTTGATGAGGTCACTTTCACTTCTAATTTGGATCAGTCGATAGGTATTGATCATAGTGATCCTCTTTTGAATACTCATTCTCTTTTATCTGATCAGGGTGATAAACGACAATCACCAGAATAGGAGAAGGATCACGAGATTTTCTGTTTGTTTCAGCGGGCCGTTAGTGAAACTGAAGCAACTGAATTACCTGTCTGTTACTTCATTAAAAATGGAGTTCATATGAAAAAATGGAGACCTCCTCAAGTACCTTCTAGTTACAATTGCTCAGTAAAACATCAAATTGTGGTTCCAAAACTTTACAGACAGAAAATACTTTGTTTGGCCCATGAAACTTCTATGGGTGGTCATTTGGGAAGAAATAAAACGTATCACAAGATCTCGACCCATTTCTATTGGCCGAAAATGAAAAGGGATACTGCAAAGTTTTGCAGATCTTTTCAGGTATGTCAAATTGTAGGAAAACAAAATCAAAACTTTCCTAAAGCTCACTCGAAACCAATTTCTGCATGTGACAAACCATTATGTAGAGTTGTAGTAGATTTTATTGATCTCTTACCAAAGACCATGCCATGTAACCAAAATTTGTTGACAATCAAGCATGTTTCAACAAGTATTTCAGAAGTAATTCCTGTGAGGAATTTTGTTCAATTTGGCCTTCTCAGATTTGATCACTTTGGTCAAAGGTCAAAGTTAAAGTCCTGTATGTTCCATCTTATTGCACTTGAATGTGGCATTCGGCAGATCAAGTCGAAAGTGAAACTATGGTTTCACCAATACGTACTAGAGAGAATTTTTGGCTCCTGTAATAAAGTCCAGTCTCTCTTGCAAATTCTGCACAATTTTCTGCAATTAAGATTCTATGGCCCTTACAAAGTGAAGAAAAAAATGAATGAATTATATTATAACATTGTACATTGAGTCTAAATAAATTAATGGAGTACTACTGTTTTTTAAGAAATAGCCAAATAAATGTAATAATTTAGTTGTACCTGTCTCACCAAATGTATATTCACATGAAGGATTTCAACTTGATACTACTAATATTGGAACAAGTCTACAGAATTCAGAAGTTGTGAAAACTCTAGACCAGAAACTGTTTTAATTTGCAAGAAAAAATACTGAACTTGAATAATTTGTTGTCCGAATATAAACAGGTTTCCAGATGTGCCTACAAGGACAAACCAAATTTTACAAGTTTAAAAACAAAATGCAGTAATTACTGGACAAATGTATAGAGGCCAGTAAGAGTGGAGTTCACAAACAGTATAAATTTCCGAAATGTGTACTGATTATAGGAAATTGAATTGTGACAAAAACACTCGTTTCCACTGCCAAGAATCTATTATTGTATCGACAAAATTGGAGATGCCAAATAGGTCACTAAATTCGACCTCCTGAAGTTGTGCAAATTCACGTAAAGGAAGAGAAAAGAAATTGAAATTTGTGACTCCAGATGGACTCAACCAATTCAGTGTTTTTTATTATGGGATGAAGATTTTTTTAAAAATACATTTCATCACCTTATGAATATTATAATTCCTGGTCTAGACAACTGCGATGCACATATTGATGATGTCATCATTTACAACAACTCCTGGAAAGGACATACAACTACCATTCGGACGTTCTTCGACAGACTCATAGATGCAATTCTGACTAGTTATCTAAAAGTGAGTTCTGCCATGCAGGTGCTACGTTCCTAGGACATATTGTGGGACATGGACACATTAAACCTATAATTGTTAAGGCTATTTCAAAATTTCCTTTGTGGAAATGTCATTTTTATTAATTCATAAAGAGTTTATATTATTTAAAATTTTTACTTTGTGTAGAATTAATATCTGCCATGAAAAAAAAAAGGTTTTATGGCATAAAACTTTTTTTCTTTTTATGGGGGAAGGTGTTACGACCCTGGAGTTCAAGTGCGTTAAAGAATCAGTTTTGTATAAATCTTATTATTTCATTTTATTTCATTATATCATCTAACATGTTTTTGATAAGTTTACTGAGTCGTAGATGTAGTTCATGTTGGCACTGCTGTGTATGATGACGAAAATTCATTGTTCAGAAGTATTGGGAAATGGCATGCTTCCTTGTGTGAGTGCAGTTCAGGCTACGCATTAGCCTTCCCATATATGCTTTGAGTTTTTGTGATTCATACACAGTCACATACAAACTGTCCTGTTCGAGAGTCAACAGTCACAGACAGACTGTTGTAGTTGAGTCGAGTCATACAATTTTTAATTGTTGTGCCAGAAGAAGAATTCGTTATTATATCTATGTAAAATAACACATCCCGTGTTAGAGGAACTATTCACTTCTTTATAACTTTCCTAGCGAGCAACATTGCATATTTGGACATTTTCTTGCTAATTTTGGAACGGGACAACACATACATTGTTTTTGTGAAAAATTCTGGAAATTGCGGTTATCCTTCGTTTGACATGGTCAACCACCATTTTGAACCGGAACATCATACTTTAGACTGTGTTTAGAACTTTTTTCAGGACTTATGCTTTTTTATTATTATTGAACAAAATTTGGATCATTTCCCTAAAACCGTAAGTCTTGTTTAAATAATTTACATTATTTTATGTGATCTAGTAAGTAAATTGTATCATTATTAAAATTTATAAAGCTTGTTGTGTGCACTTTTTCTTTTTATGTTACACAGAACGAGCCGTTTCGTAACATGGTCAGCATGGTGTATATTTATATTGGTCGGTTGCTACGGGTTTAATTTCATATTTCAGCACATGATAGGCTATATATTTTGGCCAGTATAACTAGTGGAAAAAGAGCTTAGGTAAAACTTCTGGATGAACCACTGGCCTATGGGAAGCTACCGACAAGCTTTCTCATATACCCACATTGGTGGAGCCCAAGTCTCGAACTCGTACACACAGAGGCTTGATATTGGTTATATGTAAAGGTGAGTGGCTTACATCACTTTGCCACCTGTAGCCCTGTATCCTTATATCAAGTTACAAATACTGGATAATGCTCATGAATATATGGCTACTTTCCACTGACATAAATATAACTAATGGTATAAACACTCTAGGCGTCTGATCTCAATTTTAAGACTGCTGTACAGTTATAGATAAATATTGTATAGAAAAGTTTAAAATTATCACATGCAGCTCAAAAAGCGTATAAGAAAACCAGGATTATGAATGCATACTTGCACATTAGTTAATGTGAGGGCAGGCAAAAATAAAAATGTTTACCATTATTATTTTTTGGGTCTCATTATTATTATTCTCAGGCATGCATCTCCGTTTTTATACTTATCCAGTATACACTGTATGTGTTTGTAGAGTTTTTTTTTATCTGTCTTGTGTTTTCATTGTAGTGGTAAAAAATTGAGGAAATAAATATTATTAAAGGTACTGGTTCATGTATTGTTAAAGGCACCAGTTCTGCACTGAAGTTTATACTCATAATTTTTGTTTTCTATTCCAGATTATCTAAGATATCTTTCTGTGAATTTCCTTAATATGTTTTTTTTTAAAACAGATACAGGCAAACAGTCAGCATGGCAGTAGCTAAACCTCCAACAGCCAGTACACAATACTATCGCAGATCATTGCCTGAGACTTGCATTGGGTTTTGTTCTAAAGAAGGCAAAATTCTCTTTAAACAAGCAATGAATCAAGGATACATGGACTGCTATTTCAATCTTGCAGCACAGTTCCGGACACAGGATGAACCTGCCTACTGTGGCCTGACTTCCCTTGTAATGATACTTAATGCACTTGCAGTAGATCCAGGAAAGGTTAGGATTAATGCTAGAGAGACCAGATTTCGAAAAACTAGGAATATATTTGTCTTCTCAGCTTGCTCTGTCATGAATGAGTAAGGAAATTGTTTTAAAGGTAAAGAATGCTGGACATGATAACTTTGATTCAAGCTAAGTAATAAGACCAAGAGTAAAATGAAGGTTGATGAATTCATCAATCTGTCAAGCACATTTAGATCACAAAAGAACATATTTGGAACTTAATCTCTAAAGTTTCAGTTTCCCAGCAACTGAGATTAATTTGAAATTTCCTACATGATTGTCCTTTTTTGTAAAGTATCTATGCATGTGCAAGGGTACTTTGGTTTTCACGAAGTTCATGTTACAATATGAAAATTCTAAATTACAACTACGGGTGAGCACACAACATAAAAAAGTGCCTTCCCTATGTACCATATGTGTTTTACTGGAACAGTCCTAAACATAAAATAATTATATGCCCTTTTAAAAAGTTAAACTAACCAGAGCTGCCAGACAGTAGATTTCACCCCAGCTTGCCAGGTAAGATCTTTTCTTTCATTTCCACCCAGTAAATCTTGTCTCCAACAGATAGACTGAAGATATTTTTTGTCATATTGCTAGATAAACCTTTTCCAAATTGTCAGACGGGGGATCGTTTCTCTGGTTTCGAGAAATCTCTTCTCTTGATCTGAGGTAAATGTTTCTCAAACTGCTTGATAGTGAAACAAATCCCATGCTGCCAGACAAGATGTTTTTTTCCCCATGGCTGTGAAATGGTAGCCGTGCATGGAAATGTGCCCAAAGGTGCCAGATGATTGGTCTTATAGAGTCTTGCCAGAGAAGAGATCTTCAGTCACGATAATGTGCACTAGTATTCATAGTCCATGGTCAGAGTATGGACTCTCGGACAGCTTGTCACAAGCTGCCAGTGAGATCTTTTTATAAGCTGCGAGCGTAAAGGTTGTTGAAAAAACTGTTGGACGGAAGAGCTTTTCTGAAACTGAAACAATAGATCTTGTCCAGTGCAGCAGGATGGACCTTTTATTTTCAGATTGCCCAACATGTTTGGTTCTTAGCAAGACGAAAATCTGAATCCAGGCAGCCAGACAGGGCATCATGTGTCAAGCTGACAAATAGATCTTGTATTAAATCACTAGGCACTCTCAAGCTGCCAGGTAGAATTTTTTCATGAGGCACAAGACATGACTTGCTCTTAGAAGAAAGACAAGTGATCTTAACCTAAGCTTCCATGAAGTAGATCTTATTCCAGTCAGCTAGCCAAAGTATTATTTTAGTGTTTTTCGTACAAGATAGTACATCTCACACAGTCAGACACTGATTAATGTCCTAAGCAGCAGACAGGTCATATCCAGAGTTGCTATATGGTCTTCTTTTGAATTGCATAGACAGGGATGTCTTGCCCCAAATTGAAAAAAAAGAGCTATTTTCAAAGTGCTCAAAAGAAAATTTTAATTTTGACTGCCAGAGATTTTTTTTCCAATCTGCTTGAAGGGGATCTTGTGCCAGGTGGCACCACAGATCTTTTCCTGAGGTGTTGTACCAGAGCTCTTGTCCAGAGCTAGCACATAATCTTATCCCAGGTTTCCAGATGGTAGTTCAGATGGCTGGACAGATTACTGCCCCATCTGCAGGACAGATCATTACAAAGGTTACCAGACAGAGAATCTTGTGCCAAGATGCTAGAGAGGATATCTATATTAATCCTGCTAGACAGGGTATTTTGTTTGTGTCAAGTTGTCATGCAGAAACAATTATTAAGGGTTGCCAGACAGTAACTCTTGCCCAATTTGTCAGATATGGGATCGTGTTCCAAGCTTCCAGACAGGTTGTCTTGTTGATGAATGCCAGAAAGTAGACCACTTTGCAGATTGTAAGATAGTGGATTATTTTTTCAGGCTTCCAGATAGGTCTTGTCAGTAACTTGCAGACAATATATTTTGACTAAGGCTTGTAGACAGGGAATTGCGTTCAAGAATCTTGTGGACAAAGATTAGCCCTTCTCAAGGACAATCATCTTGTCTCAGTATGGTCACTATATAAGTTTGGTAGGACGCAAGAGAAAAAGATTAACTTACATTGACAATTTTCTCGTCCCAGTATTCTCTTTGTGTAAGTTGAATGGGACATAGATCTTTATATATCAAGCAAGGATCATGGAGGAAAAGATTACCAACCATGGACAGTTGGTATTCTTGTCCCAGTATTATTACTTTGTCAGTTTGATGTGACATAGGACTAAATACATCAAGGATCTTGCAGGAAAAGAATGCCTTCCACAAACAATGGTGTAAACATCATCCATTATCCCCAGTCAAACCATGGTGACCACATCAGAGGACAATATATGGAAAAGCAATGTATAGGAAGCAATTGAAATATGACAGAGAATTGAAATACAACAGAGGAAGCCAAAACTAAACGGATGACAAGCTTGAATTGCCACACATCTACATTAGTCTCGTATTACGTGACCATTATAGGTCATGTGGTCAACATTAGTCACTAATGAAGGCAGAATGATATTGCCCCAAAATTCTAACTCTTAAAGATATTTATGCCCCGAGTATGGAAAATTACTAATGATCATTGTTTGTGGGAGGTATTATTTCCCTCCATAATTTTTATACATGGAATAATAGGTCCCATGAGCATACTGTGACGAAAGGATTGTTTGAGCAGGGCATTATTTTCCTACAAAGGCCTTTGGGATAGTGTTGTGATGTTCGTGGTGATAAATAAAGGTGTCTAATACACTGACGATAATAAAACTTTACATTCTGAATCATTTGCTTTATTCAAGACAGTCTACTTTTTATGAGTCTGTTGTCAGTTTTCTTTGTGATATTTGTAGAGTTGTTCATTAGAATATTTGGCTTCTGTTAATCTTGGATTGATTGATTTTATTTATGCCACAATTCAAGATTTGTAATTTCAGATTTCTTCACAGTTTTACAGAACTAAAATCAGTTCTTGCATGCTTGTCTTGTGATTTCTTGATTATAATTATAGACTGGTAAATGCACAAATAAAGTAGATAATTAAAATAATTTGAACAAGTTGATGTGGCAAAAAGGAAAATTTATGTTTCCTCCACTCTTGATTGGAAAATATGTATGTTTTGAGTCACCTTGCTTAATATGTAGTTGTTGCATCTAATTCGTAACATAAGATTCCTTTTTTTTTTTAGAAAACTGTAATTGTTAAATTGGTCTATTACTAATGTAAGGAAATGTAATCTGTTTAAAAAATAATGTTAATTGACCAAACATTTTTGTTCTTAGCATTTAAACAATGCAAATTGTTCAAGAATGAGTTTTTTTTTTAGTTGTCAGATATTCAATAGTATTGCCATGTTTTCTCCAGTGTATTGCCAATGTATCACTTGAGTATTGTCATGGTATTACCATATTTTCTCCAATGCATTGCTAGTGTATTACTTGAGTATTGTCATGGTATTGCCATATTTTCTCCAATGCATTGCTAGTGTATTACTTGAGTATTGTCATGGTTTTGCCATATTTTCTCCAATGCATTGCTAGTGTATTACTTGAGTATTGTCATGGTATTGCCATATTTTCTCCAATGCATTGCTAGTGTATCACTTGAGTATTGTCTTGGTATTGCCATATTTTCTCCAATGCATTGCTAGTGTATCACTTGAGTATTGTCTTGGTATTGCCATATTTTCTCCAATGCATTGCTAGTGTATCACTTGAGTATTGTCTTGGTATTGCCATATTTTCTCCAATGCATTGCTAGTGTATCACTTGAGTATTGTCTTGGTATTGCCATATTTTCTCCAATGCATTGCTAGTGTATCACTTGAGTATTGTCTTGATATTGCCATATTTTCTCCAATGCATTGCTAGTGTATCACTTGAGTATTGTCTTGGTATTGCCATATTTTCTCCAATGCATTGCTAGTGTATTACTTGAGTATTGTCATGGTATTGCCATATTTTCTCCAATGCATTGCTAGTGTATCACTTGAGTATTGTCATGGTATTGCCATATTTTCTCCAATGCATTGCTAGTGTATTACTTGAGTATTGTCATGGTATTGCCATATTTTCTCCAATGCATTGCTAGTGTATTACTTGAGTATTGTCTTGGTATTGCCATATTTTCTCCAATGCATTGCTAGTGTATTACTTGAGTATTGTCATGGTATTGCCATATTTTCTCCAATGCATTGCTAGTGTATTACTTGAGTATTGTCATGGTATTGCCATATTTTCTCCAATGCATTGCTAGTGTATCACTTGAGTATTGTCATAGTACAGTGTGTGTTACCAGAGTGCTATCAACATGTTGCCAGCATAAAAGGAAACACTAGCACAAGATGATAAAACAGTGGTACAATAATATCTGACATTCTAAATACAGTAAAGGCCAGTGATAAAAATGTTTTTCGACACAGACAGCCCAGTCTCAAATTCCATTAGCTCTGACTACAATTCCATATACCCAAAAGGGCACTATTTTTAACTATTATTTTGACATAACACTGAAATTGCTTTACTTTAAATATGGAAATAAATAAGCATAAATCATATTAAAATTGACATGTGTTTATTTACCTTTCAAAATATTTCACATACAGCAATATTTTCTTCCAGGTCCTAATGTCAGCCATTGTTCAATTGCTCCAGTGCTTAAATAATTCTTCACACACAGGTTTAGGGATGGTTTTTTTTTAACAAAAGTAACTTCCCCCTATCTTAAAATTTGTTCGCTTGAAAAGCCCAAATTTTTTTGTTGTTATTTTTACACACACACCTACTTTATCCAGAAAATTTTTATGGTTGGTCCATTGTACTTGTATATTAGTCACTCAACCCTTATCCACATTCTGCTAAAGAGAGGCTCCCAATCAATGCGGTTTCCACCAATTTTGCAATTTATACATGCTCAGGTGATAAATTGTGATGACTGTGGCATATAACCCTGCATTTGCAATTTCAGACTGTACGACTTCTGGTGAGTGTCCAGTCTGTATTTCATTATGATTTGTATATATAGAGATAAATATTTTGGGGCCTTGGAGTAATTTTGATTTCAGAACACTGCAGAAATCAACATGTTTATGGATCAAAATTGAAAATAAAAAATAAAGTTGGAGAGGCGCTCATCATTTTTTATAATATCAACCAGTATAAACAGGATTTTGAAGTTTGTAATTAGTTCATGTGAACTTTCTGTAGATGTGTCTACTATTACAGAAAAAACTCGCTCCGTATTAGTTAAATGAGTTGCTACCAGCTGTTTGAAGTAAATGGATTTAAATATACTGTAATGTCCTTCCTTCCTTCAGGCTGAAAAGCACTGTTAAAAGCTTTAATAAGCTGCTAGTACCCAAGTTTAGCTTAATTGTAAAATAATTGCCAATGTACTTTGGTAGTCTCAACTAGCAATTCAGTACTAAGTTAATGTCAGCAAGGAAGAGTTTATTGTTATTCATGCTGCATAAGTTAGTGTTAATTGTGGATAACCATTGAGAAATGATGAACAGGGATAGAACTGTTGCCTAGTCATAAGTCATATGCTTCACTTTGTACACACACAGTTTATAACTTTTGACACAATTAAGCAGACAATCTTTAGAATGTGGTGGGCTTTGCAGATTATGCCCAGTAGGGAGCTGTGTGTCATAATTTACCAGTTTCTTTGTTAAACTTCAAAATAAAAATGCAGCAAAAAGGGTGTCTTTCATGCGAATTAGAAAACCCTTTTTTTTTGGATATGCTCAATGGACAACTCACAATATGAGAGTGGCCTAATCTAGATGTGGAGGGGCATTAGGCTGTCAGATATTTTGGGCTCTACAGCCTCTTGTCATTGTATTGCCAGGGTATTGCACATGTATTCTCAGAGTATTGCCAGTGTATTGTCAGAGTATTGCCATTATGTTGTCAGAGTATTGCCAGTGTATTAGAGTATTGCCAGGGTATTGTCAGAGTATTGCCATTATGTTGTCAGAATATTGCCAGTGTATTCTCAGAGTATTGCCAGTGTATTGTCAGAGTATTGCCATTATGTTGTCAGTATTGCCAGTGTATTCTCAGAGTATTGCCAGTGTATTGTCAGAGTATTGCCATTATGTTGCCAGAGTATTGCCAATGTATTGTCAGACTATTGCCAGTGTTTTTGTCAGAGTATTGCCATTATGTTGTCAGAGTATTGCCATTATGTTGTCAGAGTATTGCCAATGTATTGTCAGACTATTGCTAGTGTTTTTGTCAGAGTATTGTCACTGTACTGGCAGGCTCTTCATTTTAGGCATGGGTTTTTTCCTCCAAGACCAGTGTTTTCAAAATAAAGACATTTTTTGAAAAATCCATTGTAATTGTGCAGAAAAATAAAAAATGTGTATGAAATATTTAAAGACAAACTTAGAGCAAATTGAGGCTGTGGATTGTCAGGTCTGGTAATAAACTGGTATGAAAGTCGCAACATACACTGGTGATAAATTGTTAAGAATCTTTCAGTGTGCCAGGTGTTAAATTTAACATTAGCCTCAGAAGAAACTTGCAACACATAGGAATCACTAACAATATTCTTGGGATACACTGGCAACAGTAAGAAATTTCATAAGGGAACTTGTGAATCAACAATCGATTTTAATTTGGAAATGACTTTGTATCAGCAATTTGTCATCAGAATTAACATGACTAAATTTATAATTGGAAATGAAAAGAATTAATTCACATGTGTGCACATTTGGAATAAAAAAATTTAAAATAAGTTTTGAACCAGATGGTCAAAGATTATGAAGAGGTAAACATTTATTGCAGATAATCTTGGCTTCAATTTTACAGATATGGAAGGGTCCCTGGAGATGGTATCATGAAAACATGCTGGACTGTTGTGCTCCCCTAGCATTAGTGCAGGATCAGGGTATCACCTATGATCAATTTGTATGTCTGGCCAAATGCAACTCTCTTGATGCCAAGACATTTTATATAGATGACAGTACACCTGTGGAAACCTTCAGGGAAGCAGTAAAGCATTACAGTCAAAGAGATGACAGTTTTATGGTTGTCAGTTATTCCCGAATAGCTCTAGGACAAACAGGTGATGGTCATTTTTCACCTGTGGGTGGTTACCATCCTGAGAAGGACATGGTTCTCATTCTTGATGTGGCGAGGTTTAAATATCCGCCTCACTGGGTATCACTGCCACTACTGTTGGAATCGATGAAGATTAAGGATAAAGCTACAGGTATGTAATTATACTATAGAGAATTAAATCAAAGAATAAGGCTCATTAGGATAGTAACCATCGACAATATTGGGGGGGGGAGCTGGCTGGCCATTTTTCAGCACAAGATAGGCTTTTCATGGCGGCCAGTATAAATGGTAAAGGAAGAATCAGGGAAAACCCCCAGAAAAAAACACCAACCCACAAGAAGCTGCTGGCAAACTTTCTCACATATCCATATTTGCTGTGTCTCAGACTTGAACCCACACAGACAGTTTAGAGATGTTAGTGATCCGTAATGGTGAGCACTTTAGATCACTCGGCCACTCTGGGCCCCGTCTTGGATCTGAAACTTTCATCTGGGAGGGCTGGATTTTAGAGGTAGTAATTAATCTCCTAATGTATTGTGATTGGGTGAATGTATTTTGCTAGAAAAATTTGGTTTCTTTTTTCTTATTCTTTTACAAATATTTTCATTCACCTTTTATGACATTTTGCTCTTTTTTAATATGACCTTGAGACATAAAATGGCAGAAGTTTTCAAAAAATAGTACAAAGCATTAATTTACATGTACATTTACATGTCTTTGATGGCAGTTATAATTATTTTAATTAACTAAAAGTGATGATAAAGATGAAAATGTAAAAAAAATTAAGTTCCAGTGATAGATACATTCAGTGAAATTAAACCTTATTTGGCTTTTGGGGTTGGAGAAAATATATAAATATTTACAACCAGTAGAAAATGAAAGCAAGTGATAGACTTGATAACATAAGTAATGAAAAATGAAAGTCTTGAATTTCAATAAACCTCCACATTGAAGAGAAACCAAACTCTGAGAGAAACCAAATAATCTGATTTGGTCTCAAATTTTATAAGTTTGTAATTTTTTGCTTATTTCCATAGCAGAAAATGTCCACGTTTGAATGTTCTGGAAACCTGAATACTATTTGAAGAAACTTCCTCTGAAATCTGAAAAGTTGTTTTTACAAGATGACCCACTGATGCAGAAGTCTTGAATTTAGCCATTTTCTGCTGAGATTTATTGATTTATCTGCAGATTTCCTCATCTTTGGAAAATTTAGATGATAGTCTAAGCCTGCATGGATTTCTTTCATACTTTAGCGATAAAATCAAAAGGCCTTGCCTTTTCATGACTAAATACTCTCACTATCAATATAGGTGGCACTCACCAGTTATTATGTAATTTTGAGAGAGTGATGTATGTAAGGTGAAGTTGTTTGCATTCTAAACATGCACAATGGAGAGAATGTTGGCATACCTGTATATTACTTTCATGTAATTTGGATGAAATTTCTTTGGATATTGTACTTTTAGAAATTTTAAATGATCTTAGGACACTGCTAACTAAAATGACTGCTTCCTTGTGCTCCAAAAATCAACCTAAATTTGTCTAAAGTACACTATTCTTGGCAGCTATTAAAATATGGAAAATGAATTTTGCCAAACTAGATAATACCAGCTTCTAAAAGTGCAATGACTGAATTACCAAATACATAAAATGTCAAAAAATGTTATCAGATCTTTTTTTTACAATTTACCTCTGAAGTTCGAGAAGTGAAAATGAGCAAGTAGAGCTAGCACTTTTTTGAAAGGTGCACATCTGGAGTAAGGCCAAGCTGTATACTCTCTAACCCATATTACACCCATCAATCATACATCAATATAAAGGGAATTAAAGGTTCTTTGAACAATACCTAAGATATACAAAGTCTCTTTTAAATAACCAGTATAACTAGTGAGGAAACCCGGGGAAACTCTTTTTCTTAAAAATTTTAACCCTATGATAAATACGAAACTGTAGAGCACCACCATATTTATTAAGCATGGTCAAGGTCATATAAACTGCACCAGTTAAGTATTAAGTTAAAGCAGCTTGTGTTTCGTCATGATCATAAGTTCCAACTCTTGACAGAGATTGCTGTCCTTCTTGAACAATAGAATCAGTAGTAACAGTCATATCATATCTACTTTCCACCATCATTCTGAATCGAGGCAAGATCAAGATCATTTGAACAATTAAATTCTGTTTTTAGTTAAAGTTTTTGCACATGGTTTTATATCCCAAACCCAGGAATACATTCCTGCAAAAATGGGTGAATATTGAATTCATTGAGATTTTCAACATGAAGGTTAAGATATGAAATCAAAGTCACAGCCTCTGAAAGTTTGCATTCCTGCATCTCTGATATAGGTCTATTGGTCAATCCTCAACAATTCTGCAGTAAAGAGGATGCAATTACTAATTTGAATTCAATATGGAGAACAGTATAAATGCTGTATTTATAATGATTTTAATATTTAGGGAGGATTAGCATGTGAAATAATCATTGAAATTTGTTTTTATCTTCTTTAATTTTGAAGTTTGCTTTGACATGTTACTTTCCTTTTACCAGTATCCTCTTGCATCAGCCTTTTTGGACTTATTTTGTTGTGGTGGTCACACACAGTACAAGTTTTATTGGTGGCATACTTGCTTTGTTGGACTTATTATGATGGTCACACAGGACAAGTTTTATTGGTAGCATTCTTGCATTGTTGGACTTATTATGATGGTCACACAGGACAAGTTGAATTGGTGGCATTCTTGCTTTGTTGGACTTATTATGATGGTCACACAGGACAAGTTTTATTGCTAGCATTCTTGCATTGTTGGACTTATTATGATGGTCACACAGGACAAGTTGAATTGGTGGCATTCTTGCTTTGTTGGACTTATTATGATGGTCACACAGGACAAGTTTTATTGGTAGCATTCTTGCATTGTTGGACTTATTATGATGGTCACACAGGACAAGTTGAATTGGTGGCATTCTTGCTTTGTTGGACTTATTATGATGATCACACAGGACAAGTTTTATTGCTAGCATTCTTGCATTGTTGGACTTATTATGATGGTCACACAGGACAAGTTTTATTGGTGGCATTCTTGCATTGTTGGACTTATTATGATGGTCACACAGGACAAGTTTTATTGGTAGCATTCTTGCATTGTTGGACTTATTATGATGGTCACACAGGACAAGTTTTATTGGTAGCATTCTTGCATTGTTGGACTTATTATGATGGTCACACAGGACAAGTTTTATTGGTAGCATTCTTGCTTTATTGCATAAGAATTTTGTGACACTTAAATTTGCATCTGTATTTTTTTTTTACAGGGAAACCAAGAGGTTATGTCATACTGTCCAAAGAGAAGAGTACAAAGAGTTTGTCACTGTTTCGATTGTCAGATGCATTCAGTGTTTCTAATGTCCTTACAGATGATATTTCAAAGTTTGTTGATGGATGGCATAAATGGGTATCTAAACCAATGTCAGGTTTTGATGAGTCACAAGATGGACAGAGAAATGGAGACATACATAAAGAGACCGTTGTAGCACAAAGTGTTCAGTACTTACTGGAACTGGGAAGCCAGATGACTCAGAACAGTACCATTCTTACAACTCAGGTGGATGTGAAATGTATGCCTGATGATTCTGATGGACATGCCTGTACATGTATTGGTTTGTTAGATGAATTAGAAAGATTGAAATTACATGAAATTGTATCAGGGGTTATTGAGAAAATGACTCAATCAAACAAGCCGCTGCTCTCTTTCTTGCCAAGTCTTGGACAGGCAGCAATATCACATATTAAGAACATATCAAAATGTTGTGCAGATAAGATGATGTGTGATCTTCAACAAAGATTGAATGCAAGCGTTTTCATTAGCATGATTTTGCTTGCATGGCCATACAGCCATTGTTGTGGAAGTCAAAATGGAGGGACAATAGGAGAAGAACTGGAACAGTTCTTCAAAGATATACCTCAGGGGGTTCTGTCTAATGAGGCTGTAGTTTTAAGGAGACAAATCACAATGTCGCTGTCAGGGAAAGCCTGGACAGAAACCAAATAGTACAAACCGTATTCCAACCAGAAATGTCTTAGAGAAGGGTTGGGTGGGGTAGAGTAATGGCACATTTTTGCCAGAAGGGCCTTCTTTATTAAGATATCTGCTGTTATAATGATATTTATTGTTTCACATTGAAAATTTACATTGATTATTTTGCCCCAAATTGTAATCAAAGTAGAATTAATTTTTATGTATTTTTTATAAAGAATCAGGAGAACAAAGGGAGGTTAAGCAAATTACATTGTGTACAGTGGACTGATTGCTTTGTAAACATAATCATTAAACAATGATTGGGTAGATATTTAAGCTGGGTCAGTATTACAACTTGTTAGTGTCTGAAGACTGGAGAAAGTTGGCTTCATATAGTTTGCCATAAATTATAAAATTAATACAAAAACAAAAAAATATATCTATAAAATATTAAGATTTGTAATGGCTGGATCAAAATAACTTTAAATTAATTAATATCGTTTATTATGAAACAAATAAAATATTCAAGCTCATATTAAATTTGTACCACCATATATTTATATGATAAATACATAGTGACTTATGTAGTAGTTTGTGCAGAAAGTGATTTAAAATCATACATGAAAGGATTAATAATTTCATAACTGTTGTGAAATTATTCATTTTTATTATATGCTCATTATTTTCCTGTTAAGTTTACATTGTCAGAATAGTTCAATATACCCCGATAATGAACACCTTCATATTGCACTCCTTGTGCTTGATGCACGTGAGTGCACAATACGCTATAAAGTTAAAAGTTTGGTGGGAGGAACTATATGCACATGAATACTATTTTTGTGATTGAAGAAATCTACAATGGTGAACTTGATTATTTTAAAAATAATAAATTTTATTATTTAAAAATATTTAATTCAGAATTTGATTACTTAGTCATTGGTAATTAAACAAAAATGAGCATATAATAAAAAGGTTACTGCATTTGACTTGAAAAATATGAACTCCTTTTTTTGTATGGATATACTGCACTCGCAAGGTCGTGCAGTATAACCATCCGAAAAACTTGTTCATATTTTCCCATACAAATGCAGTAACCTATAATTACTATTTGATATGTGCAGTGAAGAAGACTACCAAGTAATGATTATGCTACAGCTCAAAAGTGTAGTGCCAAAAATAATCCATGGTACTCTTGTGTGTACTGTTCTAACCTCATTACATATGTTACATGCATCATAGGTACACGTGGGATCATTCAACAATGCCCCATTACCTCAAGTATTACCAAGTATTACCTACAAAGACATCCAAAGACAAAGGTGGATAAATGATGTACCATTGTTATTGATGATAAAATAGGAAAAGTTTTATCACAGATTCTTGTATCATTGTTGACAATGTATCTGTAAATTATATAGTACATATACTATTTATTGGTAAATAATAAGTATGGATACTAGGTTGTGTGTAATAATGGGAATTTGTTGTTGTTGTTGTTGTTGTTGGGCTTAACGCCATTTTTCAGCACACGATAGGCTATTCATGGCGGCCAGTATTAATGGTGGAGGAAGAAACCGGGAAATCACCGGAAAGAACCACCGACCCACGAGAAGCTACTGACAAGCTTTCTCACATATCTACATTAGCCGAATCTTAGACTCGAACACACGCAGACAGAGGTGAGATGGCAGTGATCCGTAACGGACAGCGCTTTAGACCACTCGGCCACTCGGGGCCCCTGCAATGGGAATTTGCTTTACACAGGTAATATTCTCGGCAGACTGCAACCATTTACAAGAAGAACTGTGTCAAAAATTTAGATACATGCCATGATCCATCCCTATATTTTTATATGTAAAGTCAGTGGTTTTATGTTTGTTTTTAGATATTGATGTAATATTTTATATCATACACCAATTACAGCATCTCCTTATTTAGCCATCAGTGTCAAAATGAAGCTGAGCAGAGGGTCTTGTGTCACTTGAATATAGTAGGTATTGATAAATAGTAAAGAAATTGCTTACATGGAAGACCAGTTGGCCAAAGAAAAAAGAGGTTATTTTAATGATTCTAATGTGCAATATTTCATTTTTGGTTTTCGGGCTGGGAATGCAAATGCATGTCGTTCGACATGATTGCACCAGAAGTGTAAATCTTCAATCAGCCATGATGAAATTGGGTTTTAATTTTAAAACTATGGCTTATGTTCAGCATATGTAGGCTTTTACAATTAATATTTAATGTGGCAGAAAGGATAAACAAAGTCACCTCAGAGATTAATGACCTTTAATGAGATAGATCCTTCTAAATCAGACTGCTTGTAGTAACATGTTTAATGTTATAGTTATGATTTAGCCTACATATGCCTGCAATTTGGTGTTCAATCCATGTAGGATGTGAATGACAATTAATTAATCAAGTGATTCAAGTTTGAAAATCAGTTCAAACAATCAATTTAAATAACAGGTTTGGTGGAAATTGACTTTATAAAGATGTTAATTTAGCAGTTCAAGAATTCAGCAGGAAGTTCTGCAAGAAAGCTCTAAAGTCATGTGACCAAGTCTCTTAAGGTTAGCTGCGATATGTCTGTTTCTCTGCACCATATCTCAGAATTTTCTTAAGATTTGAATGTGACGGTTTCAATGATCTCTGTCAATTTGGTTTTCAGATGAATGTGTGTATTTAATAAACTTGCCAGAGCATGACTGAAAATTACCCATAAACCTAATGGATCAATTTCTTTTAAAATGAAAAGCATTTTTAAAATCTTAGACTTTATACTTGAAATTAGCTCCCATCATGCTTTTACATCTCAGCAGTTCTTGACTAAATATGTGATATCATTTGATCAGTTTTGTGGTGCTATATTGCCGTTAAGTCATTCTAAATACATAGAACTCTATTGGTCCTAAAACCAGGTCTGGAATATGAGAGGAGGATTAACATAACTAATTTATTTTCTCTGTTTACAGGGAGGTGAACAAAACTTAGAACAGGCACCAGACTTATTTCCTGATTATTCCTGGAGATTTTCTAGCCAGTATAGGCTGTCCACATAAATTCGGCGCAGAGCAGCCCTAAATTTGAACTGAAAACAAACTGTTTCTCTGTTTTTAGATTAGTCTCTTGACTTTTATCCCTGAAACAAGTGCAATTTGGCTGGCTGAAGAAAAAACACTTGTTTTAAAGAAATTTCCAGACATTTAAGTTAGTTGCAACTATTTCCTGAAAATATATTGTGCTGATATTTTAGCATGTTCTATCCAGGTTAGTACCAGATGCAAGGAAGATAGTCCTGGTATATCAGAACTTATAACTGAACAATAGAATTCATCAGAAATGTTTTAAATATGAAAGAATTACATATGGTACTTTATGTAGTGATATATCAAACAAGCCTAGGGAAAAAATTCATGGTGGAGATAAAGTGATAACTTAGCAAACTAGAGTCAGTAAGTAAATAAATAAGTTTCTTCTTTTGAAGAATGCGATGAGGAGAGATGTAGTAATTTTCTGTTTTCTTTAAATCTGGGAATGCAAGATTTAGACAAGAATTCTTTCTTTATAAAGGCATGTACTACCATGTTTATGTTAACTTAGGCATCATTTGAGATGCAAAATGTGACAATTAGAACATAACTATTTTAAAACATACATTAGTTATTTGTTAATAGCAATTAAATCAAGTTAATAAATGTGATTCGTTGTGGCTTTTAACTTTATTGGTCATAGACCAGAAGAGTGGATGAGATGATCTGTTCTATATTGCCCATCTTTTCTTTGGCAGATATTTTTTGCTTCTTCTAAATTACATGAAAGATTGACATGAAACTTTAAACACAAATTTGTCTCATAGTTTAGTTAATCCTAAATAAAAATGACTTGCTTGGAGATCCAATATGGCCACCACAGTGGCCATTTTGAAAACCTTTATGCTGTGCCTCCTGATTGGATGGTTATATTGACATGGGGTTTTCACTTGTGATGTCTGGCTGGTCCTGAACTGGAGATGGTCTTTCTAGAGTACTGGGATATATCTTTCTCCACCTGTTGCCTTTTCACCTAAGTTATCATGATTGGGTTGCGTATTTAATGAATAACTCGGCTTTTTCAGTAAAATATATTTCTTCAAGAATACTTACTCACTCATAATACTCATACACCCTCCCAAACTCTTGGCGGTTGCATCCACATAGAAAATAGGCCCTACGCTCCAGTAGGAACTGAGATGATACTATGATTTCTTACCAATCTTTATGCCAAAGGAAAATCACTCTGCCTGACCACTATCTAGGTGGGCAGATAACCTTTTTGCTTCGTGTAGCTAAAAGTATTATCTGTGAGGGATAGATTTGTGATGTAGTGGTAGTAGTAGTTCTCTTAAGGTATTATGAATGAGATAGTATTGTAGAAGAAATGTAATTTTCTAAAAAAAAGAATGGTTGTATTTACCCAATTAGATGTCACGTTAGAATAAATTGGGGTTTTATTTACCCAATGAAATGTCAAGTTAGTTTTCACTACTTGTAAATAATATTATAAGTTATCATACAACCAGCCTTTGTTCTAAATCAGATGTATACTGGTCTAACCTTAATATTTCATTATATTTAAATACCTGCCATAAAACCATGCTTCACACAACAAAAACAAGAAACAAAGAGAAAGGCCTTTCTTTGCCACCACAGTAAATGACCAAAACCTTTATAAACAATAACCAGTCCTGCTCATTGCTCATGTAATTTATCTGTGGGACAATTTATTTAGTTGATTATCATAGATATAAACAACCTTTATTTGCCAGATTAATTAATTTGCTCAATATAACAAAAGTGGCATCATGCTAAATGCTTTGAGCACTGGTGTGTGAGAACCCATTAGGCTAATTTGCAAATGTAAAGGACACATAAGTGGAACAACCAAGTTTATTTGATGTTAAATAAATCAAAGCTATGTATGTTGAAAAAGAAATGCTATTAAAAATCATTGCCTTGAATGAAAATCTTTAAGTTATTGTTATGAAAGATTATTTGCAATAAGTTGAAGATTATTTTGTTAAACTATTTGAGGGCCAGATGTTTTGTTCAGGAACATCCCAAGACCCACACTGGAAATTAAGTCTGTTCCTAATGAGTGCGAAGATGAACACAAATGACACTTGCATAACCTTCAAACCCACTAATGAACTATTAACAAAGACCGTATCTAATTAGGATGATATCCAGTGGAATTTAAAGACATACTGTGTGTGTTTTATTTAATGTCTGTGTGGTTGTGATTCTGTGGTATGTGTGTGGTATCGTTTTTGACAAATTTGATCCTACCATATTTTGTTTGCAATGAGTAAATGCTTCAAAGAAAACATACCTTAATTTCTTGTATTTAGTTTTATATTTCCAGTAATATTTTAATAGCTTATATGAATAGATGACTTATTTACAAGTGTATCACATTGCATTTTTGGGGATTATACAACCTAACCCCCTTCGGGATCTCAAACCACATTTATGGAGTCTCAGAAGCCAAACATTTTTAGTTTGGCAGGTATAGTTGACTAGAAATAGCAAAGACAAAGAGCAAGATGAATCTGATGTTATAAAAGAAGCAAATTGACTTCACAAAAAGGACGAAAAATACAGTAGAGTTGAACAATGATACAGCTTGGAAAACTTAAACATGAATTGAAACAATAAGCAATTGCAGTACAATTAAGAAAGAATAAGAAGAGTGCAAAATGTCCAACACTGCAAAACATCACAAAAAGTTGAAATCAAAGTGCTTGAAATAACTAGAATAAGAGCAATCAGCACAATGAATTATTTGAAAAGTGGTGGTGTTGCTATATTAGGCATCATTTTCATTTTGTCAAAAGGTAAAGGATTGTGTACAATCTTCAAAATAAGGTTACAAAAAATGAACATGAAAATCACAGCAGCAAAATCCACCATGTCAATATTTTATAACAAGAAAGCAAAAATGATTTAGCAAAAGTTGAACTTTGCATACAAGTGTGAAGCAGATGTTGTATAGATTTAATTTGTATTGTTTATTGGCTTTTCTTAATGATTAAATGTTATGTATATCTGTATGTTGTACTTTTGTTTTCATCCAAATTCAAACTAATATTGTTCCTGACTAGTGAAATTTATTTTGTAAACAATATATGTTTATAAAATATATATTTCTTGTGGATTAAACATTCATTTCATTATTATTGGTAAACAAGTTTACTTGAATTTGAGTTAAAAATAACTTGATTCTGACCCATGACATTCCAGAATAGAAATTTCTTATTAAGTTGAGAGTAATTTCAGAATATAGTTATTATGACCAAATCTTACCAAACTGAAAACAAGAACAGCAGAAACAAAAACAAAAAAAACAGCAGCAAGAACACCAAAACACCAAACAAGAGCCAATAACAAAACTAAACCCAGCAGGACCAACAATAGAAGCACAAGCAGAAAGGGCAACAACAGAAACATCACAATGAAAAAAAAACAATCGAGACAAAATCCAATAGCAAAGGAGTATTTTAGCTGCAGCACCAGGCGGAAAAATTAATACCAAGGCCAACAACAACAACAACAACAACAACAACAACAACAGCAGCAAAGGCAGTACCGGAAACGGGAGATTTAAATGCAACACCAAGAATAACAACAAAAAGGACTACCATAAACGGAAGAATTATTTACAGCAGCAATAACAACAACAACAAGGACAGTACTGCAAACGGGAGAAAATTTAAGTACAGCAACAGGTAAAGCAACAACGACGACAGAACCGCAAACGGGAGAAAGAAAAACGCGGAGACTGCAATATTCAATGAACTAGAAGGAGTTATGGAAATGAAAAGAATTAGAACTTAGATTCATGTCCAATTTTAATTTGATATTGTTGATTCCAAAACATACGGTGTTTTAAAACTAACTTCGTTTTCATAAATGTTCTCTCTTTTATCGAAACATTATTGATTGACATTGAAAAGTTTACTAGATTCGTACTGTAAATCATTTGCCGAATAATATTTGTTTTTTTGTCATCGTCAATATGCAATTTATTCCCTTTTCATACCGTACTGGTTTTATCCATCTTGTTAATAAAATCGATTGTTTTTCAGCATGCTATCATCACTCAACGGTACCTGTAAATCTTCATCTTTTCTGTGACATTTGACATTGCAGATACTTTAATGTTCGAAACAGACAAATGAACATTTTTTATTTCTCTTGAATATTTTATTTTTGTAATGCAATTAGCGTTGCCCACACATTTATCTCATCCAAACATATAAACAAATACATATTATCTCTTGATGCGTAAAATATTTATTTTATTTTAAATTTATTATGTATTTTAAAACCTCGTTAAATACGGTTGATTCAATAACAATGGGATTGTTGAATCTATCAGAATATGTTCCTTGAATCCATAACAATAGATTTATGACATTTTTTCTATTATTATGTTATGAAAGATATTTTACTTCAGTCGGGATTTTGATTTAAAAAAAAAAAACGCTTTCTAAATATTTCGGCACGCACTTTGATGAAAAATAAAAAACAGGATATAAAGGCTTATGTAAAATTAATTGCAAACACGAAAACATAATACAGGAAATAGATTTCGAGTTTAGTAATATAAACATTTTGGCATCAAGTTTGTATTCTGTCATACAAAACTACAGTGCCAAAGCATAAATGGAGGCAGTTTTAAATAAAACCAGTCTACAAATGCTTAATTTTAAAGCAGTCAAATGTTTCATAACATAAAAACAATTTGTGTTTTCTGTATACACTAGATGCTGAAAAAATATCCTGTCTCTTCTAGGATTGACACATATCAGACATCTAAATGACACGTTGCAACAGATCAAAAGAAAGTGCAGTCACATCAAGAACATAGTTTTCTCAAAGAATATTCGGAATAGAAGAAAGAACTCAGGCGGACGATGTACATTATTTTCTTGCAAAACATCTTGTTTATGCAAGTAGATATTATAAAGGTAGACATAATTCATATTTTTAAACAGCTACTAAAATTTCGTGTCAATATCGACAAATATATTAAATGCCGAAATTATGAATGGGATATGATTGCTAATAGATATTTCTAATGCCAACAATGGAATGATTATTCTACAATATGTTTTTTTTTTGTGAAGAAAACAAAAGCATGTTACTTCTAATCTTGGCAGAGTTATCTATTCTTTACCTTTACCCTGAATGACACTTACTACTTGCCATGTATTTTGGTGTAACCTGGATCCGATTCAATCAAATCGGTATCAAATGTAAATTTAAAGAAATAGGCTTGTTTGTTTGCACACATATACTTGCTTACATATTTGTTTCCTTCTATTTCCATTTCTTTGCATCTTTGTACCTTTTGAATGAATTTTGTTCTTTTTGTTGAAGTAGATGATGACGAGAGCTCAGAAAATATATAAATGTGTTGTTAAAGTAATCTAAAAATATGATAATATAAATTTATGAACATGTACATGATTGGATAGTAGGACCTGTATGTGTCACATTTGTCCCTACGGCTAAGATTCATTTCCGCGAAAATGGCAAGGGGAAGGCGCCCGCGACTATTATTCTAGACGTTCTCGCATATCTCCTCTGCGCTCTACCCCATCCCAACTCAATCCCTGCTTCACTCGCAAAAAAATGCTTCTCCTGTTACCCCCCATTCGCGCTGAAATTCTTCAAAATAGACCCCCAATTCTTTCTTTTTGCGCTTTATTAGGTGTTCAATGGAACTGAGGTGATGTAATGAGTGAACTATAGTGTAATTTTAAAAACGTATCAAATTGCAACCTTATTAGTTAACAATGAGTGGGCGAGAATTTGAAATTTAGGAGACCTCCCGATTCGTTTCCATTTTACTAATGGGAGAAAAAACGCACCCAAAAAGTCTTACCGTTCTAAATTTTGCATTTATGAATTGTATGGCACCACTACACAAGATAGTTAGCATTTAACATTTACAAATGTTCTGTAATACTTAATATACGCATCCCCTAGAGGTGTTAAACTGGGTCAAAAATCTCATTGGTGTCAAAACTGTGGGTCAGACTGAATAAAAAGAAACTTAGGCATAAAAAGTGGGGGTAAATTAAAAAAAAATGAGGGTCTCAGAAGCGCAATTGAGGGTAAAGGGAAACACTGCTTAGGATCCTTGTAAATGTATTGAACGAAGTGTCCCGTGTTTCCCATCTTGTTATCCAATACTTATGATCATTGTAAATAAAGTTGAATGAAGTGTTCACTGTATCCGGACCTTATCTCCAAGGCTGAATAGGTTAGCAATACATTTTTTATTCTGAAATCAGGGGACGATGTTCCATAATCATTCGTGTTTGTGTGATTTTGTGTAAGAATCGACACCCATTAGATGGAATTTAATTAAATTTGGAATGATTATGAAGGGTAATACATGGAATAAACGTTTAGGCTTGTGGATTCTTTGTTAACAATAATGGAGTACTCTTACCTCCAATAACAAGTATAAGCAACATATTTTGCCTCAATCAACATAATATAAAATAAACATGATATAAAGCAGGTATGATGTTCGGGTTTGTGTACAGTAGTTGCGGGTAAGAGGCAGGCATATGTTAAGTGATTTATTTGTACACATCCTTCGTCGCAGTAATAGGTCAATGTAACTTTTATATGTACTAGAAACAAGGTTTAAGTGAGCCATATTGAGTAACAAAGGCGCGAGCATTGTGGGTTAGATAAGAGATGGTATGTCTTCGAAGTACTCTAGCCATTTTATCAGCATGCTTGTACATATATAGATTTATTCGTTACCGATTAAATATCGGTAAATATTTAAAAGATGGTTGTGCAAAAGCTGATTGCCTCAATTTACTTAGAGGGAAGATATGTTTTTACATATTCCAAAAGTTTTTTTTAAATATTATTTTATTAGCCTAAGTGGTTAGAATGTTCACTTATGATGCAGGCGGTCTCGAGTTAGAACCCCGGCCAAGTCATGCATAAGGCTTATAAATATGGTAATAGCACCTGTCTAGTTTGGCACTCGGCAATAAAAGGTTAGTGCTAGGACTGGTCGGCCTGGTGTTAGGATAATGTGATTGGGTGGGACATGATGCTATATGTATGTACCATGATGCCCCAGTGCTAGACAACACTATAAACTGTCACATTACAAGCATCGTACCGATGTGAGTGAAAAATTGTTAAAGCTACGTAACAAATCCAGAATCTCTCTCTCTCTCTCTCTCTCTCTCTCTCTCTCTCTCTCTCTCTCTCTCTCTCTCTCTCTCTCTCTCTCTCTCTCTCTCTCTCTCACACACACACACACACACACACACACTTTATCTTATCTTTAGCAACATGAAAGAAAAACTATAAATATGATTGCATTTGCTCGACTGTAGTTTGCGCCAATATACAATTTTAAACAGCTATTTTTGGCCAAATTTTCCACTAGGCAGTTGCTTTGGATGTCATTAAAAAGATTTAAATAATAACGTCTAATTTCTCAGTAAATGGATGTGTACAAAGTTTTATCACATAGGTGTACCTAAGGTGAAATAATAGCTGCTTAGGTTCCATGGAGTGTTTCATGAACTACAAAAATGAATAAATACTTTTCCTTAACTCTGATCTACACAGTTTGGTATAAAACTAGTGTCATACACCCATGTTGACTGTGAAAAATTGTCAGGAGATATTTAGATTGGTGATATTAGTAAATGTTAGAATCTGAAAACTTCTAAGCCAAATGATTTAATGGATTCTGTATAGTTATCAAGACAGGGTCTCCAATGCAATATCCGAGTTCATGATTGCTGTTAAGACAGTATAAGCATAACTCTAGCCACGGTGCCAGTGTCTGAAACAATGTGTACCCGTCACACTGAGAAAACCGTGCAGTTTATGTTATTTATATCACAGTAGTACCCCAAGTATTACGAAAACAAATTGGAGTAATAGTTATGCAATTAACTGTTGTTTGTATCGAAATAAAGTATCAGATCAATAATCATGCACCCACGTAACAAGTTAATGAGTATATTTTGTGCATTTGTAACAAATAAATGAGTGTTATGTGCATTTATAACAAATTAATGTATTGTTATGTAAATCAATATTATGTCTTTTTTCCATAATAATAACTTTTGTAGGGTCATTTAAATACATTTTTAATACTAATATCCTATAATCACGTGTTTTCTTTTTAATGATGAGTCATGATTCAAGAGTAATGATTCATTCATAAAGTTTCAAAGGTTGAGTTGTACTTAAAGTACAAGTAAATATCAAGTGATCGGATTAGTTAATGACTTGTTTAATACTACTATCATAATTCGCACTTTAGAGACAAATCTTATATCAAGTGCGTAGATTGGTTCATTTGGTTTCAAAGTTGAGCCTGACTATTAGTACAAGCAAATATCACTTGAGTTCTAGTGAGAGGCCAAGTTGACCTAGTGTCTGATTAGTCGGTATCAAAACAGCTGATCTGTATATCTATTTACTGATTGAGTGATTTCAAATTGCCAATATGATTCCTAGGCATTCCTAATAGTAACACAAGTCTTGAATTTTATTTATTGAGAGTAATTATTCGATTTAATTTCAATCATTCTTTCGAACTGCAGTACTCGGTATATTCCAGATTAACTGGAATAATAACTGTCAAGAAAATACTGAATTCATTCTAAGAATTTTGGAATTATAGCTGTCTTTTAATTTAAAGCATTTTGTTACATAGATGTAATTTAATTACTTGTGAGTTTGTTTTAAACTTTTTATTTTATTTTATTTCATTACATATTTTGTAATGATAACTTTATTCACTAGATATTACAGTTTTCCGGAAAATTCAGACCAGTTCTGTTTTGACCTGGTAAATAACCAGTATTGCTACATTTTATTTTTAGCTGACGTAGGTCCTAAACTTGATTCAAAACTGGTAAACTTTTTAAAAATTTCTTTCCTAGAGTGAAAATCATCGTAATCAAGGTCATACTTGGCTTGCGTGTCAGTTCTATGTTTTTTTTTTAAGTTTTATTCAATCTTATAGATTTGTTCATTAGAATCAAATTCGTCGATGGCGTACGTGTAAGCCAACTTGTGGTATTACAGCGCCGTTCGAACTAAGTGGCCACATGATCTAAAATTGCGGCTTACAACTGATGTTTCATAGTGATTTCAGTTAGTCGTAATTCATGCCTTCGGAGGTCAAATGTATTTTTTTTTTTTGCCAGTTGAATTTTTGCCATTTTTCGGAATTAGTAATTGTGATTCACTTAGAACTTTTTAGTGATAGGACGTATTCATTCTATGATTAACTTTGGATTAGATTCACAAACCTTAAATCATTTTTTATATTTTTACATTTTTTGTCTGGGGAAATAAATTATTATCTTAAATTTTACAAAACTTGTTGGCTTCACTCTTTGCTTTGTTACTTTTGTACGAGCTTAGACACGTAACATTTTAAAGACATTTTATGATTTTATCATATTGATTCGTCTGTACTGTTGATATATCAGGACATTATTGACCATCATTTGTAATACCTTTGAAACTCATTCGGATTATTTGAAACTTTTGGAATTGATAGAACAAATAGAAATTTAGGATTTAATTCACCATGATGGAAGTAATTTTTATTCGTTCACTTTGTATTTTAGGGAAATTAATAATATTTTCTAGAGAAACAATATTTGGTTCTGCTCTTTCTTTATACTTATATTATGACTATAGAGCCATAAATGTGTATTTATTGTATGTGCATTTGTAACAAAGCTATAATGTTTTAGTCTGATACTTTCACCTTTGAAAAGGTAAAAAGCTTCATTTGTTAGTATTGTATTTTCGAACTAAATGACATTTCTATGCTTATTTTGTTTATATGCATTCTGAGATTAGCTATGGATGCATATAGTATGGTGAATTATAAACAATCATCTTCGCCATGAGTATTCCAATTTATGATGTTTACAGATATTCTATGAAATAAATCAATGAATTTTCAGAGCTGAGATTCCTATCAATCGATCCTGTTCTTATTTTTTTTCTTCGTTTCTTTTTTCCATTACGGTAATGCGGAACAAGGAAAGAATGCCAATTACACTGTGATTTGACGTGGTGTGCTAAGAAAGCCAAATTATAAAATGATACTTCATTGAGGATTTTAAATGGCCAATTTTTCATAATTCTTACATGTACAGATAATTTTTTAAAATTATCATTATTTTCTCCTTTTTACTCTTGCAAAAGTATCCAAAACCTGCTTAGTGCCAGTATGCTTAGATTGTTTCAAATTCTTTGTACGAACGTATGTTTGTATGCATGTATGGTGCAAAATGTATGATTAATCTGAACTCATCAGATCATACTTATGTTTAAAGATTGATGAAGTTTCAGTATTTTCTGTCCTCCGCCACCACCACCACTGCCATCTTACCGTTGGAATTCAGCAGCTGCAACAGCTGGAAACCATTGCATGTTATATCCTGTTGTTACTATTCTCGAGTAAATGACCTCTCAAATATCTTGCTAAGTTATTGATACAAATAACATAACGTTAATGCTTTCTGAATCCCCAATTTGAAAGTATATCCTTTGTAGAAGACTTGTGCACCACTTAAATGGAGTATAACAGTTGCTCCAGACGTTACACTCCAAGCAACATTGAAATCTCTTTTGGTAATTGTGCATTAGACATATTTATTCTCAGAAATTTTCACTGATCGTTTTATTTTTAAATATCAATTACTAACGGAATTAGAAACTGCACCCAGTTAGTAACATTCTTATGATGCCAAGAAACCTCTTGTCCAATTAAAATATATATATATATATATATATATATATATATATATATATATATATATATATATATATATATATATATATATATATATATATATATATATATATATATATATATATATATATACACATACATACATACATGTACTCTGGAAAAAATAATCTCCGTCTCAATAACCTCTGATTTTTATTCTTCATTCTGCCGATAAAAGTGATGTTGTTGTGATCACTAAACACAAGAACCGGATAAGGAGCCGAGCGAATATAAACTTCAAAATGCTGTAATGCTAGCACTAAAGCTAAGAATTCCTTCTCGATTATTCCAAGTGCAACATCACTTGCATCTACATATAATTTTAACGCATGACTGAAATTAAATCTTTCAAGTATGGCTTTTAATCTATCGAAAGCCCTTTACTTTTTTCAGGCTAAGGAAACTTGTTTTTCTTTCTCAATAAGTTTGTCAGAGGTTCAACAACATCAGAAAAATTAGCAAAGAATTTGCGATAGTACCCAGCTATACCCAAAAATCTCATCAATTGTTTTCTTTTGACCGGCACAGGTCATTCAGAAATAACCTTGACCTTAGCATCTTTAAGTTTAATCTTACCATGTCCCACAATATGTCCTAGAAAAGTATCACATGCACGGCAGAACTCACTTTTAGATAAAATAATGGTCAAATCTGCATCCGTCTGTCGAAGAACTTCATATTCGTGGTTCGATGTTCTTTCAAAGTGTTGTTGGAAATGATGACATCATTAATATATACATCACAGTTGTCTAGACCAGAAGTAATCATTTTCATAAGGCGTTGAAAAGTACTCGTAAAACCCTTCATCCCAAAAGGCATTACTTTGTACTGGTAGAGTCGATCTGGAGTCACAAATACCGAAATTTCTTTTGCTCTTTCTGTTAGTGGAATTTGCACAAAAACCTTCAAAAGATCGAATTTAGTGTCGTATTTGGCATTTCCAATTTTGTCGTTACAATCATCGATTCTAGGCAGTGGAATTGAATCTGATTATGGCACACTTTTCACATTCTTCTAATCCGTACACAGTCGGAAAGTGTTATCCAATTTCGGAACAAGAATGCACGGTGAACTCCAATCACTCTTACTGGGCTCTATAAAATTAATTTTCCAGTAAATACTGAATCTCTTTATTCATGTATTATTGTTTAAAAGGATTCATCCTAAATGGGTGTTGTTTCATGTGTTTCGAATCTATTATTTCAACGTTGTGAAAAATGTTGTTTCTTCTTGAAGGCAAATCTGGAAGCAAGTGCTTATATTCAGCCAATAACCGTTCCATCTCACTTATTGCTTGATTTTGCAAATGAGAAAGTTTCTGGTCTAGATTCTCCATAACTTCCGAATTCCGAATACTTGTTGTTCCAAGGTTAGTAGAATCCAACTGAATTCTTTCATTCAAATCTTTATTTGGTGGGACAGATACAACTAAATTAATCGCAAAATTTACTTGCCTATTTCTTTTAAAAAGTAACTGTACTCCATTACTTTACTTAGATCAAATTACTAATATTATAATTTAACTCATTCATTTTCTTATATATATATATATATATATATATATATATATATATATATATATATATATATATATATATATATATTAATTCAGAAAAATATATATCTGCATTTAATAAGATGCAGGGACTAATCATATTTAAGTCATGAGGCTGTATATATCGAAACTAGCTACTAATCTCGTTAAAAAGGTCAAAGAATTCGTAATCTTCAGTTATTTCTTCAAGAAGCAAAAGATATAACCATGTCTAAAATGAAAACTGATCATTTCGTCTGTCATTCCTGTATATAGTAAAATCGTATGCATGCATTTTTCAAAGAAAGATATCCATACTTATTGAGTTGCTTAAGAGCTTTTAGACATACAATCGAACCCACTAGATGAATAAATGTTATATTTTCTTGAAGGTTCTCCGTTCGTACTTTACATCAAAAACACAAACGTTTAATAATAACATAAACACACCTAATGCTTTTATTACTTGGTTTAATCTATACATATCGACCTTTGAAATGTCAATAGCTCAACATCAATGAAGATTAAAGTTTTAAAAGAACATAATGTTTGAAAAGCCATTTTTATGTCGCAATGATATATGAATGTAACCAAGGACGATCACGTTGAAAACTATGCATTTCTCAATATCATTACGATGTAACTATTGAAAAGGGCATATTTCCCCCATCCACAAGTGACCTTCATGGTGCACGTTTTTTAAGATGTTCATAAAAATGCGTTGCAATGAGTGTTTGCCAAGTATTTGGCTTGAAGCACTTTGCACAATTCTATCAAAGAAGTACAAGTATTGATGGAATGCACGTATACCATGCGATAGAAGTCCTGGATTGGTTACTCTTATTTAAAGTGGTGACTTTATTACACACATTCCATCGTATAGAGTCATTTAGACGTCTAATTTTGTTTCATGCTTAATTGTAAATATGTTTTTTTTAAAGAATCAAACAACCATTGACCTCATTTATATGTTAGATATGGAAGAATCACAAAGGAAGATAAACAACACAGCTTGATGAGTTAGACACGTGTGACAGATCTTTGGCAGACGTGTCTATCCGAGTTACTATGTCAGGAATCTAGACTCAAACTAATCAAGTTGCATGGCTATAGGCCCAGACGATATCATGGCATTTGCAGCTTAAGCTAATCCCAAAAGTTTAGTTTTGAGACACGTCAGAATGAATATAAAAAGGTCCGCTTGCAAAGTGATCGAGTAATTATCTAAGCACCGAACTGATGAGTGTAATTTGGGTTGAAGGTTGTACAGCTTGGCTTTAATTTAGAGCTATCCAAAGACTGCTTTCAGAAGTACGTAATGGCACCAGAGCAAAATCACAACTGATTATTGTACAAAATCATACCCATGTCATTCTATGGAACATGCGCAATAAAATATATTTATATAGTCGTCATAATAAGGAATTAATTCCGTAGAATTAGGTTAGCAGCCAATACACAATGTATCAATAAAAACGCATATTTGATGTCAAATTTCTCAAGAATTGTACTTGCAGTATCTTTGGCTGTGAATGTTGCGGTCTCTTTTGCTATGCATGCCCTAGTCTTGTTTGTTATGTAGTCTCAATCTCGTTCTCGTTTGCTTCGAATGCCCAAGTCTCGCTTGCTATGTATGGCTTAGTACCTTTAGCTATTTATGTCTCAGGATATTTTGATATATATATGTCCCAGTCTCTCTTGCTGTCTAAGTCTCATTTGCTATGCATAACGTAGTCTCTTTTGCTATGCGTATCTAGGTCTCCTTAGCTGTGTGTGTATCAGTCTCATTTGCTTTGAATGTATATGTCTCTCTTGCAATACAAGCCTCAGTCTAATTTGCTGTGAATGTCTCAGTCTCTTTAACTATATAGATCTCAATCTTTTTACTGTGTAGATCCCAGTCTCGTTTACTGTGTATATCTCAATCTCTTTTACTATATAGATCTCAGTTAATTTTACTATATAAATCTCTGTCTCTTTTACTATATAGATGTCACTCTATTTTACTATGTATATCCCAGTCTCTTTTGCTGTGTAGAAATAAGTCACTTTTACTATATAGATCTTAATCTCTTTTACTGTGTAGATCTCAGTCTCTTTTACTGTGCAGAAATTAGTCTCTTTTATTAGATGTTCTCAGTCTCTTTTACTGTGTGGATCTCAGTCTCTTTTACAATATAGATCTCAGTCTATTTTAACTGTGTAGATCTTAGTCTCTTTTTGCGAAGATCTCAGTCTCTTTTACTATATAGATCTCAGTCTCTGTTACTCTGCAGAAACCATTCTCATTTACTGTATAGATCTGTTTCATTTACTATTAAGATCTCAGTCTATTTTAATGTGTTGAGATCAGTCTCTCTTTTACTGTGTAGATCTCAGTCTCTTTTACTGTATTTATCTCAATCTCTTTTACTATATTTATCTCAGTCTCTTTACTGTGTATATCTCAGGCTCTTTTACGGTATAGATCTCAGTCTCTTTTACTGAGTAGATCTCAGTCTCTTTTCTCTTGTTAAACAGCCGGTATGACTCAAGCGCGTTAAAGAAATTGATCCGATCAACCTTAATAATGGATAATACATAATGAAACAATGTACAATTTAAGTTCTATATGGAATAACTGACTGCAATTTACTTCAAAAACAAATAATGACTAGAATACTAGATTGACAGTGGTTCTTTTATCTAACTTAGTAAAACCATGTATTTTCATTTTCACAGTTGTAAACATGATTATATTTTCAGTTTTAACTAAACTGCGTTCGACTAAATTTTCCTACCATAAACGTTTGAAGATGGTTTTCCAACAATAAAATGATAGTTTTCCAACAATAAAAATGGAAATCAATGTAACGTGCTTAAAGGGTATCATACCAAGAATTGAATCGATCATCGCATGTATGGCAGGTGGAGGATTTGTTGACATGTACTAAACCCATTCTACGCTCACTTTATGTATTATATAAAGTCTAGGTATTTAAGCTACCTAACTGTAACGTGTCAAAAGCATGCTTATCGTGCATATGATAAGCAGTAATTGGTGTCTAATACATGAATAATTTCCATCAGATAGACTTGGACTGTTATGCAAATAATTTTTCATCATTGTGTATTCATCTTAAAGGACTTTTTATGGAGCTTACAAAAAGAGCTACGAAAGCTGGCATTACCTGTTTAATTACATTTGATTGAAATAGTATTTGATTAAAGATAACGGCTCAGACGCATTAATACTTTACAATATTACAAGAGCTATTTGAAGATTATATTACAAGAATTGAACATTACAATTTCAGATCGTAGTATATAATGCATATATGTACATCTTAAATACATATAAATATAGAGTCTGGGAAGCAATGGAATCGCTAGAAGTGAAAGATATCGCATGCTTTGTGTCAGTCATGATATTGATAATAGTTGTCATCGTCTTTTAGTATGTCCTGTGTCCACCAGCTTCATTGTAAATCTAGTTTGAAGTATTTCTGCCGTAAACCATCCATGCAGAAGTACTTCGAAAAATTAGCTTCTAGTAATAAGAAAATATGTTCACTAGCGACACTTGTTTATGAAATGTTTAAAATAAGAGATAGCCTAATAATTCTAGAGTTATTGAAAATTAAGATGTAAAATTTTACAACCACGCCCTTGCCCTTCAGTGAAGTTTGGATGTATTGTCTTTATGTCACCTTAACGTATCGGTATTGCTAACGTGTACCTATAAGGAAACCGTTTGGAATTTTACAAACATAAAATGGAAAACTTTCATCGTGATATCAGCACGATTTCAGCACAAACTCAAAAATTGCAAATATCTGACCTAACTTCAAATTAGGCATTGCCAGATTGGAAATAAACCACTAATTGCTGCACTGGAATAAACAGAACCATCCGAAATCACGGTATAAATATATGTACACCATTGTACTAAAGTCTAATTTTTTAATATTAAAAATGATTATATTTTATTATGGAAGAGACTTTCTTTTAGTCATGGATTCAGATACTACTACTATAACAACAACAACAACAACAACAACAGCTACTACTACTACTACTACTACTACTACTACTATTACCTCTACTACTACTACTACTACTACTACTACTACTAAAATAATAATAATAATAATAATAATAATAATAATAATAATAATAATAATCATCATCATCATCATCATCATCATCATCATCATCATCATCATCATCATCAAACAGCAAGAAAAACGCTGTCATCTAATAGTATTATAAACGGCTGGAACTGAATCTTAATGTTTACAGATTCACGTGGGGAAAAGCAACTACATCAAACAAGCAATGTTAACATTGAACTAACAAACATAATTAGCAAATTTATGGTACAGATGAAATTCATTTTCAAAGGAAACAAAATAAACACATTTAGGAAATAATTCACTGCTTAAAGACCCAGAAGAAATAAAGAAAATAAGAAGGAAAATAACCATGTAAGATGTAAGATTTATATCCATTGGTGTAGTATAATCTAATAATTGCATAAATATATCATCTGATGATTTAAATTCACCTTTATTATCAACTTTTCTTTGAGTCACTAGTGTTAGAAATCAGGGATATGACAATAAATATTTTTAATATAAAAACCCAAGATCGACCAGAAAATTAAAGCTACATTATTATTAGAAAAGAATTTTTCAGTTAGGTGGATAAATGAGAGAAGCCGAGATTAGGAAAACGTGAATGGAAAGAGCAATGACTAGAGCTAGAAAGATATGGATCAGAGAAGGGACGTAATTGACCAGTAATTCTGTAACCCAGAAAACAGAAACTAAATTTGAAAATGATACACGCAATTGTCCTAAAGAAAATTTGAACCTGTTAACCTCGAGGCTTTTCTTAATTATTCTGATATATCAAAATTAAATGCTAATCAGAATAGTTTATATAACCTATATAAACTAGTCTCTAAAAAAATGTAATCTCCCTCACACCCCTTCAAACAAAACCCCTCAAATCCCAAACCCCTCAAAACCCAAATCACTAAACCCCCCACTCAACCCTCCCTCAAACCAACCTTCCTCAAATCTCAACCCCACTCAAAACCAACACCCTAAAAATCCAACTTCCCTCAAACCCAACGCCTCTCAAACCCAACTCTCCTCAAACCCTACCTCTTCAAACCCAACCTCCTTTTAACCCAATCCCCTTAAACCCAGCCCTCCTCAAACCCATCCCCCTCAAAACCAAATGCAAATGTTGTCATAATCCAACAGAAGGTGGAACAGCAACTGATGGTGGTGGGGCAGATGTATTTGTCTACAAATTAGAAAACAAGTGTGAAATTCCGATATGCTATTTTGCTAATTCTTGTAGTAATTTTCTTGCTCTTGAAATTTTACTAAAATGTTATACTAAATAATCTAAAAGTGCTCCAGAAACCCTAAAAGGAAATACAGTAATAAAGAAATCATCTGTTTCAAAAGTAAATAAAATCATTTTTGTTTTCAACCATTGTCGTAGCTACAAACTCCTGTCTAAATGACTGATAAATTTTATTTAAAAAAAAAAACATGAACATAGTCGCTTGTACAGATAATACCCTCACGATATTTATCCTTCTTGTCACATAACTTAGTTACCTACAAATGCCTTCACCACAATACTTAGTAGCCTAAATATGCCATCACCACATCGTCTGGTAACCTAAATATGCCATCACCAAATAATTTGGTAACCTAAAAATACCACCGCCACACCACTTGGTAACGTACAAATACCATCACCACATCACTTGGTTACCTGCAAATGCCATCAATGCATCACTTTTTCACCTTATAACCTAAACAAGCCATCACCACTAGAAGCACAGTTTATATATACATGCAATTTTTAGACAAATACAGAGTAAGAAAAATATCAATACAGACTAGCAAGCCATTTTCATTTTCACTATCTACAAGACCTCAAACATATTCAGACATATACGCAACTGTGTAATAGATACCCAAGGTCATAGGGACACGCGCATCAATTTATTATCGATAACTTAACGTCTGTGTAAAAATACACCAAAACCTCTGCAGATCGGAAGGGTAAATAACATTACAATGTTGACTTTAAAATACTAGAGGTTCTGGCTGTGTGTAAAATGTTCTCTACAACGCACAACGAACAGACAAAACTATATAATCATCTGTTCATTGCAACAGACATCTTTGGTGAGAAATAAGCAGGAAAGGATGGATAGAAAAATCGATTTTATTGGTACTAACGAATCATTCTGCTCTAATGCTTTTTTTATTGCGACTAAATATAATTTTGGCACCAGTCCTTAGGGCGACATGTTTATCATCAGCTTTCACGTTGTCGAGTCAGCTCATTTATACCTAGCAAAAACTATAATTTATAACGAAAACTGTTTGCTATTGTTTATGATACAAATAAATAACCGAAATGCCCTATATCAACAATAAATAAATAATCCAGAATTCAAAGTTCGACAAAGCATTATATTCTTTTGTTAACGTGTTATGAGTTTCTGAAAATTACTTTGACAGTCCAGATTTCCCGGTTTAGGACAGATTGACTATTTACATCTGCCATGCACGCTATCTCTAAACGTCTGATCTATGCATTGGTTACATGTCTGCTATCGTGTCTGAGAAATCAAGTCATATCACATTACTGCGCAGTTGCGAACTACACGCAATATTAGTAGTAATCAATTTTCAAAGAGAAACAAAAGTGAAACCATCGTGTACAAAATGCTGCCCCAAAGCTAATGTTCTTAGAAAGTAGGGAGTGTATATTGACTTCAAAACTGAATGTGGAAATGAATATAAAATTCTTTTATGTAGGTGCTCTACATGTTTGGAGGAAACGGTAATCATAGTCTGACGTCATGAAACGATCAAACCTTCCAGGGATGAAACAGCAGACGACACTAGCATGTCTTATTTGCAGATCAACTCATGACAACAAAACGAAGTATCTTGAAAAAAAAGAGCAACTGAGATAACATATATTACAACAAAAGCTCCAAGGAAATTAGTTTCTGCTTCGTTTTTGAATTTCATCTGTATATCTGTAAGAGCTCGGTAGCCGTGTGGGTAAGGCGTACAGACAAAAGTGTTAGATCGACTAGTGGAAACTTTGACGCACCAAAGAGATTAGTTTCTGCTTCCTACAGTTATATATCTAAATTGCATCTGTATATCTATAATGGGCTCGTTAGCAGCGTGGTTTAGGCGTACGGGCAAAAGTTAGATCAACTAATGGAAACTACTTAATGTGTTAATGTCCAGAAAAATGCACTTGACTTATTGTCTTGCTCTCCGCGATAGAAACTATTATATAATTGCCAGATCGAAAGCGATACTTGGCGGATCAATAGGAACAACGATAGCTACTTCAGCACGAATATTATTGCCAAAGATTTACATGTGCTAGGAACGTTAGGATCAGCGGCAAAACATTTGTATCAGGAGACTAAGTCACCGGGGGTGGAATAGAAAAGTTGCTGTAACAGGGGCCGTTATAAAACCCAAATTTTATCTGATCTATAATTATAACAATGTTGACAACACGAGCACGAAAATCTCCTATGCTAAAAGAGATGAACAACAAAAACTAACCGCAGCGCGGTCAGGGACGGGTTCATAGGCCCGCTGATAGTAGGGATAACAGAAAGTTTATTAACAAATCTGTTACGAATAGGACACCGAATGCAGGTATACCCAATTCGAAGACGGACTGGTGGAAGTCGGGGCCGAGGACTAATGCTACCGAAAACAAGAAGATAAAATCGTCCGTGTGAAATAATTTGAAATTTCTGATCAAATTAAAGATAGAAGCGGATTTAGCGGAATATTTTCAAAGGATGAGTTAACTGATAGATAGTCAAAGCTGTGTCATCAATATCCATAATTTGGATATAAAACTCACTTGGTAGCTCTTTACAACTTTAACTGCTTGGACTCGTTTGATCCTCCTTAGAGTTATGTAATCAAACAATACGTCCTAAAAGAACATAAAAACCTCATATAACTCTAATCAGCTTCAGTCAGTCGTAACTTCAGCTTGTGGTTATTATTTCGTTATTTTTATCTCACAGATGTCTGGGATGCAATCGTACAAGTCTGATATCAAACCAGCTAACTTTTTTTTAAAAAAGATTTATTCTGCAATTTGACAAATTTCCTAGTATCATAGCGGTACTTGGATCATCAACGATCATAACACTAAGTTTTTGTTTGACATAATTATAAAATAACTACATATTGTCTGAAATGCAGAACGAAAACAAATAACATCGACGAAACAACAGAAACAACTGCTAAAACAAAAATGCTAAAAATGTATATGTGTTGCCTGTGGCAAGAGAAAAAGTATGTTCCATAAACAAGATGAATCCGGTGATACATTCAATGGTGGTTGTGCAATTCAAAACCATTGCGCTAGCACTCCGACAGTTGTTTATGCCAGCTTTGCAATCATAGAGTTGTCATTGGATCAGGATTGGCAAATTATCGAAACTAAAGTGAGGTTAGACATTACCGGGACACAAATATACCGGTCATGGAATCCATTTGATGAAAACTCAATGAAAATGACGATCCTTTACAATGAAGTTGAAGCACTTGCGATGCGTCATAATATTTGTTATCGCGCTCACATCGCCGACAAACTAGGTTACAATCGAGTTATGATTGACGAACTACGAGAGATGAAACCGGATACTATGCTAGAATTAGTTGACCGAAAGCTTGTTCAATGTATCATTGGAGCAAATATAAATTTGGCGTTGGTGTACCTGGTAAACTTGCGATGGAGACTTCGCATACCTAAAAATGTTTCTAAGAAGGTAGATCGAGATGAATGCAGTCGATAATATCTGGGCAATATATCTCGCAGAAATGAAAAAGTTTGCACAGTACAACAATAATAAAATATACTTGTTTAACGATATTGAATTATTTAGCAAATACGTGTTCTGTTGGCGATAAAACTGTTTCGACAATAACAGATGTGTTGAGAGACGTTATTGTTCGACGGAACCAAAATCAAACAAGATTTGCACCAACCATTGATGAGAGATTTTAACAAAAAGTTCGAGCAGTTTCTGAAGCAAAACAATATAAAAATATGTTACCGGTAACAAAATAAAGAGTGTCGTTGTTGAACGAGTTAATCGTACGATCAAGAAAACGATCTATAATATCTTACAGCAAAGAACACCAACATATGTACTGATGATATGAAAGTGATGATAACAGAATACAATAAAAATAAACACAGAACAGCATGTATGTCACCGAACGATGCTGTAAAAATCCAGTTCTAGCAAACGAGAACATATATCGCAGACACAAGTTTAACGTCTGTCATCGTGTCAGAATTTCATTAACGAAAAAAAATATGAAAAAGATTTACCGAACTGGTCTGAGGAAGTATTTGTCATCGATAAGATTTAAATAACAATACCGGTAACATATAAGCTAAATGATCTTGCAAACGAAGATGTTATAGGAAGTTTTATGAGCAAGAACTTCATCTAACAACAAAGCTATATTTGTTATCGAACTTGTGATAAAGAAACGTGGTAAACGAAGTTTTGTCAAATGGCGCGTTTACGGTAGTAGTTTTAACAATTGGATACCAACCAGTGAAATCAAAGATATTTGACCAGATCGCTGGAGATCCGAATTAGATCTTGTAAATCGTTTCACATTTTAGAAGAACAAACTTGCATTTAATTAATATGTACAACGATATGTTTTTAAAAATCTTTTTTTTTTGCAAGGTGATACTTGACACTATCTCGTGACTGCGTTACAACATAAACTTTTTTGTGTTGAGGTCATATACCTGGTTCATCGGCATGTTGATCATCATGTACATGAAACATTTGCTTCAAGATCAAATTGTGATTGTTCTGCAATCCGTGTAAAGCACCATTACTAATCAGTAGACCACTAGTGGTAAGAGATATTTTGTTTCACATTTGATTCACGATCGAGATCATCTTGAAGATCAGACAATATTTGAAACATCATTTTTAATTAAATCAGCGACTTTATATATAAAACTTTTATCATATACGAGTGTATATCATATGAAATAAGGATTATTATCAGAGCTGAATTATTGAACATGAACCTGCTGTTTGACGCCGTTAAAGTTTATATGAGCAACAAAAGCACAGACCTCAATTACGTAAATCTTATCGTTGACTATGATCCTTACTCATCTTTTGATGTGCTGTTAACAGATTTCGAGGTATCAGAACTCGAGAAAGATTAACAAAATTTGTCAGATAAGACATGTACACTGTCATGAAATGGGCTCTTGCTTGACAAGAGAAAATCTTAGGGATATTCTAAAGATAGATCTTTAATCAATGGAATGCAAATCATTAATTTTGTGTTAAATAGTTGAACAACATGAAACAGTTTGTTACTCGAGCTAATGTTGTAAACACACATCACCTTGAAGAGGTTATAAGACACTTGTTTCGTGGAGAAGTTAATGAGATGGTCTACTTCGAAGAAGAATGACAAAAAAATATTATTTTGCTTAACAACGCTGAAGCCGATCGCATGTTGAAATGCGGTAAGATTTGGATAGTGTACGACAGTGAAACTTTAAATATGATAATTGATGCTTGAACAACAACGATGTTGCCGCTATACTAAACGTGGACACAGAGGAGGAATAAGCGTTATAACGAAACAATATGACCTCGCAAAGACATTGCTTTCGTTTCTCATAGTTTATTTGACGCCAATAGCCTGTATTATATGCAATGTCTGAGTCAATGCCATATGGAGGATATCATTTGGTAAGTCCAGAGCAGTTTCTCAAAGAAATGGATAAAACTGTACCTGATAATATTGGTTATTTTGTTGAAAATGATGTCGACTATTATGTGATACTAATTGGTGCACGTTCTGATTATTCATTTTGTCCTGGGTCAATGCCGATCGATTACAGTTTGTTATCAGAGCAACAATATAATTGCTCATTTAGTTCTAGCACTATTGGTAAATCAGTTGTTCAAAAACTAGCACCAACTCTTCTTGACAAACGGACCTATATTTTCCGCTATAAAAGTCTGAAACAGGCATTTGATCGTAGTCCGGTGCAAAGAAAAGTTCCTTTTGTGTTACAGTTTAATCAATCATGTTGGATGAAAGATTTTATAGACTCTAATACTAGACGCAGAGCAGATGCATCAACCGAATTTAAGAAAAAATTCCTCAAGCCCATGATTAATAGTCATCGAAAAGACCATGGAAAATATAAAAAGGACTTTCTTTGGCAAGCAAAGTTAAATTTTGAACAATCGAGTCATGAACTTTTCACTATCATTGTCAACTGCCTACATTTTCACGTCCAATATCATTTTGAGGCAATCCTTGCTGCTGATACTGCTGGTGTTGCAGTGATAGTGGATGACGTAAATATCACGAAAGGTTTAGAATTCTTTGATTCCGGAAGTCCCTTTCTCTTGGTTTTCATCAAATTGACACTTTCCCAAACTTCCGTTCTCAAATCATTCTGTTTACTGCTTTCTCATTCCTCGTTTTCTTTTGTACAAAATCTTTTGGCGATAGTAAACAGTGTATAGTAAATTCTTCTGTTTCTTTAAAAATCGACATACTAATGCAGACGAAGAAGGTGGTGCTACTATGAGAAAATTCCTTTGATGATAGAAATTTGCAGGAAGCCAAATCCAAATCAAGGGGTTCTCTGAGACGGAAGCTGTCATCAATGGAAGAATCACTTGCCACAGCAGCAGTAATAGTACTGCCATCCCGGGTATAAATTTCCACTGCAGGCACGTCCCAATCCGTCAAAAGTTACGCCACAGTCCTTGTGCTAACTGATTAGCCAATAGTAACTACGTCATCGCTAAGCTATATGATTGGTGGAGGTTCAAAGTTTGTATCAAGGTGAGTTCGCCAATTGTAATATCTATTCTCAAGACAATCAGCAAGAGGAATATGTGCATCTGTGCGTTTAGAATATTATACCATTATTTCCAGCATGTGCATGTCAAGTCAATAAGAGTTGTCACTTCTCTATGGAAAGAATAGTCCACGTGTATAGGCAAGGGTATTTGAAGAGTGATGGTGCAGAAAAACTTGCAATAATGAACAGTGAATCTGTGACACCAGAATCAACAATCTATTGTGTTAATCACCAGCAACCTTTTCTAGGACCACCCAGATACAACAAATTCATGTTCACTACTTCGATAATGTCTGTTTTATGTGTTTGTTTCTAAGTTGGTTTAAAATGTATGTAAAAAATATGTGCGTATTAATATAAGCCATTTCTTTCATTATACTCAACTTTAGGTCTATATAGTGATAGGGGCTGTAAAGGATTTACGATTTTATATTGTTTCATTTTATATGGGTTTTAGGATAATACAATCATTAAGTTTTAGTTTTGATTATAGAGATTCGGTTTTGATTTAACCTAATCCACTTAATTATCCTTGACTATGATAGCAAATATAAGTGCTAATGAGTAAGTGCATATGTTTGTTAGTAAATGTATGAAACCGACGACAAATATGGCGTCTAGAGTGGTGAAAAGCGTGGTATAATCAAAACATGTGAATCTTTCTGAAAGCCTAACCAAATCAAGATCTTTAAAAGTCCATAACAATAGCTGGGTCTGAATAGAATAAGAAATCTGACTTTCAGAGTGGCAACAAGCTGCAATCACATGTAAGATCACCCCCTAAATGTGCATGCATCTCATACATGAATATATATATATATATATATATATATAGATATATATATATATCTATATATATATATATATATATATATATATATATATATATATATATATATATATATAATACAAATCATATAGCAAATAATAACCATTTCAAGCGCACTGGATCCAGAAAGGGATCACGTGTGTCAGGGATTAAGATAGCTGCAATAAAGCAATAAACTGACGACGAACAGTGCAAAACTAGTAACTAACTAGCCTGGGCGCTTTCGACTCCTAATGAGACCTTTCTAAAGGCATACACAAAACATAGACAAAACAAACAAATAAACATAAAAACGTTGTTTGTAAAACTCTGCATGGCTGTCTCTGCATGAGTTTGACCTATAGATACATTAGGTCTCAACCAGCCTGTATATATATATATATATATATATATATATATATATATATATATATATATATATATATATATATATATATATATATATATATATATATATATATATATATATGTTGCGAATACTGAAATATATTTCTATTTCCCTAGAAGTCTATGCGCCATAGCGCCATTTATTGGTTGTATACTCTGATTCCTAGAAACTGTAAGATACGAGCTGATCAGTAAAACGGAACCAGAGAGTTTTAAGCTGAAATGATTGATTCATATCCAGCGTCATCATAACTCCTCTTCACCAAGATTTTAAAAAATCTGAGACGGGGAGGAGATGTCTGCAGATCTACGAGATGCCACAATCATCTCACTATTCAAGAATAAAGGTGTTTGAGCCGACTGCAAACTCTATAGAGAAGTCTCTCTGCTCTTCATTGCAGCAAAGTTTCTTGTTAGGATCATCCTGAACAGACGTGTTGCTACTATGTTAGAGAACTGCTACCAGAATTACAGTGTGAATTCCGTCCAGGCTGCAATATAGTCAACATGAGTTTCATAGTAATGCTAAAAAAGGAGAAATACATGAAACAGCATATCGATTTTTGTAAGTGTTCATTGACCTTACTAAGACTTTTGAATTGGTAAATATAGAAGCCCAGTGGTTCGTATTTAGATGTGGCTGCCAGCAGAATGTTTATTCCTTTATCCATGGTGACATGATATAAATAGTCTTGGCGAGTGGTGAGTATTCAGAACACTTTGGCGTCTCGAACGGAGTCAATCAGGGCTGTGTGCTCGCACGTGTGATATTCAACCGCGTCTTCACCCAAGTCATGTTCAATACAGGAAGGACCTAAACATTAGAGATCTACATCAATTATTGCCTTGATGGATCCCTGTAGGCTCTCTGCAAGAACAAAGACACTGGATAGACTACTTCTCGAAGCTCTTTATGCAGATGAATGTGAACTTATGCCTCACAAGAAATTCCACATGCAGACAATTGCGAATAAGTTCTCTGAGGCATCCAGACTATTTGGTCTGATAATAAACGTGGATAAAACAGAGGTACTCCTTCAGCCAGCTATATGCACAAACCCACTAAAAGCCACTATCAATATCTACGGGAGACAGTTGCTGAACTTGGAGAACTTTAAATACGTGGGAAGCACAATGTCTTCAGATAGGTCGCTGGACAATGAAATTAAAGTCAGGACCTGGAAAAATAGCCTAGTGCAATGAAAACTTCATGTCCTAGTCCTGCAGAAAAAAGAAATTACGATGCATATCATGATCAAGCTCTATAACGATGCCGTCTTCACTAACTTTTTATATGGCCGTGAAACATGGACTGTGTACTACAGGCATGTAAAGCAGCTCGAGCCAACGTGCGCTCACTACGGTCAATAACGCACATCCAATGGTATAATAACTTAGAAGTTCTTAAAAGAGCCTGTGGTCCTTGCATTGAGGCACTGCTGCTGACAGTCCAGCTCAGATAATATAACCACGACATTCGGAAGGAGAAGGAATATCTAGACAGGTCTTCTATAGTGAGCTCAAACGGGAAAGCGGAAACGAGGATGCCCCAGGGAAAGGTACAAAGCAAGCTTATGTGGAACCGGAAATGGTGCAGAATCCAACCCAGCGAGGTGGAAGTCTCGGCAATGGACCGGTTTATGTGGTGCACGCCCATCACAGAGGCTCTTGAATTAGTGGAGATTGACCACCGCCAACGACTTCCAGTCATTAGAAGAAAAAAAAAACAAAAACAGCAGATCGCAACGTCCCAGACCATGACATTTACAAATATTCAGTGCCCAAATGTGAAATATCTTTTGTGCTCCCAGCTTTGGACTCAGGAACAATATACATAGTCATTGTGGGCAGCACAACTAGCGTTTTCATCGGATACGATGCACAGCCAAAAAGGAATCTATTCATGCGTTTCGGAATTTGTGAGATCTGTCTTGAAGAAACGAGTATTGAATTGCATAAATGGAACTGCAATGCGCTTGCTATAGTCTTAATCCTTCTCAATCATTAATCGATTTGTTGTTTTTTTTTTTTGTCCTGTACGATTTGTTTGTCATGCTACCAATAATTAATTTTAATCATTTGGAATACAGCGATGTATTGCCGCGGTAATAATGTTAGGGCTTATCCTAGATTAAGCTAGTCACTGCAGCTCTGTACATGGTTGTTGTGTCCAACGATACTACATTTTTTCATAATTGAATTTGACTTTGGAGTCTCAAATATATTGTTCGATTATTTACGTTATGTTTAAGTTTGTGCTGTAACCTTGCTGTCCTTTAGGTCATATCCTTATTAGAGTTTCTGACAGTTGCTGAATAGTATATGGAATTAAATTTTGTGTAAATACACACAGCTTCTATTTAGTGTTTTTCGACATTCGCATTTAATTCTCTTTTCATTGCTTTCACTGGTTTGTTCCTGTTCTTTTTTGTAATATGAGACTAATAGTTATGGTTACCTTAGTAAGCAGGTAACACATTAACAGATGTAGTGTCTCCAAAACATTGATGTACAGCTGTATATTATTCTGGTTCATTATATATCAAGTACTTATTTTCACGCTTGACGCATCTTTAGACATGACTTGATGAAATTCTGCAATTATTGTAGATCAAATGAAATTGCTTCATGATGATTATTTGCTTCTACTGTGTTTTCATCAAGTAAATTCATTTGACATCCACACAACAGTTTTCTCATCTGGAAATAAACATAAAACATTTATGCTAGCTTGACTAATTGTGGTACCTTTTTATCTATGAAATGCAATTAATAAATCCCACAACCCGGTGTTGCCATCCACTCAGTCAAGATTAGCTGAGTTTGCCAATATATAATCTGTATCTAATCATAGAGTCATTACTGCCAGCATTTAAAGTGTATTCATCATTTATATTGCTTGTCTGTGCTAGAGATTGGCTTTAAACTGAAGAGAGTTTGATTTCGTGAAATTCATTTGATATGCCTACTGTGTTTAGGTGAGCTTAGTACATTAAACGTTTCATCATGGCAAGGCTAAGTAGTTTAACTTATTAAGTTTTCAACCCATTTATCTGCCGTAAAGTTTTAATCTTGCTAACAAAATATTGATTGTGTTGAAAAATGTTCACCCATAATTCGTAAGAGGTATTGACATTTTTTCTTCAGATACGCCGGACCTCTATTTACGCATTTCTACATTTACATTTAGTTCTCCTTTTTGTCTCGAATCTGTTAATGTTGCCCGTTGTAATACCAGATTAATATAGTTTCCTTTACAAGTTTTCGGATCTCTTGTGTTTTATTTTTCATTTTCCATATTATCGTTCTTGGTTACAATTGAAAATTTAAAACTACCTCTGCTTTTTCTTTGTACACTCTTGTCTAAATATGATATTGCTATTGACTTTTATTTATACTTTGTCCGGATGGCGTACAAATTCTTCGGTATCCAGTTAATTTTGCGGTCATTGTTTCTTACGGAGGGTCTTATGGATGAGTTAAAATTTTTGTCCGGGCAAAACGTATGATTGGAAGAGTATTTGCATCAATCGCTGCAATAACTTTGTGAAAGAAATTTTAAAAATGTACTAAAAGTTCATGTTACCTTTATTACACTTTTATATTCAAAATCGCATGGACTAACTTCATATTTATTTCTGTCTCTTTTAATTTCTTCGGTTATGTCATTTATTTCAATCTCTTATGTTTTTTATGTATGGTTTTCTTCCTTCTGATTATGTGATCGCAACAACTAACATTACACCCATATTGAAATTCTTTTATTTTCTAATGAACCAGAATTTGTTTCTCATTATTACATTCAAGATTATCCGCACATTTAAAAGAGTCCAGAGATTTTATCATGCTATGTATTTTGTGTCCTCGGTCTCGCAAAGGTGTGTCACATACACACCATTTATTTTAATACAATAATGTTTTCTGCTGGTTTACACCTGTTAACGATTCATCATATCCTTTCCATTTAATAAATATATCACATTTACCTTTCACTATATTAATTTTGTGCATGTGATCGTTTGTGCTGTCTGTAGATAACTTTGTTTATAAAACATTCTCTCGGGATCCTCTCCATTTAAAGTTTACAATTTATAGTCGACCCGATCACCTAATAGTTCGTGTCTTATTTTGAATAAGAAAGTTACAATCTGCAGTTATTGCTTTATAATCTGACACTCTGACTTTAAGAGTTCAAATTTATCAGCTATTGAATAACACCCTTTTTATCATTTCTTACTCGCTCCGACCGGAGTCTGTCTATTGACGTTTACATCCATAATTTAAGTCGGGCGAAAGGTAAACCTATTTCGGGCTTCATTTGAATTTTGAATGAAATTCGTTCCGTGTCTAGCTGTTAAAGTTTTGTTAAACCTTCCGACCACAGATGCTATTTTTGTCTGAAGAAGCTGAAAAGTATAGTGTTTTCTTTTTAGATAAGTCGGGGGTGGATGGTGGGTTTACAGCTCATTTCTTCTATGACACATAATCTTTCTTGGCTTTCTATCAATGAAAGTTCATTTGAAAGCGTGTACATATATCCCGTTTCATTTTTACTTTTGCCCGTGCGTATTTTGATAGACATCAATCACTGTCAAAATATATATTTGTATCCTCTGTTGTCTTTATAATGCCTGCTAACGAACTGAGTCTTCCGAACGTTGGTCATCCGGGCAACTTGACCATTCGAGAAGAATTTTGTTTTTAACTATAGCTCGATTGCTCAGTTAAATGCGGCATCAGTTGAGCATATTTTATTTTAGTTATGTCTAATTTAATTGGTTTTCACATTTAATTTGTATTTATGAAAGAAGCTGTACTATCAGAATAGTAGTGCTAAATTTTCTAACATAGCTTTTAGTCAATTAGGAAAGCTATTTACGAAATGATCGAACGATTTTGTTACACATGAAAATTGTCGTTAGTTATCAATAAGCAAGCCAGAATTAATCCACAGCAAGACCTTTTTTTCCAACAGCTGGCAATGTCTACCATATTTCTTAAAAGTATGTACGATTCCAGATATATGTCAAATTAAGTCATTCCAAGAGTTTATTTGATTCGAAAACATCTAACTCATATAATGAACCCCAATGTTGAGTCTTTATTCGAACTTTGATTTCCCTGAATTATGTCTCATTTCTCGATTGCTCTAGATGGACACTGTAATATTTACGAAAACTTTGAGTTGTACTACAACTTTAGCCTAATATTACTCAAATCACACAGGTATTTTATCCATCTTTCGCAGGGTTTTCTCTTGGCACCTGGATTGATGATGCTTATCTATACTACTGTTATTAAATGTGAACTGTAAATCTAATTTGTTTAAAACATTTCTGTGTGTCTAATAGAAAACTTCAAACCAATAAATCAAACTGTACTCTCTTATATGTTGTATTTTAATATAATTATAATTCACCGCACATCTATTAATCAATTCTGGTTAACGAATACATGATTCTTCTTGATATTTAAGATGTAATTTTACGTAAACTTCGTGAACTATTTATACAGCTGTTTCTTATATAACAAGATACATTCGAATCATTATTTATATTGATACAATATTCCATTTGTTTGTATTTATATAATTAATGAAAGACAATACCTGGATATTATAAGCTTATATTAATCTTATAAGTGTCCAGAATATCAATCCAGTGCATTTACGAATTTAAATATGCGTTTTCAAAAAACTTTCAGATCGTATGGGCAATGTGTGGTAGCCGTGTTTAATTGCTTAAACATTGCTTTTAATTGATTTGCAAGCATTATGCACTTACGTTCTACATTTTCTCTCTCACTACAGATTTAGACAATTTATAATATAAATTGTTCTTAAAAACGCCTTTTGTAGGTCTTCAAAAGCATAGTAAATTATGTTACTAATGCTGACATACATATGTATAACACGATGGAGAATAAACTATCCATTAACAGTTTACAACCTTTATTTAAATCCGAAACTGAGATTAATTTTTTATCCTGTTTATTAATCAATTAACTAATCTTTGGTTAAATCTAACAAAAATATATTGATAGACATCTGGGTAGTGTAATATCTCAATAATATATAGATTGAAAACTGACTCCAATTTTAAATATTAGAACAATTATCTCTTCACTGAGGATGTATGAAAATAATCACTATCAGGTTTAACATTACAAATTTTTCTTAGAATAGGACAACCTAAATCTTATCCGACAATAAAAGACTCATTAATCATTTCGTTGATACTGCCTGACTTATTTCGTTGATACTTTCTAATAATGATTCAGTACACAACCAGCGATACTGCGTACTACTGATTCAGCTTTACGTCTGGTATGTGTACATTAAGAGGGCATTTTCACAGCCTCCTTCATACAACAAAAAAATATTATTTAGAAACTAAGGCTGTTTCATAGCTTTTGAAAATTATCCTTGATTCGACTTTGATTAAACTTTTGTAGGTATTTAACAAATAAAACCTGTATGCCAATAAAATCTAATAAAATCAGGTCAAATGGCTCCTAAATTTAAAATATCTCTAATTGCAGTCATGTGTTCTGTACATTATACCACTAGATCTTAATATTTCAAAACATTAAAGACATTTGCAAAGGAATTAAAGCAATAGAGGCAGGAATTCGATAGAAATGACGAGTTTCGCAACGAAACTTTTAATCAGGAACAAATCCGGAGTTCGGCAATTTCCGTCCGTATGTCCACAGCTTATGCAAATTCCCCATAATGCAGGTAAAAGGTATCTGATGTTAAACGTAAACCTGTGCTTGTTCCTCAGTGGCAGATAAACATGAGGTCGCCGATGTAGTTGCACCAATCATCTGTAAACAAGAAATAAGTTCGGGATATCCACACCTTTAGTAAGAAATAAAAATCCGTGCACCCCCACCCTCACCTCCAAAACAAATAAACAAATAAAATGCAACTAAACTATAAGAACAACAACAACAACACGACTGATTAAAATGACACACTAAATTATTTTACAAATTGATGTGGCTGTATAGCTTATTTTCTTTCTTTTCCCAATGTTACATATAATAAAATTTAGGGTCCAGTGTAACTTTTCCCGACTATTTACCAACTCGATGTAATTGATGTAGCTATTTAAAGCATGGCTGATCTAACAGATAAGTAAAAATAATGGCGTAATTTAAATTTCAAGCACAGTATTGAATATAACATAACGTAAAATAAAGGAAATGTGATGTTTTAAAATAATATACTGCTTTCTTATGTACTACTGCTACTACTATTGATACTACTACTACTACTACTAATTATTATTATTATCATTAGTAGTAGTAGCAGCAGTAGTCATAGTAGTTGTATTGTTTGTTTTTATTATTATTATTATTATTATTATTATTATTATTATTATTATTATTATTATTATTATTATTATTATTATTATTATTATTATTATTATTATTATTATTATTATTATTATTATTATTATTATTATTTTTGTAGTAGTAGTAGTAATAGTAGTAGTAGTAGTAGTAGTAGTAGTAGTAGTAGTAGTAGTATATTTAAATCGTCACGAATCTTTCTGTGCACAAATGTTATGATTGTTTTCATGTTTGAACTTGAAATCCTTAATATTTTAGATTGTCTCCATAAAAATTCAGCTGACACTTAGCGGCCACTTTCTCAGTTTTTGTCGGCAACATATTCTAAAATAAAACAAATACAGGAGAAATCAATATAACTTATATTTGTTGTTTAGATTTTTATATGTAATAGAGCTTTTTATATGTAATAGAGCTGCATAAGTTTGAAAAATGGAGAAAAAAATAATTAAACTTTGCGCTTTGTCTGTGTACACACAGCATTTAAACACTATTAGAATCATCACATTTGAATACTTATTGCATTCAAAATAAAGTAAAAAGACTTAGGAACAATAAACGTTCATATCTGGATTATGTTTTCTATATATTATTAATTAGGCGACTATATTTAAATTAGTTAAACCACCGATCTCTGGAACAATTGCCTGTATTTGAAATTACTTGAATCAATTGTTATGTCTATCTATATTTTTTGTAAGTAACTGTGGCCTAGTGCATAGAGCGTCCGCTTCGGATGCGGGAGGTCGTGGGTTCCATCCTTGGTCCAGTCATACCAAAGACTTACAAAAATCGTACTAACATGTGCCTCGCTTGACGCTCAGCATTAAGAGGTTAATGTTAGGAGTGGTCAGCCTGGTTTCAGGATAATATGACTGGGTGGGACATCATGCTACATGTCTGCCGCATGGTGCACCTGTCCTAGACATCACTATAAACTGCCTCAATGCAGACATTGTAGCGATATGACTGAAAAATTGTTGAAGCGACGTTAAAAATCATAATTACATCACATAATTACATCTTTTGTAACTCCTGTTACATGATTTTATTTAATTTTTTATAATTTTTATTCATGGTTGTAATGTGTAAAGCTTATCTTTAGTTCAGCCTGGCATACGTGACTTGAGGACAGTATTACATGAGAACTATGAATAAATGTTTACGTACATGTTGACAGTTAGTAATAATAATCATAAAAAAGACTTCAAATTGGTGCTTATGGCGAGGTTTCTCAGTGACTGGTGGGATATCGTTGTTTCGAGAATAATTATGTGGCTTCCTTTTAATTGTGCGATGTCACATTAATATTTTCAATAAACGCAAAATCAATAGCAAATGTCACGTGGGATATCTTGAGAAAGATCAGTCTTAATATACAGTGTATAGAAAGAGAAATTGAAGTAAACAGTTTCATTCCAAAATTTTGAATCATTCACACCTGTTATGTTCCTGTTGTAAGTTAGTAGACGTATTTTATGTTGTACTTAGATATTTTTAAGAGTTTGTTACCATAGAGTCGTAACTGAAAACATTCTAGCTGCCTTGAGACAGCAACGTTTGAAGGTTTTTTGTTTGTTTTATCTCATCCGTACTTATTTAAAGTTCTGTATATCACTTAAGCTGCTTATTTATGGCGATATTGATTTTATATTATCAATACTTTGGTAAATGATGTTCGATTTAATTAAGTTGCTCGTGTCTATAGACAATATTTCTTATTATATTACAATTGACGATAATAAATTTTAAAGTATTTAAATCGCGTATGTCTGAAAATAGTGTTTCTATATGATTACCTACCGAACAAAATGTTTTTAAATTAGTGTTACGACTCTATGGTCATAAACTAAGTTACAGCAATAAGCCAAATCAAGACGTTTTGCAAAACTTAATTTAATTATCTAATTTAGAAATGAAAATGTGAGTGGAACATACACTATGATGTTATTCCAAAATAATCCTGACAAAGTTCCATGAAAGTCAAAATAATTGAAACTTTCCGTATAAATTTCAAAACTGGATATGTACTGGATCGACAAGAATAATGATGTTATCAAGACGGCGGCGTCCATAATAATTCACATCAATTCTAGAATAATATTCTACTCCAAATAATGAACAGTTTTATTTCCACTGAAGTTCAAAAAATGTTATTTTTCTTCTCTTGAATAATATCCAAGTATGAAACGTTGTTCCTCTTGATAACGAGGGATAGTTAATTAGATTTGACTGTCGTTATCTAGAGGATAACCTCTCTCGATTGTATTTCACGGTGTAAGTGGATAGATCGTCAACAGAAAACAGAATAAGACGGTTGAGAAAAAATAATATAATACGAGACACATTTTGACAAGGATATACGAAGTTAACCAATAGCAAAAAAAAAAAATAGTGTCCGATTCAATTCAAACAAATTTACGTTAACAGAATTTCAATGTCAGTTGTTTATTGTTGATTCGTTCATCATGGTACCGAGTGTTGGAAAGAGCACAATGTCCATGCTTATTTGCATTACCTAGCGACGCTTTCTGTCTTCGTCTCCGCGTATCGCACTTATTCCCGCCTTCACGTATATACGTTGATCTTCTTTGATCTTTCTATTCTGAACTCTTCATCTCTTTCCGGACTTCCGTCTTCTGACTGCCCCCGTCTGTTCATGGGAGTTGATGCCTTAATGCTCTTTTTTTTCTCAAAAATTATGCATCATAGCAATGAAGTCTGTCTTTTCTTACAATACAAACACCTGGTCATTTTTACTTGTTTAACGACTGAAACGCTATTCTTTAGTTTTTTCTCGGTGCCATGTTTTGTCTTCTCGCCGGGCCATGTTTTGTCCTCTCGCCGGAAATCTCTCGGACTAAAGAATTCGAGCAAGGTCGTTACTTTTAAATTCAACATTACTTCTAAAGGTGTACGCTTTAATTTAAACTGAGCAATCGTAATCAGCGGTTCCTAATTTTTCCTCAAGATAATTATATCATTAGTCAGATTTAGAAAGCCTAGAATCTGAGAAATACGATACATATCAACTTCCCTTTAAAATCGACTATTCGACATGAGGTTCACATCAAAGTGATTATGGTCGGTAATTTTAATATTTACTTTCCCAGGACAGCGTTGCGATCCCCGGGTAAATTCTAAATGAGCCGAAGATGCTGGTCTTTCAAATTTAACACTGACATGGAGAAAAGGTCGATATGACCATTCACAAAGACCTTGACGGCTTGACTGTAATAAAAGTTTAATATAGGATGTATTCAGTTTTAAGGTTCAATGCTATTCAACATTAGACACATTACAAAGTAAAATATAAAATACAACAGAAACACAAGAAACGAGGATCACGTTCTTTCCTTATATACAACGTTAACAATTTATATGCAATTGCGACTATATTTCACAATATATCCCACATGGCGGGCCATATTACTCATTTTGCCACGAAATTGCCCATTCATCCGACCTAGCACAAACAAATGGGAAATTACTGAATTCTTCTAGAGCTGTTCAGTCCTCGTCAGAAATAATATAATTCCGCCATTAAGTCTTTTCATTTAGATTATAAATAATAACTGTCAACACATACGTAAGCCTCTATCTAAAGATCCTATATAAATTTAATCTTTAAACAGATCTTATATCACATAAGCAAAATCTACCTAATATTTCTGGAGTTATTTCAAATGATAATATAATAATACTACATTAAGTGCGTTTATTCATAACAAATTGTTATACATAATTGTTCTATGCAATCATATACATTAGAATTGTTAAAAAATATAGAAAAGACAATATATTAAAGTTTTAGCTAGTCATGAAGCAAATGACGAAAATAGGCTGCCAAAGCTGGAAAGGTGTTAGCAGAGTAATAATAAAATAATCCAGCGCTTCTATTTGGGCCTGAAATATTGAAAAATTTTAGAATACTTTTTTAATGAGGAATTTAATGTGCATTTCTCAAAAAGGGGGACCAAATTACTCTTGAATAAATGAAACTATATATATATATATATATATATATATATATATATATATATATATATATATATATATATATATATATATATATATATATATATAATGTAGGCGCTCAACCAAATCAGCAAGATATTTTTCATCTCCTGATAAACCATCAATATCATCTGCAGAGCGATGGTTGGTGATTGTTCATCCCCCGATGACAGTTCTCCTGTGGTCATGCAAGGCTTTCTCTATGATCCTTTCCAGGAAAATGTTGAAGAGTGTAGGTGACAGTATATATCCCTTTCTGACACCAACTGTTGTTTCGAAATCACTCTCCTCTACTGCCATTGATGAGAACCGCATTGATGACTTTATTAAAGAGGTGCTCAACAACCTGCACTCGGTTTGAGCTGATGTTGGAATTCTTCATGGTTGCCCATAAGCTGAGGCCCATACCCAATCAAAGGCCTTTTTGACATCTGTAAAGATGTGGTATAGTTTATACTGATGTTGAAGGTATTTATCGCAAAGGAGTCTGAGATTAAAGTTTTCTTCTGTGGTTCACCTTACTGCACCGAAGCCTGTGTACTCTTCTGCAATAATTTTCTCTGCTTGAGGATTTAATCTGTTGAGAATTATCTTTAGCATGACTTTGCTCGGGTGGCTGATCAAACTGATTCTGGTTGTGTAGTTTTTGCAAAGCTGTATGTTTTCTTTCTAGGACTATGGCTATCTCTTCTCCTCTTGCATGAATGACCTCTGCTAGTATGTTTTCAATGCCGGCTGTTTTTCCTTTCCTTTTTTTAGTGACCTAACTGCAATTTCTACTTCTTCGCGAAAAATAGGGTTGTCATTCGTTAATTTCTTCTGCCTGAGGGCAATTTAGTACTGCTGGATCTCCTTGGTTCTTATGATATGCAATCTTTAGCATTATTCTGTCCGTTGCGAGAGAATTGTTTGATCTTCTGTGATGCATTTTCCTGATTTGTCTTGGATGGTGGTAGTTTTCCCTTCTTTATGATTTGTGGCATCTTTCATCAGCTGATAAGCCATTTTGTTGTCGTTTCTACTCAGACTGTCTTCGATGTTTCAGCAATGTCATGCTATCCAGGCTTTTTTTGCCTTATTCATGCATTTCCTGATCATGTTATTTTTTCTCTGCATTGTCAGGTTCCTTCATGATCTCTTTTTTCCCTTTTCCATCGCTCTTCGTTTTGTCGCATAGTTCAAACACATCTGTATGATCCAATAATTCGTTGTTGTATGATATTTGCCAATGATCTCATTAGCTGTGCTGAACGTGGTTGTTAAGAACTCTAGGTCGATGTCTTGGTCCTTCAGGGTTATCATAAGTACAATCTTATCATCTATCATTGCTTCAAAAGCTTCTGCTATTTTGGATCTTTCAATTTTTCAAGGTCAAATCTGATTCTTGGTTGGTTACTCTTTTCGACCATTTTCCGTTGGAGAATAAATCTTGGTCAATTCCTATATCTGCTTCTGGAACACTTCGTGTTCTGGCGATATTTTGTCCTGTGCAAAATCCGAATTGAAGAAGAATTAGAATATATATATATATATATATATATATATATATATATATATATATATATATATATATATATATATATATATATATATGTATATGTATATATATATATATATATATATATATATATATATATATATATATATATATATATATATATATATATATATATATATATACAGTATTACATGAGCTCTATAAATAGATGTTTGCGTACATGAAGATTGAGGGCAGCCAATCATTTCATTATATCCAAGAAAACTTTTTCAGCTTTATTTTCTCATTAAAAGCTGATTCTTAGATTTTACTGTGGTAATACCGTTTTTGTTTTCATTGAATGATATTCTAAATTTGAAAACATAATTAATGACATATCTACTAATTTATCTGGTGGAGGAATGAATTATTCAAACTTAACATTTCTAAGTAAAACTGATAAATAATACAGATCTATTCCTGGCAGAAAATTAAAGACATGATTATGTGTTTATTAAAATATTGCAAAAATATACAGAAATATGAACGAACTTCATGCTACCAACCATATATGTGATACATATTTATACAACTTTATTCGTGAAGAACAATTTCAAAAACATGATATTTGTTGTGAAGCAAAAGAGATGACGTACAATATTATAAAAATCGGATGACAGTACCACTTGTAAGATATGCTTATTTGAAATAGCCAATAAAAGAAGCAAAAGTAATAAAGGTGACAAAACGAGGCAAGTTTCTGAGCAACCACAATGTGGTTGTTTATATGTCATTCCTAGGTTTGATAGTATTATATCATACTTGGAGCCCTGTAATGAGGATGTGATTGTACTTTCTCACTGATGCGACAGAGAAATCCAACTGTTTTGCTAATCTTACTTTTTATATCCGTCTGGTTTACTCAGACATGTCGTCTCAGCTATGATTTTCACGCTCTATGAACTAATTTTAACAAGAAACCACTGATGTCTTCTGCTGCGAATTGCGTAGTTGTTATATAATCCAACAGCAGCAGCAGCGATAACTACAATAACAAAAAGAAATTCATTCGAAAGCAGTTTCAGGCCTCTTAAACTTTGATAACACTATATCACTTTTTAGCACAGACACACATATACACACATGTCGAGGTATTTAATAGAGCTTCAAACTCAGGGAATACACATCAAGACAACACAAATAAAAACTCTCTAAAGTGCTGCTGAAAAGCCGGCAAAATAACCCTAACAGAAATGTGATATGCAAAACTGGTTTCTTTTAAATTTCATGAATAGCTAAATCCATCTCCGGTTCAGCCAAATATAATAATGCGATATGAAATCTGCACTTACCAGCCATACTGGTTCTATTGTCAGTCCACATGCTATTCCACAAAACTTATTTTTGCACTAGTGAACGCCAACACTTGCCATATTTTAAGGATAGAAATACAAATTCCCAAGAAAGTCATGAATTTTAAATTTCCCGATATTATTAACACACTTAGTAGGAAATGTACCCAGCAGACATAAGCCATAATGTACTGCATACCATCATATCGTTGCCTACCATAGAACAGTTTTTGAATTAGAACTGATGAAAGTTCAAACTTTACCGTATAAGAGATATTAATCATTTATTGTCAATTTCATATAACATACATCGATTTAAATATGATAATACAGTAATAATATCAAATTATTTTATTTATCTTGTTTTCTCATGCGTAGAACTTGTGATCGACATGTCACCCCATTGCCCTCATTAGCATATTTGTCTTAATGCGCAGCATAAAAAACAAACAAGGAAAAGAACATGGCTCGAGACGCCCGTTGCGTATTACTTCCAACAAATAAAACGTATAACGTGTTGTTTTTTTTAAAATAAATTGCTTTTACTTTTCTAACAGCGGCATGGACAGCTAGATTCCACTTAGATAATTGTTCATATTTTCATTAAAAAATTACCAAACCTGATGACCTTTATATAGAGTTATAAGCAACAATTATACTAACGAATACTGTGTTTTGAGTCTGCTAACTAAATTGCAATGGTGAGGGGTTATTTTAATTTAGTTGGAAATAAAAAGTGTAGAAAAATAATCTATATCCTTGTTTGTGCCAAAGCCAGGAAATCCAGTCGATTTATTGCATTATTTGTTTTTCCACGAGGCTACGTCTCATTGGGAAACAAATAATTTAAACTCCTTGACTGGGATTTCCTTATCTAGGTCCAGACCACAAAATAGATTCTATTCACTATACACTGAGTACTTTATCGTGGATAGGATGTACAGTAATGTATGGATTACTATACAGTGGATGTGATTGTACTGCCATGCATGGAGTACTTTACCATGGATGGGATGTTACAATGATGCATGGAGTATTATATCGTAGATGTGATTGTACTGCCATGCATGGAGTACTTTACCATGGATGGGATGTTACAATGATGCATGGAGTATTGTACATTAGATGTGATTGTTCTATCATGCATGGAGTACTATACCGTGGATGTGATTTGACTATCATGGAATGAGTACCATTATGTGGATACATGTTGCTGACGCATTTCGTAGCAGTTTAAATGATTAAATAGAAATAAAGATCGATATTTTGTCAAAGATCCACGAATACTATTATTTGTGCATTGAAGCAATCTACGATTGTGAACTTTATTATTTTAATAATAAAATAATAAATTTTGTTATTAAATATATTTGGTTGTGAATTTTATTATTAAATCTTTGGTAATGAAACAAGAATGAGCATATAATAAAATGGTTACTGCATTTGAATGGAAAAATATGATGGGTATACTGCACACTCCCATGGTCGTGCAGTATAGCCATCCGAAAAACTCGTTCTTATTTTCCCATACAAATGCAGTAACCGATAAATATAAATGTTACATTCATGAAAAAATAGTTTCTTTTGAACTGCATGTTGTCAGTTTCATACGTTTAATAACTATTGCAAAGGTGGTCTTTACAGACGCGGTCCATGTATATATTTGCCTTGTACTTATCTCAGTATTGAGTAATGAAATCCAGAATTGCAGAATTTGGCGCTAGGAGTTGAACATGGAACGAATTAAGAAAATGTAAATAATGAAAGGGTATGATTGTTCCACATGTTCACCAAATGTGCTTCCTAATTCAATAAACTCTGGCTAAAATAACCCTGCCTGTAAATCTTCCATTAGGGTTCACAGCTGTCAAAATATTGGCAATGCTCAGTCTTAAATTCACTGTTTGGTGCAATGGAGGGATTAAAAAGCAATGAAACTGTATACACATTTACAATCGTATGATGAGCAGCACATGCAATGAGGCATGGTCAACTTGACAACACGGAAATATATTTCACAAATGTAATCGATTATTCTGCGAGAAATTTTACGGTTTTGTTTTACGGTATTGGCTCTTTTAGTGAAAATCTTCAGAGAGATTGCTACCTTTTGCTAAGTTTGGACTAGTTTATTACCAGCTTTTAAGAGTAGAGTACCTGTGAAATTTCCAATGGTTCGAGCATTCCGAGTATATCAACCCATTTGGTTGTATCCCACTACCGATTTCAATAATGGAAATCTTAAATGTGATACAAAAGTGCAAGGAACTTAGTCAATTCAGTCATTGACTTATATTTTCTAACTTGAATCTGAGTAGAATGACCCTAACACCGTCATCGTCTGCTCGTTTCATGATTAACGGAAGTTTTCAATATAATAGATGGACATGCTTGAGACCCATTGCCAGTTCCTGGACAAGTCCATTTTCAACAAAGGCGTGAATGTGTGACTATAGATGTACATACCTATGTCGTCTGCTTCCGATATTTACAATGTCGAATCAAGCAAAGGAAAAGAATGTCAACAATAAATTTGTCTTTCACGTGGATTTAACAAGCGGTTTAAGTAATATGTTCATGTATGCAAAGAGATATAATTTCAAACTCAACATTTTAGTAATTTACGGATTTATCCGGCAGTTACCAAATAGGATGAATTACGTCATTATGTTGTCTGATGAAATAAACTAGCCCATAGTGTACGGAATATGGCGCCGTGTTAGTATGTAAAATCCACTTATCATGAAAGGTGCAAAAGGGATGTCAGTATTAGTACCATTCTGGTCACAGTCAGGTTAGAAATTATAAATTAATTATTCAATTGACTTAGGTCTGTACACTTTTTATCACATTAAATGTTTTAGTTATTGAAATCAGTAGGTTGGTGCAAAGAAACGCAGATGCTGCGTCAGACTATAGTCAGTTAATTCCTTCACTTTAGACACTCCTCTTTTATACATAACATCTTCCTTTTTAGAGATAAATTCTTATTGCATGCATATAACAAAACTAATGAAGACGTACCTTACTATTTGTAAGTATATGACTGAGATTGATATGAAGAGTCTATATTTTATATTGACACGTAACAGGAAAATATGGTTAATTCTTTGACGGTATGTTGGTGCGTTAAAGGCACGCGAATGCAAAACAGTTGAGCACATGTTAATCGAACTCGTCAAAAACGGCGCCTTACAGCCATGCTAGTAGATCGTGTAATTATTATTGAGTCTTAAGAATCATGTAAGGCACCATGAATTTATGTACAAAATATAAATAATCTTGATTATTCCGGAATGTTCTTCAACAGAGCATATTTATCGGGCTTTTGCTTTTCATGTATATTAAGTGTAATAATTACTTGTTATTTGTTTAGGCTGCAGTTGTGTAGAATTATTTATTCTGGCATACTACATCCAATCTTTTTCTCAAGTTTTGTAGAGGCAGAACCCTACATCATCACCTTTATTCACTCCTCCTCCGGCACCACCACAACGAGAGATTATCTTCCCTTCCCCACCTTTCACAGGCACTCAGGTATACTTGAAAGTTTCACAGGGATGGGCCAAATCCTAAAGATTTGTTCACATCCGCATGGCACCCTAAATGGGTTAAAGGTAGGTGTAAATCGGTTTTTGTTGCCTCAGTGAAGACTCCAAGTCGAGGTCGGCTCCAATCACCTTGGGATAAATTATTATGATTAGAAGCAATATGTCGTATTGTGTGTACCAGAAAGATGAGGACCCACTTGTTAGTGGCTGCAACTGTGAATGACTGGACGATGTGAGTCACGGTGTGTCAAGACATAATTTAATATGCAAAGGGAAAGTCTGAGACAAGTGCTTATGTCATAAATTCCTTTCCGTTTTTTTTTTGCACCTGAAACACTCAGAGAGCTGAGTCATCCATGCAGCAACAATACGGCAAAGTTCAAACTACAGCGCCAGGAAAATGGTCTTTTGTACTGGTTATGGCTGAACTGTTTATCAAAGTGCTTATACGCTACGGGCGACAAAAATTGTGAATGTGTGCCTGTGTGAAAAAAATCGGTGGCGTCGTATACCTCAGTCTAGATGACAGGTATTGTAAATCACTACAACGCATCAGGCTTTCTGTCCAGGAAAATTGTTTGCCACAACTGGTTTGCCACACTGTATGATCATTTCACGAAAGTATGTTATCTATGACTCTAATTATCTTTATTATCTTTTCATATTGAATAAAATTCAGTGTTATTTTTTGCTAAATAACACAAAAAATGGTTTGGTTCAACTACTTTAATGGCTAGATTACAACTGACATAAACAGCGAAAACACACGCACACTAATTTCTTACGCCAATATTATAAGGCATATAGTGTTACAACTGCGTGAGAGCCTGTGGTTGACGCTAGGTAACCTGAAACTGTCAGACCATTTGTAGCAACAGAATGTTAATGCCATATATTACCACATCTCCCTAAAAATGAGTTTGTACTATTTTAGATTCACAGATTCATTTCTCCTTTTCTTTTTAATAAACTTGCAAACATATTCAAACTTGACAAAGTTCTATCTTCCACATGAATATATATTTCAAATAGCCTTTGAGATTTATAAAATTTCTACTAATTGTAGTTAAAATTAAGTTCTAGCCCTATGTCATTAGCAATCATTCTTACACTCATGAAAACAAATACATGGTGATATAATGGCATTGTCACTAAAATCTATAGTTCTAATATTTTTTTTTCTTCAATCCAGTTGTTATCACATTATATATACTGATGTGATATAACTGATGTATTATTATGCCCTTAAACACTTACAGTTTCTAATATTATTAAGACACAATTTTTGTAATTGAGAAAAGTTATCGAGTGCACATAAAACACTGCATCTTGCAGGCTTTTTTATTAGACGCCCACTCCTTGTTCGAATCTCTTGTGTCTGGTTTGGCTTATTGATGATTAATGGTGTTATACTGTTTCTATGCTGATTTTTCTTTCCACCCAGTTTCTACTTTTGGGTTCTTTCTTTTATAACTTGTGGATGTAGCTGTATGTTGTTAGTATGTAAAGTCGATCTAAGTTTTTGACTCATCTGTATTTGTGCCGGAGATCATATGTCATCGATTGGTGCATTTCGATCCTTCAATAGTGATAAATATAGATCTTTTCCATTTTTCTTTGCCTTCTTGAGAATTCCTTTGACAGTGTGAATGGTTCTTTCTGCTAAACCATTAGATTGTGGATACTTGGGACTTGATATAGCGTGTTTGAATCCCCAGGATTTTGCAAACTGATCATATTCTTTTGAGGAGAACTGTAACTGTGGTCCATTATCACTCCCTCCGTCTCTTGGTATTCCATGTCTTGCAAAACCTGACCTTATGCGTGTGATTACTGTGCTTTCTAGTGTATTTTCTAGCTTGGTAACTTAAACAAAGCTGGAGCAAAAGTCAACTATCGAGACATAGTTGTAATAATTCCACATAAATAAATATGTTACAACCATTTCAAAGGTTCATTAGGCTGTGTAAATAACAATGGTTCGTTTTGATTTGACTTTCTGTATTCCTGGCAAGTAAAACAATTTGATACCGTATCTGCAATCTGTGCATTGATGCCAGGCCAATGCATTATGTTTCTTACTCTTTGCTATGTCTTCTCAATGCCAATATGACGTTTGTGCAACTCTTTTAGTAGTTCGTTCTGAAAATCATCTGGTATTACAACATTCTTTTCGATTATAACTAATCCGTCCATTTCTGAATGTTCATCTCTGCAGTTCCAGAAATGTCTGATTTAAAAAGGTGCGAGATGTTTATCATTTGGCAATCCCTTTTTAATCGTTTCTCATAATTTGGTCATGTTATTGTCACGTTTAGTTCCATTTTTATTGCTTCTAACTGTATATCTGCAATCTGTATATTTGACATCATCATGTGCACATAGCACTCAATTTTACTATCCATGTTCATCTCAGACGTGTTCGTCTGTCTGAATGCTCTCAACAATGTATCGGCTACAATTAACTCTTTTCCTGGACAATACTTAAGTCAGAACTATACTTATGCAATCTTAAAAGCATTCTCTAAAGTCTAGGAGGTGTGGCAGATAAAGGTTACTTGAGGATTGATTTTAGAGGTTTATGATCCAATTCAACTTATACTTGACGGCCATAAATGTATTGCTTAAATCTTTCAAGACCGAATAACACAACAAACAGTTCTTTTTCTATCTGTACATACTTTGTTTCTGCATTTGTCAAAGACCTTCATGCAAATGCTATGGGTATGAATGACTGCATTAACAATTTTCAAAGTCCTGATTTTGATGCATTAGATCTAACAACGAAAGGCTTCTTAACATTGAAGTATTTCAACATAGGATCTTTGCTTATCAGCTGTTTGATCTCTTCAAATGCATGCTTCTGTGTAGTTTAGCAAACAAATTCATTGTCACATTTTAAAAGTGCTCTGATTGGCTCTGTCACTGTAGACAAATTTGGGATATATTTCGCTAGGTAGTTGACTGTAGTAAGTAATCTTTCAATTTCTATTCTTGTCCGTCGGAGCATATATTTCTGTAATTGCTATTACTTTTCTGGGTCGGGTTTAATCTGATGATGTCAACATGTGTCTCACGTAGTCTTGAGGATTGATTTTAGAGGTTTATGATCCAATTCAACTTATACTTGACGACCAAAAATGTATTGATTAAATCTTTCAGTCCATAAATGTATTGATTAAATATGTTAGTCCAAATTTGATTTTTTTCCGGATTCAGTGTCAGATTTATTTCTTGACATTTCTTTAAAACATTTTTCAGTTTTCCATCCTGATCTTCCTTTAAAGTTCCCTAAACATATATGTCATCTATATCAGTCTCCACACCAAGCTTTTCCTCAAAACACTGTCATGCCTTTCTGGAACACTTCTTGAGCAAAATGAATAACAAAATGCTTTCTTAGGTATTAAATGTTGCCAATAATTGACTTTCCTCATCTTTGGGTATTTACCAGTAACCATGATTGTTTTGCACCTGTCAACATATGATAGAGACCAAGACATTCACTAGCACAGTGACTAAAGAAAAACTAAACATACATGGTTCAAACAAAACGTGCAAAACAGAGAATGTGATTTATCTCATCACATGTAAGATCTGTGGCCTTCAGTACGTGGGAGAAACTGAAAAGCTACACATAAGGATAAACCTTCATAGATCTGATTGGATGACAAAAAAGCTGTACAGAAGCCCGGTCGCAGAACACTTCTCCTCCCCTGGCCACACTTTCAGTGATATAATACTTATCGCTATTGCCAACAACCACAGCTGGAGTTCCGAAACCAGGAAGGAAAAGGAATCATACTGGATACGCCGCCTTAGAACATTGAAACCAAGCGGTCTAAACCAAGAAGACTAGAAAATGAAAACTATGCACTAGTAGAATTTAACATTTTCTAAATCTTCTTATCCTTCAATTTTTACTATAAGAATAACCGGTATAGAACCAAATATCCGGGATATAATCTGCGTTACATATGTACACAAAATAAAAATAGATGTCGCTTTGGCTTGTAGACTTTTAGGGAATTATACAACGTTTTCAGTTTCCGCAACTAGTCTATACAAGCTGGTTGTATTTATAGTTTTAGCATATGTGAAGATAGAAATGTAGAGGTTTACAAACGCAACGTTTTTGTGTTTATTTGTTTGTCGTAACTGTTTTGTATTTGCCTTTGAAAAAGACTCATTAAGAGTCGAAAGCGCTTAGGCTAGTTAGTTACTAGTTTCGTACTGTTCGTCGTCAGTTTATTGCATCTATTTTAATTAATCCCTGACAAACGTGATCCCTTGGTGGATCCAGTACGCTTGAGAGGGTTGTTATTCGCCATATGATTTGTATTCTTTATATATATATATATATATATATATATATATATATATATATATATATATATATATATCGTTTAAGATTTCTTTGAATGTGCCATTTTCTTTTGTATTTCCTTCATTTTCACACCATGAACTTCTGATACAGTTCCTTCATTATGCATACTTTGAATCTGCGTTTTGGATCCTTCGTCTGCTCTGCAGATAGCCATTGCTTTTTGTAATGTCAGCTGATCTCGTAAAAGTCTTTCTTTCTACTTTATCAGAATCATTTCCAGAGAAAATTTTATTTCTAGTCATTTCATCCTGTCGGTTTTCAAATTTACAGTTCTTTGCAATGAATTTAAATTCATTTTAATACCATCTTGACAATAATATATAGAAAAATACTGAATTTTTCTGTCTTCTTTATATGCAAGTTCAACATCTAAGTACAACTGCATAGTCTGCTTCACCTCCTCCAAGTTTCTGCTAGATGGTGGAAACTAAAGTTCATTTCAGATGGCTGTTTGAATTTTTACATGATGTCAAAACTAACATAAATCTGTCCATCCAAATTTCAGTATTGTTATGTAGATGTACTTCTTAATGGTTTAAATCCAACTTATTCTAAAATTTTCGCTTTTGACTCCGTGTTATGTTTTGCTAAACAACACATAACATGGTTTGGTCTAATTACTTTACAAATGACTTAAACAGTGAAAACACACGCACACTAGTTTCTCACACGGATATTATCATAAGGCATATAGGGTTACAACTGAGTGAGAGTCTGGGGCTGACCTTAGGTGATTTGTAACTGTCAACAAAATGTTAATATCGTATATTACCACAGCCAGATTGCTAGACGACGTTAGCTACTCGAACATCTGTTTTGGACCAGAAGACACGAGAAAGGACAACGCTGAGATCTCATCTGGTACAAGCATATATTGAGGTTGGTAAAGCAGCATTATTGCCTCATTAATTCAAATATGTCACAATGAACTGCCGTTCTAAAATATATTTTGCTTGTCCTGTGAGAATCTACTCGTTAGCAGAGATTTACCTTGAGTTATTTGTTTAAAAACCTAATGATCATGCACCGTGTGTGTGTGTGTGTGTGTGTGTGTGTGTGAAATAGATAAAAAGAAGTTAAAAGTTTTGAAAGATGCTACTTGAAATATGTTTTGAACCGCACTTACTGATTTTGCTTTTGAATAAATCTCGAACACAATTATGAAATCTTGATAATTGTGCGTTTTACGACTGTCAAAATATTGTACTCATCTCCCAGCAAAAAAATTGTTTTCAATACACTGATTCATTTGTAATCCAAAAGACCATACGTATTTTTCATACATCTAAAAAAGGTACAATTTGACCAGATGAATTATAAATATAAATTATATAGTTTAGAGCGCTTAAAAGCGTTAACCAAAATGGTTGTTGCCCTTGTTTACCAACATTAATGAATATTACAAAACGGTTATTGAAACACAGGAAAATATGGGCTGTAACCATTCGGTGGCTATGGATAAAAGATGTGAAAGCTATATAGGTAATTATTATATGCTCATCTTTTTTCTCCGTTAACTTTACATTGTCGGAATCGTGCAATATTCACTGATATTGAACACCTTCATACAGTATGCCACGTGCAAAGGAACTATTTTCTAACGTAAGCAATTTTTTTTGAATAATCTAAAGCATATATTTCACAGAAGGCCACATACCAGCAAATGTTTCGTAGCCTGACACATACAAACTGCTTTGGAACATTCCGCGTTTACTTATTTGATACAATGTTTCAAATTTAACTATATGATGACGCTATACTGGTTCCTCAGAATAAAATGCAAGTTATACACATAAACTGTCCTTTTTAGCTGTTAATAAAAATGACCAAAATATACTTACAATTTTACATCCTGAATTTTCTCAAAAAATAGATATTCGTAGGTTTGTAAATCTGAATTAGATGAGCCATGTCATGGGTTCTCAAGATTGATTACACATTTTGAAATTGTACTGTAATTTCGAGTATATTCCAAGTGTAGTTACATCCTCAAATTAAATTCCACAGCGTGTTTTCGATAATTGCAATGGAAAGGCTTCATAATTTTCCCACATTGTGATCTAAATCATTCAATGACAGAAAAGAAACACGCATGACGATGTCAACATAATTCAAAACATTAAATTGGCAGACGGTGCTGGAAACCGATGCAAGTCACTTCATGTAGATAAATCCAGACCATAATCAAAAAATTGCGTTGAATCGACATATATACCAAAAGGTGTTCATTCCACATCAAATGGACAAGTTGTTGCAATACGTATTCATCAACAATATTACTCCAAATTTCAATTTTAAGAAGAGCAAGCGCCATTTTCATTCGAAACTTACATCTAGCGCGCGATTAACTTCATATTTATCTGGGCGGAGTTATGCGCTCATTAATAATGTTGTGCAATGATCCATCAACGCGTATATATTTAGTTCGGAATACGGCGTACATTTAGCTACTTTGTTTCTTTCAGTGTATTTTTGTTTTTATATATAAGCCTTGGGAAGAATAAGAAATGAGCATATAATAAAAAGGTTACTGTATTTGTATGGGCAAATATGAACTCGTTTTGTCGGAAGGATATACTGCACGACCATGGGAGTGCAGTATATCCATCCGAAAAACTCGTTCATATTTTCCCATACAAATGCAGTAACATATGAATATCTTTTTTGTCTCCTGAAGAGCCACATGATGAAATCTTGTGACAGGAGCAGAAGTTGAGACAATGTGTCGAATTTATTAACATGTTTAATAGTCTGTTTTTGTTGTGTTAATCCAAGAGGTGTGGGACAGCATGCAAAAACTCCTGGCCGTTGTCAAAAGCTGATGGGGCCATATTAGCAGCATCCACTCACAGATGAATGCCAACGCGTCGGTTACTTTGGAAGCCACCTCTGTGTTCAAGAACGATATTTCTTTGTAATGACTGGTGAGATATATATCTCATCCATATCATGCGGAAGAAACACAAGACGTCTGTTTGGTGCACCTTGTTAATGGTGTAAATACTATAACGCCGATAACGGATTTTGCGTGACGCGGATCGGTACATATGCCTGATGACCTGCTAACTGAGCCATTCTTTGACAACATCTTGCGAGAGCTTGGCGACATCTTTCAGCTCCTTCTTATGGCTACCATGAGCTTCCAGTAACTGCGAGAATTAGAATATCGTACCATAAGCATAGTATCCATCGCATTTACACGACTGTTTTCTCAGCTATTCGTACGAGTTACTGCTCCAATTTGCTAGCGGATTAAAATAAAAATACTGGTTTGGTTATAAATAGTACCAGATACTTAGCTACGGTGACAAAATGATATCTCGCATTTTCACTGTTAGGGAGAGGGCGTGTGAAAGTCAGAAAGTTTGGGGTTTTCACCGATTTACAGGCCGTCATCCGTGTTTTTTATATTTACCAGTTCTTGATAGTGCGCATATTATTCAATTTCTTATCTCAGGAGCTCATTGTGCTAACGTTAGTATTCGGCCCGCGTAACTTGGAGTTGTTCAATAGCCTTGTGGTGGGGAACGCGTTTCGCTCTGGTTGCACTGAACAGAAAATAAAGTATAAGCTATTGAATGAAGTGCGTCGATACAATTTTCTCCTTCAGCCATGAGAGCAGTTGAATCAATTAAAAAGCAATGATAATATTGTCATTTATGATGAATTGTTAATTAGCTTGGTCTATGTCCAAAATCTCAGCAATGTGATGGTAACACCCATTGCAGTGTCTTTGAAGTCTAGGCCGCAAGCGTTTGTCTATCTATGATTCTCCAATCTCAAGGCTGCAGACTGTTGCCGAAATTTTGCCAGGTCTTTGACAAGGCTGTGTAGACGTAAACATTTTGCATACTATGATTTCAAATGAAAAGAGTTGAGCATGCGTCTATTTGTTTGCAACTGCAATGTTTGTCCTTCCGATGGGCCTGCTGCTTTTGAAACGGAAGAAAGTTCACGTTAGGCTAATCCGATCTATAGAACTGCCATTGCGCTGTTTTGCTATCGCTGCACTACTTTGTACTGGTAAGGCGTAAGTATCTGCATTTTCTCATCCCGGGGTCGTTTTATCTTTTGTCAAGTCTTGTTGTCAGAAGCAACTCTTATTGGCTTTTAACCTGAGTGACGGCATTACCTTTTTATTTTCTTTCTTCACCCTAGTCAAAGATGTGTTGATGAGACGATCGTCTTTTAAATTCCCCCACTCACACCAAAGTGTCCACGGTAGCATGTCGCCCGTGGCCAAAAAGTAACTGTGCATAGGCCAATCAGAGACAGCCAGTTTAATCTCGAGTATATATATATATATATATATATATATATATATATATATATATATATATATATATATATATATATATATATATATATATATCCGGGATATAATCTGAGAGAAAGATGTACACAGAGTAAAAATAGATGTCGCTTTGGCTTGTAGACTTTTAGGGAATTATATAACGTTTTCAGTTTCCGCAACTAGTCTATACAAGCTGGTTGTATTTATAGTTTTAGCACATGTGAAGATAGAAATGTAGAGGTTTACAAACGCAACGTTTTTGTGTTTATTTGTTTGTCGTAACTATGTTTTGTATTTGCCTTTGAAAAAGACTCATTAAGAGTCGAAAGCGCTTAGGCTAGTTAGTTGCTAGTTTCGTACTGTTCGTCGTCAGTTTATTGCATCTATTTTAATTAATCCCTGACAAACGTGATCCCTTGGTGGATCCAGTACGCTTGAGAGGGTTGTTATTCGCCATATGATTTGTATTCTTTATATATATATATTTATATATATATATATATATATATATATATATATATATATATATATATATATATATATATATTCCATTCCTCATCACCTTTAGGTCCACACGTGCGTGTAAGAGACCGGTCTGTGTATTGTGTCACCGCTCAAGAAGATATTAGGTAGTCGATCACGCTGATGGGTTAATGCTTAACTTAACATGTGTGGGTCGTCGTTGAACCTCAAGATTTGCCAGTAGTCCATGCATTAACGCCTTATATCACGGTTAACCACTGCTTCTGTCATCACTATTAAGATATTTTGGGTGTGGTTCATTGATTGTCTGAGGCTAGGTAGCATACGTGTTAAGGTGTGGCAAAAATCAGAAGATGCAACATTAGCAATATCAATGGTGAAAAAAAAAACAACAGGTATGACACTTACGGATTTGTATGCAGAACGAACATTTCAAAACTTTTCATTTTATGAAATTCAATTGCCTCCACACGAAGCGAGGCTTCAATGATATTTTATTTTTCTCAGCGTGTCCCTAAAAGAGTCTTCGTTTATGCTGCCACAAGCAAGCTTAATAAAGACTTTCTGTGTGCCAAAAGACAGAAAGAAAGGCACAGAAGATGAGTAGAACAAATTTGTTTGTGTCATTCTAAAGCAAGACGATTTCCTGCTTGTGCACCCTTTCCAGTCCTTCAGGCCATCTGAAACTAACTTCACAGTCTATCAATCCCATCAAGTTATAGTGCATTTTTCGTATTTGCCTCGTTTCTCTAAAATATACATTACAATTATTCTTAAAATGGGATACTTATCTATTCCGCATTTCCTCACAGGCGAAAACGAGAATAATTCTGAGCGGGATTAATTTTTGCACTTTGTATAGTACTACATCTTGTGCCTTATCCATTCTTACGTTTATTTAAATATTGAATGGCAAAACATTGGTTGAAAATATTTTGATTCTCGATTTTCTTGTTTAGGTAGATTTGAATAGGAATATGAGATCTGAATAGGAATATGTATGACTTAAAAGAAAACACTGTAAAATTGCTATACAGCATCAAGACATCATCACGTCATTAGTTTCATGTCTTCCGCAGCGTTTGAGAGTTGGATGTGTTAAAACCGTTTCCTCCATTTTGATGTAAGATAAGTACCTGTATCATCTAATGTGCAGTAACAACAAAGCTTGGCGTTCCATGTAAAAACAAACCACAATATAACAAACATACGAATGGGATAAAGCTCTGTGTGGCGAATCAAAACTAATTTTGTAATACGATGTATAGCGCAGTGTTTAGTTCTCTAGATCATAGAATATTGACGCTACCAAAGCAGACGAGTTCAGAGACGATTCGTAAAGCTGAAGAGGTGACTGCATTTTTAACCTGTCTTTAGTACATAACAATAAGCAGAAAAATGGTGTATTAAAATGTGCAAATTCATGGCTGTGGACGGAGTTCAAAAATCCCTGTAAAGAATATATTTATGAATATCGTACACTTAGATCTAATTAAGATCAAATCCATTGTGTTATATATATATATATATATATATATATATATATATATATATATATATATATATATATATATATTCAAAGTTATAAATTGTACAGAATATCTTAAGGTAGATTTTGCCAACGTGACTTGACTCTGTTAAGAGCGTAAAATTACATAGGATCTAAAAATAGATGCTGACTTATATGTTGACAGCTACTAATAATAATCTTAATAATATAATGGCGTTTTTGGTTTAAGTTTGTATTGGCTGAGGGGTTTTGAAATATAGTCTCAGTATAATGTGTATAAATAGTGTATATAATGAATGAACGGAGTAACCAGATTCATTCCAATTTTGGAGTCATTCTCATTTCTTGTGTGGTAAATCTACAGACGTGTTTTACGTTGTATTTAGGCATTATTCTAGAGGAAAACATTGGCTGTTCAGTGGACGTAGAAAGTTCTCTCTGTTTTTGATATAGTATTATTCTGGAACTTGTATATTATTCAAAGTTGTTATGAAAAACGCCATGTTCATAATGTCACTATTCTTGTCTGATGAGTACATTTCCGGTTTTTGAAAATTAGTCATAACTTTTCATTCATTTAGGACTTGTATAGAATTTTATCGTGATTATTTTTATTCACTTCATAAGTAAGTTCTTCTCACAGTTTGATTATAAATTTGATAATTAAATTAATTGGGAAGCTTTAAAAACCTTGATTGTTTTCCTTCTTTCTGTTACTCAGTTTAGATCCCTCCGTGGCTTAGTGGTTAGCGTCCGCCTGCGGGTAGTCGTGGGTTCAAACTACGGTCGAGTCATATCAAGTACATTAAAAATGGTATTAACAGCTGCCTCGCTTGACTCTCGGCATTAAGAGGTTAATGTTAGGACTGGTCGGTCTGGTGTCAAGCTAATATGACTGGGTGGGACATCATGCTACATGTCTGCGACAAGGTGCCCAGTGCCAGATATCACTATAAACTTTCACACTGCAGACATCGTAACGACATGACTGAATTTTTTTTAAAGCTTTTTAAAAAATCTAAATCACACACACGCACACTCACACGGTTACCTAGGTTATGACCATAAAATCGTAATAATTGTTTAAACTTAAAAGAATAACAGTTTCTTACTTCTTTTTAAAAAAACCGCAAAGTTTACAAGAATAGCAGATAACCAATTCGAATGTCAAATAACTTATGGTACTTCTGTTTAATTAAAGAACATCTAGAACACCATCATTTGGTCTCTCTTGATCATTACCCATGGGTCTTTTACCTATGTCTTCACACACGATTCTGATATATCTTGCTTTCAAAGTTATATGTGCCAGATTAAATTCTGATATCTTAAAAAACAATTTGCAGTAAACATTTTTAAATTATTTCAAAAGCGGTAACTATGTAAAGTCAAACAGATGCATATCCACATGTCCGATAAATTAGCCCACTTACCTGTGTTAAAACGAAGAGGGTATGATGCCACCATTCATTAAAATATGCTTTTTGGCTATATAGAGATCAGTCAGGTACACACCAAAGTAGAGTTTAGAACTTACCGGTACTTGGCAACAGCCGTATGTCGCCACCAAATTCAAAATGCCATGTGGAATAGGATTGTTACAATTCTCTTAATATAGGTTTTAAGTTAGATACATATCGCCAGAAGTTCCCTTCAACTTGCAATGGCTCTGAGGCACGATAAATACCGGCTAGTGTCTAAAATGTACACAGATGTGTACCATGACAACTTGCTTTTAGGAAACAACATGAAAAGAATGTCTCATGATAGCTAAGTACTATTTACAGCGTCCCATCTACGAATTAAACAGTTTTAATATTGAAAATATTACTACATAGATATGACACTTTGAACTGGATATGATTTTCAAAATTCTGTTCACTCTGTATTCGTCTACGTATTTTTATTACAACGTTACACGTTTTTCCAATCAGCTCGTGCTCTTCTCATTATCTATTTATGTTTTTTATTTCGTTGCTTGGTAAAGAGATTACTTCGTGACCTATCAATTACTCTATTTTGACTTTTTTTCCCCACTCCAGGAAAAAGTTTACGGACGCTTATGTATATCCTGATACACCGACGCGATCGTAAAGACTTCTAGATGTAAAATCATATTCAGAGGTATGTTCTCTTCTATTTTGTTGGTACATAAGCTATTACCATTTCCTTTCAAGTTTGGAATTTTATAATGGAGATTATTTGTTTTTCAGCAAGGATATGGGTAGTTGAAAATAAGGGCGAGGATGGATCTAATATATTTATCTCTGTCGCTCTTTAGATTTTGATGTAAAAAATGGTATTATGAGATTTTCTAATGCTACATCTTACCCAAAGGTAATATTTAGATTCCCAATTCTGTCGTCAAACCTGTTTATTGTTTACGATGGTACATTAGTATTGGCTTCAATTATTTATGCATCATTTTCTCTGGCAATAAAAAATATGATCAGCTAGACAGACGAATGCAAAACAAATATACAATTGATCTTTTAAGTTTATTTTAACAATGTGTTAAAACACGAAAAAGACATCCTTCCTATGCACCGTTGATACTTTTCAAACGGTTGATTACTTTTTATGAGTACACTAGAATAGTGCATTGTCGAAGCTTGTTTGCCTAATTTCTTGTCAATATTGATTCTTTCATTTTGTATTTTACGATGCTTCGGTTAACATCTTGAAATCCATTTGCAATTTATGAGTATCATATTCCAACGCTTTTTACTTGCTAGAAAAAATCAAGTCTTTATTGGATGTGTAGCAAATATTTCCTTTCGACTGCTTTTTCTTTTGTCATTTTGCTGGTATGCAGTGATTGTGTGTGTGTGTGTGTGTGTGTGTGTGTGTGTGTGTTTGATCATATTTTTGTATTTTTATTGAATTTCAGAGTTAAAATCTATTATTTATGTGGAGCTTTCGTGTCTTAAAGTCAAGTACCTCACCATTACTTCACAAAGCGCGCACAAGACTTATGTGTGTAATCTTGATTGACTATCGTGCCAATAAAGTGTAAAGGGTTTTTATTGCGAAATAATTCTCATGGCAGATCTGAAAGATGGAATGATATTAGTTAAAAGCATGGATAGTTTCTTTACACAAATTATTTATCTTGAGTACCGACTGTATATCCAACAAGTTTATTTTTGTAAGAAATGTAACATATACATTCATAAACATACAATACTATTCACAAATGGTTGATATGCATTCCTTTTTGCATACTAATACCGTTGCGTCTTCGCCAACGATTGATTTTCTTCATTGAAAATGACAATAACCTAAAAGTGTGTTATTGATAGAATGAAATATAGGTCCAACCACTTTGCGTCCGTTATGAGCCCATCCACCCATTTCTATGCATTATTCTGCCTTCTTGCACTTTATAGACCTACTATTATACTTGCACATGCCTCATTCGTTAATTTGGTTGTTTTAGTGTCTTTCAAATTTTGATCTCTTGAGTCATTGATTATTTTCATATTCAATTTGCAGATCACAGTCTACCTGGATCAAACACAAGATCATAGGTAGTTACCGAAAGTATTCATATTTAGAAACGTTTATCTCACTTCAACTGGCTGACCCCAAAGATGACCACGTTTGTTGCATCAGCCTCATTAAATATTAATTTTCAACTGTAAATGCAACAATAAAACTCCATAGTTCACAATGGTTTTTCCAGAGATTTATATGTATGGCACGTTTCGTGTAGATTTAAGAACGTCGTTTTTTCCTGGCTTCAGAATTAATATAGAAACATTTCAAAGCATTACCATTCAATAACACCTTCCAGAAAAGCAGTTATTTACAGCAGTGGTCCCCAACCTTTTAATCACCGCGGACCGGTCAACATTTGATTATTTTGCCACGGCCCGCTGAGGTGGTGGAGGGACGTTGATTGTTTATATTTTAGATTGTTTTGATTTAATAATTTTAATTTAATTGTATTTAAACTTGGCTTCAAAATAAAATACAGTTACACCAAAAAATGAATATAAAGTGATTGAACATTTTAACTCACTATAACGCTAAATCAATGAGAACCCAGAACTTGTTTCTTTGCAACGAGACGGTTCCATCTGGAGGTAATAGGAGACAATGTGTGTTGCTTATGTCCAGTTGATTCCATTGTTTTATTTTGGTTGCTGTCACTGGAGAAAACCCCGCTTCACACAGATAGGATGTCGGAAATGGCAATAGGGATTTAAGTGCCGTGTTGAAGCCGCCGTCATTTGCAATCTTCAGCAGATGATCTTTTTTTTTGCACAGACATGCTAGATTCGCCTAGTTTGTTGACAAATGGACGCGGATCCATTTCTTACCAGTTTGTGGGTCTTTTGAAGTTGGGAAGTAACGCTCAAACTCTTTTAAAAGTAAAGACAGGTGATCGTGCACAAATTGTGAGAATAAATGCACAGCCTTAGTCTCGCCTAAAATCCCCGTTAATGTCAGAAACATGTCCCAAACGCCTCTGTTCACGCGCCGTCCCCACAACTCCAGTTTGACTTTAAAATCAAGCTACTTTGCCAACTGGAAAACAGTTGTTATCTTCCCCTGAAGGGACAGATTGAGTTCATTGAGCAGGCGGAATATGTCACACAGGTAAGCCAGTTTTGCGACTCTTACCTTGTCACTGAACTGTGCTTTCAGCGGTTACAACTTTTATGAGAAAAAGCTATGCAATGGCTCTCGTAATTCAAATACTCTGGTTAGCAATATTCCTCTGGACAACCATTTCATTTATGTGTATAAGAGAAGGCATCTGTGCTCTGCGTCTATCTTCTCACAAAGTGGCTGAAACAGACGCAAGTTAAGGTCGTGTGCTTTGTTGCGGTTTAATTACTTTAACGACATTAATCAATACACTGTTAAATTCCGGTGACATTGTTCGGCTTGCCAGCATTTCTCTGTGAATGATACAATGCATAGATTGACTCTCAGGTGCAACTTCCTCAATCCAAGCAGTTAAACCAGATAGTCGTCCGGTGATAGCAGCAGCTCCGTGTGTGCATATGTCATTTAAGTTGTCTTGATATATGACCATACAGTGACTCGAATTGTTCTGCTCCTGTGGTGTTGTTTGACAAAGATAGAACACATAACAAATCCTCATGCACATCCTACTGATATAGATATAGCACACAAACAAGCAGTATTGCCTTGTTGTTGATATCTGTAGATTCGTCAACCACGGTGATGTATAAATTCTCTCCAACAATTGTGTCTCAATATCTTTGGCTATTTTCCTCAATGTGCCTAGTCAAGGTGCTAGCCGACAAAGGCACATATGCTATCTTTTCCACAGAAGCCTCTCCTAGAAGTTCACGGCAAATGTCTTTAATGGAGGGCAAGATCAATTTTTCAACGACAGTGAATGACTTTTTAGCATTATCAATACGGTTAGCCACCAAATATGATGATCTCAGTCCATTCTCCTCTATTGACGTGGTGACCCTCATAAAATTCTTATGTCTTTCGTGTTCCCGTTTTTTTTTCTTTCAAAATGCTCCAGGGGCTTGTCTTTTAATCCAGGGTGCTTGGCGTTCATGTGGCGAAGCAGTTTTTAAGGTTTCAATGCTTCATTAGAAAGCTGGTCGTCGCAAACTATGCAGAGCGGGGTTGGAATGTGGGGATCACCTGTCCCCATAAATCCATATTTCAAGTAAGACTCATAGTATTGTCTGTTAAAAGTTTTGTTTCTTTGATGTTGAAGGTTCTTCTTCTATCTCTTCACTGGGCCTTTTTCTTCCCAAGGAAACTTTTTCTAACGACGTCTGTTTCGTAATCATTTTTGCTATTTTGTGGGTTAAATTTGAGCAAATACAATATACACGTACACCAAGCACTGTTAAACAGGTACCGGCGAACCGAGAGAAGAGCGATACACACCTTCTCTTCACCAAAGCTACAACGCCACTGCCGCTTGCAGCCGCTCAGCTCAAGAAGTGACCTAAAACTGCCCCGATATCACGATACTTTGCGCATGCATGGTATTGGTGAGACTTAGGCGACGTCTCTCAGACCCCGGTTAACTTCTCGTCCATGTAAAGTCGCACAAACCCGAGATAAATACACTACAGTGAATAAAATGGAAAGAAGTTTAAATGTTCCTTGGGCGGCCCGGTACCGGTCCGCGGCCTGGGGGGTTGGGGACCACTGATTTACAGCACATAATTTCTATACGAACTTGATGGTGTCGCTTTTTATCTATTCCTGCCATATTACTTCATACACATAAACCACGCCGGTGGCTTAGTGGTAGAGCATCGTCCGCCTCGGATGCAGAAGATTGCCGTTTCGACTAAAAAAAATTATACTGACAGCTGCGTTGCATGGCGCACAGCATTAAGGGGTTAGTGTTAGAACTGGTTGGCCTGGTGTCAGGATAATGTGACTGGGTGGAACGTCATGCTACATGTCTGCGGCATAATGCCCCAGTATTCAGCATCACTATAAACTGTCATACTGCAGACATCGTAGCGATATAACTGAAAAATATTTAAAGCTACGCTAAAATTCTACATCACACACACACACACACACACACACACACACACACACACACCTGTGGTCTGCGTCGTTTTGGCATGGTCTGAATAATTAATGAGAGGACTACTCCATTTGACTGAAAAATATTTAAAGCTACGTTAAAATCTTAATCACACACACACACACACACACACACACACACACACACACACACACACACAAACACACATAAATACCTGTGGTCAGCCTCGTTTTGGCATGGTCTGAATAATTAATGAGAGGATTGAAATCACTTCTAATATTTCTGTATTAGTTGATAACAACTACAATTACTGTCAGAGGGGCCCTGAGTGGCCCAGTGGTCTAAAGCGCTGACCGTTACGGATCACTGCCATCTCACCTCTGCGTGAGTTCGAGTCCAGACTCGGCTAACGTGGGTACGTGAGAATGCCTGCCAGTAGCTTCTCGTGGGTCGGTAGTTCTTCCCGGGGTTTTGCAGGGTTCTTCTTCCACAATTAATACTGGCCGCCATGTATAGCCTGTCTTGTGCTGAAAAATGGCGTTAAACCCTACAACAACCCTACAACAATTACTGTCACACAAAAGTAATCAAATACAATTAATTAAAGCACAAGTGCACTACGTCTTTTCATTCTGTCATAACTCACAGTTCTTGTTGGTTAGTTCACATTTTGCTCAAAATAATGTTGTCACAAAATTTGTTTACATTTCGTTTTGACTTCAGTTTTATCTCCGCTATTTCAATCGTGGTGTTATGTTGAACATTGCTTATTGTAGCTATGACAAATATTAATTTAAAAGTAATTAAAACTTGGCATTACCTTTCCAAAATGTGTGATCAGTTATAACTGTTGATTATATTTTGCAGAAACTGATTACAATTGCATTATTATATTTAAAAAAATCGATTACTTAATTGATTACTTTAATAATTTACTACTACAGTGCAACATTATATATATATATATATATATATATATATATATATATATATATATATATATATATATATATATATATATATATATATATATATATATACATATATTAAATATCGCATCAGTAAATATAGAGGAATGTGGAGATGAATCTGTTGATAAACTAAACTCGACATTAATAAGATCCACGTCAGCTACTCTACAAAATGTATATTGTATTGTTTCGTATTATAACTAATGTGTTTTTTTTTTAAATTAAAGAATACTTCCTACGTAATGACAATGTCAAGTATTATATTGTTCAGCTTACTCTTTGATTGTTCTCTACAACAACGGCGCCGAAAACGACCCACCTTACTTTTTGAAGCTATTTTATTTTTTAAAATAAATATTGTTATGCAAGTCTCTTATATTTTTATATCAGGGACTTGAAGTAAACTTTTGTTTTCAAAGGTCCCTTCCCTTGTAATCTGATAAATGTAACAAATGTAAACAAGAACAGTGTTTACAGTACACGTAGGAGATGACACTTTCTATTTTTGTTCTAAGTCTGCTAATTTTGCAGATGCTGTTTGAGCTGCAATATACAAGCGGCACTAGAGCCAGCTTGCTTTCACGTGCATATCAAAACCCATACACACATCAAAATCAACAGCTCACTACATTTAAATGATATACTAACAAAATGCATATTTCACATTATATTTTATACACAAATACATCATGTTGACGGTAAATTAAGTTAACCACATAGTAGTTTAAATGGGCGGTTGTGGGAGAGTGGAACACTTCTAAGGTGATTGATTATTTGGTAGAACTCGATAACTTAAATGAAGTGTTTAGAACTAGAATAGGTTATTTTCTAATACATAGTATCACTTTAGAATTATTATTCTTTTCATGTATATTCCTGGCATGTTGACATCAATTCCAATATGTACCAAAATAAACAGTCCATTATTCAAAAGGTAAGTAGTCAACTTCCTCTCTTCTATGTCGATTCATTATTTCTAGTATCTATTCGCATTGCTACCTTTGACTAGTTTTAATTAAAATTATACTTATTTCACTACAATTAAAAAAAAACAACTATTCAACTAGACTCTTGACAAAGACACTTTCTCACACAAGCGCCCTTTTCAGCAAGAAATACCCATAGCTCTCCATAATCCAACAACCTATCTTACGCTTTTGTAAGAAATGTTTAGCTGTATCATTGTAAATAGGTCTGCATGTGCATATGCCAAGAAAAATAATACCCTCATACACACTACATCAATTAAATAATCAATATAGATATGTAAATAGATATAAAAAAATTCGCCTACGATGAGTATCCAATTATGTCACTGAAGTGTACGACATATCTTAACTTTTTCAGTCTGGTGCGACTGGTAGTTTGTAATCACGTGATCCAAATTTTAAGAACAAAACCTTAATGAAGCTCTACGAGTAAGTGACTTCACATATTTTGTTATGCAATTATGACCAGAACAATGATCTATTAACTGAGAAATAGAGGCACACATAACGGGAAAAAAAAAACCCACCAGCCAAATTCGTTATGTGGTAATGAAAACTTACATTGATATATATATATATATATATATATATATATATATATATATATATATATATATATATATATATATATATATATATATATATATATATATATATATATAAGGGTTTAAATTATTCATAACTCTGTAACTAAATAAATACAAATTAGTAGCTGCAGAATGAATGTCGTTGGATGAGAGTGAATACAGTTTGTAAAAGCAAAAATATTCTCAAAATAAACTATACCGATCAATGAACGAAAATTTGTATCATGGCCATAATTCATCGTACTGAATTTAGAATGGTTGTTATAGCATGAGGAAATAGTTATGGCTTTTCTTGCAACGGAGTCACACAATCTGTGTTATCTTTTTGTGCAAGTGCAACGCATACTCCGTTGCTCACAACGATTGGTTTGAAAGGCAGTGCTCTGAGGCAGCATCATGTTCTCGTTTAGTGTACTTTTCTGGAATGTTTATATATCATGGACACGTCTCTGCAAATAGTAGACAGCATATATGTAAAACAATGCAAACAGATACATTGACCTCAACGAATTAGAACCTGGTGAAGAAAACATGCCCACAACCAACTCCACTGGTTCTGACACAATGCAGATTTCAAGCTGATATTTGAATGTAATTAATGTTTTGTGGCACACAAACTAAAGCAGTGGAGAGGATTTGCTTTCAATTATCCAATTTCTCTATTTGATAATACATCTTCTCCGTTTTGCATGCAATACTTAGAACGCTGCATTGTATTCCTATTTTATGAAGGCTGCTCTGTGAGTCAGATCTTTTCTACGTTCCAAATTTCAGTAACCCACGGTTGGGCCGTGGTCTACTAGCAAGTCGGTAGACTTTTGTTTCATTGCTCTGTCATATATAAAAAAATAATGCACAAACCTTCTGAAGTATATCAAATCCAGAAATACACAATAGTATTATTTTAGTATATTTAGTCTTACATATTTTGGCAATATTTTACATCTATAAATGCCATACAACTCGTTTAGGATGTGTTCCAGAAAAGAAATCAATATAATGTTTCCAGGTAAATTCAAGTTAGATTGTTTAAATGTTATGCACTTTCGAGATAGTTTTCCTTAAGCAGAGGAAATAATGGATGTATTCTTTCGGCAGCGGGATGATATTAAGAAGCAGTAATATTTTCATGGTTATAGGATCCATAACTATTAGATCCAGGGAATGTCTTTACTTCCCGCCCTGTCTTCAACATAGTCCAAAATGTGTGGCAAAATAATGTAGAATAATTTTGTACTAAAAGCATAACGCCAACAATACATGTACGTATGACGTGTTAATGATATAATGGACAGAGACAGGAATGTGATCACTCAAGAAATTGAAAATGATTGACTGCAAGTCGTAATAGATGGTATAACATTTTAAAATACATAAACAGGGAAGCAGTGGAAAGGGGCGCATAAGGGAAAAATATATGATATAGGTAAAATTTCAAAATATTAAAATCGGGAAGAAAACCGTGTCATACAATAGATAAGCTGAATAATATTCTCTCATGTGACACCAGTTATGATGTACAAGAGGTATTGGCAGAAAAAAAACCCGGCGCACTACACCGTTCAACATATCTTGTGTCATGCTTGTCTAATACTGTTTATTGTTCATAGACAACTAAAATAAACAGCAATGCAAGTTTTGCAGCCATTCAGAAATGAATGTATTATTCCATTGCATTGCAAAAAGGGAATTGTGTCTAAACAGAAGAAATACGAAAGGAGAAAGTTTCAATAAAATTAACGACTGAATGAGCATCAAGGCACAAAAATCATACGGCATGAAATGGATGAGAGAATTCATTGTTGTTGTTCTGTGCCAATTAATCAAAATGCCTAAATTAAACTATCGAGCCTGACACACAAAAACAGTCTCACAGTTAGCTACACTGCTGGACCTGCATGTGCGTTCAATGCTATTTATTGTGCTCGGAGTGCGTATATATGGCCAAGATGTCAACAGAAAAAGAAGAAACCGTTTATTGAAGAGAAATTTGTGAAAATTTGCATTTTTCTTCACGATCCATTTAATTACCGTACGATTAACAATCAACAGTAGACATATCAACATAAAATTCAATTCAACAATGTGAGCCTTTTAGGCATATTTACTTGAGTAAGTTGGTTAGTCTTTTGTGGAATATTGTGTCAAAAGTATTAAACAACAAGAACAATGAACACAAACGTACTCGTTTAGCAAAAGTAATGTTAACATTTTTACTCATTAGTCGAATTTGTGTCTATATCGTTCGGATATATACTTAAAAAACCTTATTTCTTGAGAAAAAAGCAAGAACTGTGCAACACGCTGCATGCGTTTCCAAATGTATCATGTTAGAGTCATTATAAAGATCGAATCTTGGCTCTGCATCAAAGTCGTCCCTGAGGGAAGTTGATATCTGGATGGTATTCACTCCTCCGAATAGTCTATATCAGTTACTAAGTTAAGCAAATTTCACGAGTCCATTGCTTTTCAAAATCAAGTACTTCAATTTAAACATTATGGAGTTGAAGACTACATGCTAAAATTACTTACCTCTGAAATTGAAGAGCTTGGCAAAATGCAACAACTATGCACCTCCGGAGCTGAAGATTTGACAACGAAAGTATTTCAATGAGCAATGACAAGATAACAATTTTCAAAACACATGATAAAGCAGTTTTACAAAGAATTTTACTTTCCTCATATTACATATTAGACGTAATTTAGCAAGGCATCACAACAAATAATGTAAAGGGATCAAGTTCTTGGAATTATTTTCCTAGCTCTTGGTTAGCTGGTTGATGTATTTTTAATACACAAACCATTATAGACGATAGCGAGACAACAATGCCGTTAATTTTGTTCCGATTGAGAAATTTATAAGCATGGAAATCCATGCAGATGCCAACTTCGTCTAAGCTGAAATTTGTTCCACGCATGCCAAAAGCTACCAAAGTGTAGTATGCTCGTTTAACTCAGAAACGTGTGACAGCAATACTTTCCAAAGAGAATTTTCTGCCGCCAGCGAAGGGAAGTGAAGGGAAGAAAAGATGGCAACTGTCGGTCTTTGTCTGTATTACAGGAAGGCTCTGATTCTTACAAAATATTAACTCTATCTGTTGTCTAGCACTTGTGAGTGTAGTTTACGTTGCTGCAAGGAATAAAATACAAAGCTGACATGCCTTACACCGCCATAACCCGTACACACTACATTTATAGTTAGATACGCATTTATCTCTGGTTGAAATGTAATGCGAAAAAGCTTTAAAATATCACACAAACTGACACAGATACAGATAGATAATTCATTGTGTTATAACGTAGGGGGTTATCTTTCTGAAATACATGAATGGAGAGAATGAACTTACGATGTATGCATATTAATATCTGTCATAACTGTTTATACCCTTTATAATAAACCAAGAAACTTATTTCATAGACTGGTATATTTGTTCGCACACACGCATACACGATGCATTTTTGTGACACGGATATAAACATATTGACGTTATTATGCTGTCAATTGATCACGAAATACGATACATGCCCGATACTACATGTGTTGCAGTATTTGATGCAATTTTCCTGTTTTGGAATGCAGTGTAATCACTAATTGAACGCATGACATTTAATATATCCAACGTAGACTTTTGTGGAATATTATGTCAAAAGTATTAAACAACAAGAACAATGAACACAAACGTACTCGTTTAGCAAAAGTAATGTTTACATTTTTACTCATTAGTCGAATTTGTGTCTATATCGTTCGGATATATACTTCAAAGACCTTATTTCTGGAGAGATAAGCAAGAACTGTGCAACACGCTGCATGCGTTTCCAAATGTATCATGTTAGAGTCATTATAAAGATCGAATCTTGGTTCAAGCCTTTGACGCAGATTGTTCTGTATTTAAGTATACGTTTCATAAACACAATATATATATATATATATATATATATATATATATATATATATATATATATATATATATATATATATATATATATATATATATATATTTATGCTATGGACAAGAATTTACATCCACAAATTCTTTTTACAAAAATAATTTGTCTTCTAACACTATGTGCATATAATACAATGTATTTCTGTATTCCCATTTTAAAGACATCTTTCAAAGACATTATTATACAGAAATTCCTCCTGCCGGCGCTTTGTCTCTTCGTTTTCACCCTGAAATGACCTATAAGTCAACTATGTAATAGCTTCGGCACACATGTAGGGACCAACCATTTAATTTTTTTTGGGGGGGGCAGGAAGCTTAGGATTTGCCTGCAGAAAAAAAATGTTCGGCCACAAAATAAACAAAGATTTCTCTTAATTGTAGAGAAAAAGCAGTAATATGTTAGTTTGAAACAATATATCGAGCCAAGCAATACATTTCTGGTTCGAAAGAAAATTCCATACCCATGTTCCCTCAATATTAGACACGATTCTATTTTAACCACAGTTGGATCTTTGGCATAACGTATTAAGCGATCATCATTTTTCCACCTGTATGTATTTTTAGTTTGCATAGAGTCCAAAGGTTGGCAATTAATATGTGAAAATGGCAATTTATCGTATTGATTTAAACTGAACATGCTACGCTTAAAGACCCTTCCAGGTGTAGCCAGTTTTAACTCTGATTTCCATCTTAGAACTAATGACACATTATGTCATTGCTGTTATTTTGTAAGCCCAGATGTCTCTGTGTACTTCAAGTAATTATGATCCATATAGCGTTCTAAGTTTCCTTGACTTTTAATAATTTTGAATTAGTCATGATAAGTAGATAAAGGAGTTGGTGTTTATAATTTTTCATGTAGCTTTTAACAATTTTTCAGTCATATCGCTATGATGTCTGCAGTGTGGCAGTTTATAGTGATGTCTAGCACTGGGGCATCATGCCGCAGACATATAGCATGATGTACCACCCAGTCACATTATCCTGACACCAGGCAGACCAGTCCTAACACTAACTTATTAATGCTGAGCGTCAAGCGAGGCAGCTGTTAGTACCATTTAGTAAGTCTTTGGTATGACTCGATCGGGGATCGAACCCACGACATCCCGTATCCGAGGCGGACGCTCTAACCACTAGGCCACCGGAGCGGTTAAAATATGTAGATACAAATGTTTGTAATTTTGTTGAATTTATATGTGGGATATGTGCACCAAACTCTGAACGATTTTGTTTGTAACCCTCATCAGTACCACGCTCCCGTTTACTGCAATCAGTTTGAGAATATATAACTGTATCAACAAACGGGCACTTTCTTCGTTAAGGTGGAAAGGGGATTGTCCTTGAATCAATTATAACAAAAATGTTAAAACTATACCCCTGTATGCTGTATTTGCCGTAACGATACCGTGATAATGTGTTAACGATAAATTACTGATAAAAAATTATTGAAACACGTTAGTCTATGGATGACTATCAAAGGTGTTTTCAGAGAAGCTAACTAATTGTTGTCATACAGTTGTTGTCCAGTATCCTTGCCGCCTTTGATCAGTGACTGTCAAAATCAAAATACCAGAGGTAGAGTTCACTTATCTCCTTGACATGTTGCAAGGGTTTTGTACTTGATGCAAGGTCAAACAATTCAAATTAAAAAGTGCTCCTCTTATTGTCGTTAATCCAAGCTGTCACTTTCTGCATTATTCAGTTCGAGTTGAATTATCTTGACTGCCGAGATATCTCTTTGTTATGGAGTGCATGTTTTGATGCTTTTATTAACTCTTTGTCAACATAAATTAATTAGCAAGAGTTTGCTTGCTGGAAACCGGGTTGGTTTTGATTTGGCGGTTTCTGTTGTTGATAACTTTCATGTAATTTATCTCTGCTGACGTTGAAAGCTTTCATTCACACCAAGCGATTAACTAACCATTTTATACGATGCATAGAAACACTTGAGCTATTTACTTTATAAAGTGAACTCGAAGCCAAAGATGTTAATTGCGAGTGGATTCAGTTGGTGACTAACATTGACGATATTGGAATGGGATTACAGTATAGTTTCTTTTATCTTATCTGTAACTCGGTGAATATTCATGACAGTCATTAAACGTAGATAAAAATATTAATTTTAAATACTTCATGTGAAACGAATTAGTTACTTTTACCTCGATTTAGTGACGCTGACCTCATAAGGTCCATTGTTTGTTCATTAATGTCCTTTTACAATGCATGGGCAAGAAATGCTCTGTATCTTAGGATCGAAGAAGTAATTCTCATTATATAAAGGATGTTTATACGTCAATTGAATTTTCTTGAATAGCCACAAATACATATATGATAAGCAGTCCAACGAGTTTACGACGATCGCATCCATCCATGTACCATATTCAATTTGGTCATTTATCAGAGTAGAGACGTCTACGAAGTCGTCTAGTCATCGATAATAACACCCCGTCAGGATCTAATTGTTTTAGTATCAGTCACACCTCATCCCTTATAACATTTCGACCTTTTTGTCGATACTTTGTATGCATTATAGGAGACCAGTGTTGCTGGTCTAATTATCGCAGTTCGTTCTGATTAATTCGCAAACAACGGCAACTATACTAGAATACCTTCTACGAATACGTAATCTCTTTAGTAACCTTTCCAGATGTCTTTCCCAGGATTTTATCACATTTTGTTCCCATTAAATGTCAGCTATATTCTTGTAACTCGTTCTGAGATCGAAATAATGTATTATAAACTAAAATCAAGGGGACAATACTCCGACATTGTGTGGCAAAGTACTAATTGTGTATGTCACAGGACCAAACATCCCTTGATCACGTGTGAAATGAAAAACTGCCATCTTAATGATAATTTTTAGGTAAGGTAAATACGACCTACAATATCTGGCATTCAATTTCATGGCATATAAAAAATGAAAGTTATTTTTTCTTACATAAGCTTTGTTGTATTGTATTAACATAAAAATGTTTCCTTCATTTGGATCTGGAACAATATTTTTTTTATCGACTGTGTTCTCGATGTAAACATAAAAACATTGTTGTATTGAGTGTACTGATGTTCTGGCGTTTCTCATGTGTCTGTAGCATTGTGTTTGTACATACCTGGCGTTGCTAATGTGCTTGCAATATAGTGTTTGTACAAGTTGTCGTTTGCTTTAAATCTAAAACAAGCCTTAATAATAGTAGTTTGCACTACGCGACTTCACGCCATTAATACATCAGCACATCATCATACTCTAGCATGTTGACATATATACCTTTCCAACTGTTTTCTGTGTCAAAATGGCAGTAATAAAATGTCAGTTATATATGTCAGGTTTAACTTTGTAACCCTGCATAACGTTTGTTCGGATGTTAACATGTCAGTTTGAATACTCTTATCCCCTATCAGTATCTCTTATAAATAAGATGTGCTTATTCTTGATTGTACACCATTTGCTTCTTACAGACCTTATTCTAATTGATTGCATGATAGATCTTACTTTCCTCGGGCTGTTTTGTTTTGCAGCCATAGGCTCAAAGCTGATGGAGTTCATTATGACTGTGTTGGCCAAGGACCTAAGAATCCAGCTCCAGACGCAAAGTGCTTGGCCTCTTGTCAAACAACTTTAAAAGTGACTTGATAAACTAATAGTTCTCTGGTTAACCACTGATCAATTGGCAAACAATGAACTCCATATAAAGTATCAGTAATGGCTGTCTGCTATTTAAAACTGAATGATTTGGAGTGCGATATGCAAACTGCCAATATTTAAATATCGTGCTCTCTCTCTCTCTCTCTCTCTCTCTCTCTCTCTCTCTCTCTCTCTCTCTCTCTTTCTCTCTCTCATTCATATATGAGAAGGACACAGACATAGTTATTACAGCTTTTTTAGATCCAGTTTATGGACAGGGATAGGTTCGTTCTTGTTCTAAGATAAGTATTTTCTCATAGTCATGGATGCTATCATCAGTTTATCATCTTTACCAAATTAGTAACTTCCTACCAAATTGAAGAACCTGACAGCGTATAAATAGGACGCACCTCCGAAATAGGAGATATGACAACAGATATACATCAACAAACATGGCGTAAATCACGTTTCGCAAAATCATGTTAGCACATTTTACAAAGAGGTTAAGACATATCTTAGATTCATTTTAACAAGCAATCAAAGGAACATTAATAAGTTGCTGGGTAAATTGTTTAGAATAATTTTGTTAGATTCTTAGCATATATACATGTTTGACAAAATTGAATAGCAAATCGCCATATCAAGGATGCGCTAACTGTGTGACCACGTTCTATTGTGTCATCTTTTTCTGTGGAAAATCCAAGGTATCTTAATGATACGTGATTTCTGTGGAAAAGCCAAGGTATTTTAATGATACGTGATTTCTGTGGAAAAGCCAAGGTATCTTATTGATACGTGATTTCTGTGGAAAAGCCAAGGTATCTTATTGATACGTGATTTCTGTGGAAAAGCCATAGTATCTTAATGAGACTGAATTTCTGCCCTTCAGTGAATATAGCTGCACACTTAATCAGGAGTGTTTGTGTTTGAGTACAGATTTATGAGACAAATTCAGATAATGTCAGAGAGGAATTCTTGTACCATTTTTAACTCAACGGCTATGAATTGCTGTTTTTTAAAATGTTCGTATATGCATAAAGTACTCATTAAATCAAGCTAAAAATGGTTTGCCTGCCATGAATCTATTATATTGTGGAATTAGGTTTTTCTGCAAATATTAAAAATAAATTGTTCGAAGCTGCGATGTGTTAAAAATAAAGAATGTCGAGACTTTAGAAAACCAAATGATTCGTTGACAGACTGTTGGAATCTCGGAGCGATTCGTCTTGCAGCAAGATGGTTGTGTTGTGATATTTTCCTCGCCCGTTAAAAACTACAGTTTCCGTTACAAGGGCTCATACTCAATAACAAAGAAACAAAGAAAAGAGTGAAACCCAACAAGCTTTGTATATTTCAACAGAACAATTTATTTCCCTAGACAGCAATGTAAAAGTTTGTAAATAGGACTTACACTTTGTAAATATAATCCAAATATGATTCTAAAAATATAAACACAAGTCCTATCACTAAATAGTCTTATACGAATCCAGGATCGAGTCCCGACGACGTACAAATATGGAAGGCGATGACGTCAGATGTAGTCAAATATATCATTAACAAAAATTCCTCACTTGAATAACAGTCTTTGTTTCCGAATAATTCCAGAATTAATTTCCTTGAACATCTTTTAGAATTTTTTTATAAGAAAGTCAACTTGTTGAGTGACCAGGAAAATAAATTATTGAATCCAAAAAATCAGACAAGCATAAAATATTCTGGCAACAATTCATTAAATAAATACATAAATACACCTTGTTCATTCAAGGTTATAAATGACTCTGGCCAAACCAATATCAAAAATGCATATTTACAATCAAAACATCACTTCAAATCTTGCGAGATTAGCCATATGGTCTCTTAGTATGCTAGTTTTGTCACGTCATCCAGAAAAGACCGACTTAAAACCAATCATAAAAATAGGTTGTGTACAAACATTGATCACGCTGAGAAAGTATGTCCTTGATTCTGACCAATCATTTTAACTTCCTGTTCATTTTTTACCAATGTAAGGCGAAATGAATGCCAACCCTTGCGTATTATTATTTCGTTTTAAATAAACAAAGCTTGTGCTAAACTTATAGCTCACTACTAAAATCAGAATCCCGAATGCGATAAAAATATTCATTATCAATATATACAATGAAATAAAAATGAAATAAAAAGAATTGTAAACCTTACACAAAAGCAGCTTAATCACATATACGTAACAGTGTATACAAATCTAATCTTCTGCAAATTCTTGTTGGATACTCATGACTTTATGTGCAAAAAAGTTTTTTTTAAAAAAAGTACATAAGTATTCTGTTTCTGCCATGAATCTGAACATACATATCCATGATAGAATTTCCTTCTAGGTTTTGTCGTCTAGGTTTCTCAAATTTGGTTATAAAATCTAAAAATTCAATTATCATTAACTCATGGTAAACAGTATCATCACACAGACAAAGGAAATTAATTCATATAACCATAAGAAATTCTGCATATTTGGATTAATTCATGCTACACATTTAGGATTAATTCATATAACCCTATGAAATACTAAATATCTGAAAATAAGGATTAATTCGAATAACCCCATGAAATACAATACTTTGAAAATTTGTATTACATGAAATATGTCAATTCTATCAATGAAATAATAATTAAGAAATTAAAGAATTAAATTGCATAACACTCTAACATATCATTAGTCATATCAAATTGAATACACAATACATGTATGAATTATGAACATATCAAATAGAATAAAAGCAAACAAATGAAATAGAATATTAAATGGCAATTAAAATTGAGCACCTTAATGTTGTTTCATTTCCATACAATCATGCACACTAGCGCTATAACATGTCTTTCACGTTCAAGACAGCTATCTGGCTTCTTTACTTATTTACGAGGGAAAACTCTATTCTTTTAGGTTTCCCACCAAGCGGGACCTTTCTGTCTTCTCACAAGACAAAATTGGAGTAAAGATTTCTGAGCTAAGCCACTAAATTAAATTTCCCCAATTATTTCTAAAGTGTACCCCTTAATTTTAACTTACCGATCAAAAGCAACTGTTTCTAAATTCTTCCCAAAAATCTTAAATCTAAAGATCAATTATTTGATATAAAGTCTCCTCAAACCGATACGGTCGGAAATTCTAATGTACTCTCTGGCACTATACCATTACGATGACGGGGTCAATTCAACTGAATATAAGACATATACCCTTTTTATGTTTCTGAGATGAAATAAGGGAAATATTAGAGTGAACTTTCTCAAGACCTTTCTGGCTTGACTATGATAAGTTAAATGCACAGTTTTATTCAACTTTAGGATTCAGTACTTTTTCAAAATTCGACATATTACAACAGCAAATGCAGGACTTGCTCCGCTGGTGGCTTAGCCATATTATTCCATATGAATGAGGGTAGTTCAGGATATAGTTTTCAATGGCGACGAATTACATTCGATTGTTCTTTCTTGACCGTATGGAAAAGGCCAAAGATTTTCTGATTGACACAAGGCTCGAAGAAAGAAAAAATAGCATAATTGGGATGATGTATGAATTAAACGATCAAAACATGAGCAATTCCAATTTATTTTAAAGTTTCACGGCGAAATGTGTATGTTTGACGTGAGTGGATTAGGTGGTAGCGATATCATACACAGACAGACGGACACACCACGACCATCCACCACCAACACTTAGTGCCAATAAAGAAAAGGTCGAAAGCTGACGGCGATTTAGCACCTAAAAGCAATGCTTGTCGCTGTCATACGATCCTAAAATTTTCTCCAGTGCATATATGACATTTTAGACCTCTTGCATGTTTGGACCATAACTTCTGAATATTTGAATAGATGTCATTTTACTTGCATAGTGGGAATAATGAGAATACGAGTGTCAGAATACGAAAAGCATAAGCATCTTGCAGGCTTGTACACTTGGGTGAGGTCAGATAGATATATTTAACTGAAGCCCGTCAGTGAAAAATAGCATAGAGAACAAATTTTGTGTTTGTTTTTATCTGGATTGTATGTATAGCCCGTGAGAGCAGGGAAAGGCGTGCTCTGATCGTGGTGCTCTAAGGATGATCCGAGCAACCGTGTTTTGAACTTTTCGAAGTTTCTGAAGTAAGTATTGAGACGATCAAGACAGAATTGAGTTACAATAGTACAGTCCTAAAAGTATTAAGGAACACACAATATGAACTTATGTTATAAATATCTTGGATACTGCACACGATCCACGGATAACAATAAAGTGAACATGATTTCCAGAACTTGTTTTCACTCCAGTGATGTTATTTATGATCCATTTGAATATACTTGGAGTTCGGGCTCATAACATAAACATATTAGACGTGTTCGACAATGACAGAGAGCGACGATTCCAATTTGCACGCACTATGAGGGCATGAAAATATTGTTAAAATTATAACAAAATTAAATTTTTTATTCATTTTAACATACCTCGTTTTAGTGCCAAATGAGTTTCATTAAGTTGGACAAAAATGTTAGTGCGTCAATATATAAAAATAGAGATGACAAACCAGATCTGTCAAATTATAGACCTAAAAATAAATTATTATATGAGGCTCAAAATAGATTCAGGATTAGCTATTCAACAATAGACTATATATATCTTTTTTCTTTTGTATTACCTTATTGAATTTTTTAGGCAACAAACTTTTCTACACGTTTATTGACTTTAAAAGTGCTCTGATAATATACAGAGAGCTGGATTCGGTAGGCATGACAGGAAAATGTGTTAATGCTATATTAATTGCTCATAATATCATGTGAATGTCAATAATGATTTCTCTTGCTTGTTTCTAATGGGACAAATTTGTAAGACGAGAGGAAAATTTAACTCCATTATTGTTTTCCTTATTCGTAAATGACCAAGAATATTGTTTACTAATTACTGAATATAAATGTTGGTCCTCCAAACGTACAGACTTTGTAAATTGCTAAATGTTACGTTGCTTCTATACCCCTAGAAGACTATACTTGTCGCAGATAATCCTGCTGTCAGCGCAATATACTCTTGATTTTTCTAGTAATAATTGCTATAAAACTGGACAATTTACAATCAATTTAGAGAAAACAAAAAAATATATATCTGGTAAAAAGAACGAAACATGCATGCAAACTTAAGCACTTCCGATACAGATTTGTATTTGTAGTACGTATTCTTATAGTTCACAAGAATAGAAAGTTCACCAATGGTCTGCATAATTTAGCATTAATAGCTAATACAGATATGCAATTAAGCCTAATAAGAACACAAATCAAATCGTATACACTATTGAAGATATGCTTGTGAAATTTGGGCGTCAGTGAGATCTGATATATCGAACAAAATTAATATATCTTTCCTCAGATGTACAATAAATGTCAAAATATGTACAACTTTTTATACCGTATACGATGAACTTGGTCATTTGCCCTAAATTATCAGTATTGAAAGTAGTACGATAAACTGTTTGGTTAGACTGGTTCGTGATTATGAAGAACAAACATCTTATTGTATATAATCTCTTTTACAAACACTTTGGTGATAAATTCCTATGACAATAAATAGTTACTTGAAGTAAAATATATATTATGTTACGTGTAGGTTCGTACAAATGTAACAAACAAAAAGAATGAAGTCAACCGCCTTTGTAAATTTTAACAAATGTAATTTATTTCCCTAGAAACCACAGAAAAAAATATGAAATAGGACTTGTGTGTTTGTGAATAAAGTTTAAAATTTTATCTTATCATTGAGAAATATGTCTTATCATTAAATAGTTCTAATATAAACCAGGTTCGAATCTCGATGAAGTTCTAATATGGAAGGCGATGACGTCAGATGAGGTTGATGTATTAACGGCAACAATTCTTCATTGAAACTCAATTTATAATATTCTGTTAGAATTCTAGAATAAATTTCCGCTGAATATATTTCTCCCATAAAAAATTGTGTAGTTTTCTAGAGAGAGACTTATTAAATTCCAAAAATTAAATGAACTTCTAAACAAGCTGACATCAAAAATCAAGAACAGCTTGAGCTCTGAGGTGTAAGAATACGACTGCCTAGATTTCACTAAGACTCAAGTATTAAACCCAACTATAAACGTCATTTCAGCACATGTGATGGGTCACATGATCACTTAATCATCAAACCGCAAAATATAAAATGTCATTTGTCACGTATACTAGAATAACCATATCTAAAAATCAAATTCTCACACTGAAAATAAAAAAAAATGAAACGTTTGTTTATATTTCAACTAATAAGTGGGTCCAAAATGACCTTGGTAATAGCCATTATTATTCACCCGATGTTTACAAGATCTATGAACCATAGTGAGCTAAAGTAATGATAATGTAATCCCTTTCATTTTCTAAATATACTCACAAATTATTACAGTAAAATATAATGAAACAAAAAAATTAAAAAAGAAGTCAAAACTAACACACAGGCAATTTAGTTTGACATATTCGTAAAATTAGATGATATCGGGTTAGCTACATACGAGGGAAATCAAAGTTTTGTGAAACAAATTGTTGACACATTCGGTAGAACAACGACTATATTACTTCAATACGTCATATAAAGGTCTTAATTACGTGTTATTTTAAACGAATTTGGATTTGGAAAGATATATCTCTTTTTAATCAAGTTTAGAACTATAAAATCATAGGCTTACGGTTGAAACTGATTGATGGCTAATTATTCCTGTAACAAACAATATTGCGTACTCAGCCAATCTCAATAAATATGGCATGAATATCGCTATCTCCTGTCATGTTCTTATTTTTATGATGAAAGACAAACTATATGCCTCATTTACACACCTCCAGGACTAACGTTTATAAATAAAATCAAGTAATGAATAGAGGTAGAGAGCGAATATTAAAGATATATGTAGGACTAAATATTAAGTTTTCAGAAATTCTGTAATCCCTGTTAAGCATTATGTAATAACATCAAAAGCTGTATTAGTGTTCTTTTTCTTATATACCTCATATATTATAAACTTTATAACTTGAATTTAATGAAGTCTTAACTTGTCTTGATAAAAAGGTTAGGAGAAACTGTTAAATAGTTATTGAATATTATTCTTCTCATTTTTCTTATGTTGTGACCCAACAACTTTTCTTATAATTGTAATTTAAAGCCTAAAACAAATAGAACAGGTTTGTGCTGGAAATGCCAATTTATGTCATGTACATATAAATAAAATTAAGCTCTATTTTGTAAAAAGAGTTTCGATTAACTTTATGCGAAAAAAATTAAATACATATATTTAAAGTACAATAAGATTACCAACCAAAATCCTTTCAAAGCAAATAATAAAAACTTTTATTTATTTTTTTTAAAAAACATTCCTCTTTTATAAAGTGTATCTGAAGGAACTAAATCAGGCAGCAATAAATTTATATTCAGTTCCTATAAAAATTTAATATTGAGAAAATAGTTTCATTCCGCCTGAGAACATGAACTATGTATAGTTTATAGTGTTTTTTTAGTACCAGAAAAGAATTACTTATGTATGCATGCATGCATGCATGCATGCATGCATGCATGCATGCATGCATGCATGCATGCATGCATGCATGTATGTATGTATGTATGTATGTATGTATGTATGTATGTATGTATGTATGTATGTATGTATGTATGTATGTATGTATGTATGTATGTATGTATGTATGTATGTATGCATGCATGCATGCATGCATGCATGCATGCATGCATGTATGTATGCATGCATGCATGCATGCATGCATGCATGCATGCATGCATGCATGCATGCATGTATGTATGTATGTATGTATGTATGTATGTATGTATGTATATATGTATGTATGTATGTATTAATGCATGCTTTGGCAGAATGGATATAACATAGTTATGATATATTTTTCTTTAGATTTAATTATTCTTTTTAATCATTTGTAATTTTAAGAATTGATAGTGTTTTGTATAAGATTTTACAGGATTCTGAAAGTAACAAAGAATGAAAATCTAGTACACTCTGTTTCACTAAGTCCATGTTTGTACTCGCTTGCCAAACTTCAAAATCGAGTAAAATATAAAGTCCAAATCTTCTGTAATGGTTATTTTATTTGCGTTTAAATTTGCAAACTGTTTTCCGATTTTGAAAGTCGCACGTACATAACAACATGTAGGTATCGTAGGCAAGCTGCTGAAACACAGGGTATAGGTCATATTTCTTTCGCATAATCTACATTCAGCACAACGATAGTAATATACTAGGCACTACTAACGAAATTATTATTATCTATGTCTAGACAACAGTAATCGTTCATGGTTATTTTCTTGTGAAAAGGAACGCTAGACACTGCTTTAAGAATCACGGTACTAATTCAGTTCCCATAGTTAACCTATGCAAACACCATGATATAAAAAATTCAGTAACTTATAATTTATGAGTGTCCATGATGAAACCTATGTTTATCAGTATAGATGAAACCTGAATGTCAGCTTATGTGTAGAGGAAAGGAGATGAGCCGCGGAATTTTCTGGACGTTTAAAACATGTGCTTTCAATTCCGTACCAAAGAATCAGGTGCTAATTTTAGTAATGAGTGTTTCAAACTCAAGATTGTTAAAGGACTGGAATACGATCAATAAAACAATATCTGTATTTTTTTCACTTACGACTAGGATAGGCTCTCAAAATTTTTTTTTTACCTAACACATAACTTACATTATTAACCAATCCTGGCAAAACAAACCCTTATATAGTGTATTTAATGTTCACCCATATCCAGGCTGGTTCCCATTTTCCGTGTGTCCTTTAGACATTTTGAAGATGGTGAATGAAATGCAACCACATGTTTGCCATAACATTTTTACTTCGGTTCTCATGACATAGTGCAGTCAATAGCTAACATAGATAACCGTAAACTCCCGCATAAGGTAATGCCCAGGTGAAAAAACTATCCCTACCCAAACCTGCTGTTGCATAATGCCCGGCAGGTGTGGGTCTAATCAGTTTGTTTGGCGTAATCATTATGCAACGGCAGATCAGAGTCTATGTTGTTTAAAGTCGGATTCAACTAAAAAGAGAGAATATATAGCACTTCGTGGTATGGAGATATCTCAATAAAAATAGGTAAAGTGCAGTGAAACTTCTCTTTAAAGGACACTGAAACAACCACTACATTTTTGCGTAAAATATCTCAGTGTGATATGTTAATAAAATTAAGAAAATGGGCTTGTCCATTTTGTCCTTCATGAACATGTGCTTTTCTGTGGAGGTATCCTGGTGTTCAATTTATTATATAATGTTAAGGAGTAACACATGCTTAGAATATTTCGCACCGACTGTAGTTAAGCTTGCCTGTCATCAATTTTACGTTTCGCTATTGTAGACTTCAGTGGCAATATACAGCAAAGGATATTATCGCATCAAACTAGGGAATACTGGGTTGGATAGTTTACATTTGATCTTCGAATATAACCAACGTGTTTGGAATTCTCTCATATAGTTTTTTATTTCATTATGCAAGCAATATATCGTTCCTTCTGCCCTAAATTTTAACCAGTTTTCAAAAATTAAAAAAATCCAATATTCAATATGATATCAGACCCGATAATTTAGAAAAAAAAGGAGTTGGAGGGGTGGGAAAGTTGAGAATAATTCATACTTATACTGTTATATCGATCTTTGTTTCATAATTTCATTTATTCATTTATGTGTCACAAAAATGGAATATTCATTTGGAATAGTCGTGTGGGGCGATGGAATAATTTTTCTACCCTCCCACAAACATGTGGATGAAATACTTTACTGCAGATATCATCTATAAACCATAAAAGTCTTATTGTATTTCCAGGTAATATATGAATTTATTAAAAAGTCATATGCTGTTGTTTTCCTAGAGATAATGAAATATCATTAAAGCAAGCAGTCTGCTAGACGTAAGAAGATATTGACAACATTATGTTCAACCATTTTTCACATTGTGGGTAATTTTTAGTAGGGGTTTAGAACAAGGAAATTTACCACCTATACTCGCTTATAACAAGAATTCATCTGCAAACAGCACAGACCTAAATCGCATAAAGCACTGACACATCTGGGTCTCTGCTGTTTGTAATCAGCAGAACCAACATCATTGACTCTGATCTTCATGAGCATTATTCAACAGATGCTTAAAGGGTTTCTGCTTGACGCTAGTTTCGATGTTAATCAAGTACATACGGCGAAAATAGAACAATCGAATAAAACCGTAGTATCATAACATCAATGAAACGCTTAGTAACTTTGCTTTAAGCTATATGTTCTGTGTGATTAGTCATTGTATATGTAAAACAAGACGAGGAAGGGGGATAAGCTATCTGTTCAAATAAGTCTTCATATTAGGTACATTACGTACGGTAGCGGAGATATCTCGGTATAAAATGTTGTTGTAATACAGAGACAATTGTTGCAACGTAGACTGACTTCTAAAAAAAGGAAATGATTTCACCCGTTTAAAAACTAAAAAACAAAAACAAACTGTACGGCGAAATATGTTTCATTTTGAATAAACACGCTGTTCAAATGTACTCTCCATTAATTCCCCTAATAACCAACTTAAAACCCATTGAATTTGTCCTCGACAACCAGGCACACATGTTTTGGTCAGAAAGCGGGACACGAAGTAAAATAATTTCTAGATTTTATCCACAGGCCATAGATAGTGTTATTTAAATGAATCAAATATTACTCAGGTAACAACTGAGTTTGACACAGCCGGATATAAAGCTGTTTCCAACTATATTCTATGTTATAATTTCTTTTCTATTTTCTGATATTGATCAAAATCCCAACAACACTGGGAACAAGTCCAAAAGTCCTTGCCTATTTCAGGCAATACTTTCTGTAAAATATCAATGCAGGTTCAGTCTGTGTTCAGTATTGATAGAGGTCGAAGAAGCCGCGTTCAGTGGTAGGTTGTATTTCCAGTTAACAGATCACACGTGTTCTCTTCATTACAATACGTAAGTGATTGTTTTGCCAAACAAAAAATTGAAACATGTTTGGCAGTACAAAGCAATGCTAAACTAATGCCAGAAATGCATCAAAGAGGAAAGAAATTCAACAGTAATGTCATGTATAACAAAGGAAAACCATTGACTTTATAGTGATATAAAGTTTTCGTGCGTGAATGTGACTCAGTGGTATATTTAATTTTTTTCCGAGATTGAGATGTAAATGACTTCTCCCTCTTTTTGCAAGACATAACTTGGCTCACCCATACAACAGGTTTGAAAAACCAAACAAGTTAATCATCTTTAATATATCTTAGCAGCATAACACGCTCTGTATGTTTAATTGCCTAAGTGATTTTACCACACGAGTTATGCAGATTTACAGCGGATTTAGTTCGGATATTTGGATTTAGGAATACACCCGTGACACAGGTTATGTAAATATTAAATCGCTTCAGAATTCAGGTTCCCTGCCATGTTTATTATTAATGGATTTTTCCGGCATTTGGAATCATCATTGACAGCTATAAATTTCTTCATACAGGGTCCATTCATTGATGAATTCTATTACCCTTTCCCATGCATGGAGCACGCCTTTGTAACAGTGGGACAATGAGAAGATCTAGGAAGAGACTAGTACCATTTCTTCTTCTTGGATTAACACTTATTCTTTGTGTCGGATGCGATTCGGAAAATAGGAAAATAATGATAGGTAAGTTTAATTTTGCATTTTCTTTCGTGTATGTGTGTGTGTAATATCAATATTCTCTAATTTTCAAAATTGTTAAGTATTATTTCCTTTCTCTTTGGTTTCTGTGTCGACTGGTCGGATCTGCCAATTACTACAAATTTTGTGTTTGACCATTTTACAACTGAAATTCTGTTTATCCTGCATATATCTGTCAGTATGCAAGTCCGAATTTGTAGAGAAGTTTCATACGTTTCATATAAGACCCCATTATCGTCAATCAAGATTGCATACACATACATATATATATATATATATATATATATATATATATATATATATATATATATATATATATATATATATATATGTATATATATATGTATATATATATATATATATATATATATATATATGTATATATATATATATATATATATATATATATATCGTAGATTTCTTGTTCATATAGAAGTTAGTGATATACGACGTGAGAGATTACTTTAAACAAGATATAATTGCGCTTTAATTACACTACATATATTAAAGGGTAGATGGTGACACTATTTGACATTCAGCATGATGCTGTTATTTATTTGATGTATCGGGCTACAGACCTGAATGATAGAGGATCAAAAGATTCAAGATTTCCTGAAAATTCTTCAAAGGGAGGAATTGGTGTTTTAACTTGAATGTACCATCTAGGCTTTCTTTTACATCATATGGAAACAAATCTCATTCTGGACAATAAACTGTTAAAACTGATTAATGTTTTGCCGACTGAATGATTGAATGCAAGAAATGGTAAACACATTATTCACACTGTGTCAGATTTTCCTCACAAACTGATTATCAGGTTTAACAACTGCACGATATTTTGTATTCTGACTTTCTGAATCTTATCAACAACGGCACGATGTTTTGTATTTCAATTTTTTGAATCTTATCTTCAAGAGGATAACAATCCACCAAAATCTTGTACAAACCCAGAATATGATTATCCACCAAAATCTTGTTCAAACCCAGAATATGATCATCCATCAAAATCTTGTACAAACCCAGAATATAATTATCCACCAAAATATTGTACAAACCCAGAATATGATTATCCACCAAAATCTTGTACAAACCCAGAATATGATCATCCACCAAAATCTTGTACAAAACCAGAATATGATTATCCACCAAAATCTTGTACAAACCCAGAATATGATCATCCACCAAAATCTTGTACAAAACCAGAATATGATCATCCACCAAAATCTTGTACAAAACCAGAATATGATTATCCACCAAAATCTTGTACAAACCCAGAATATGATCATCCACCAAAATCTTGTACAAAACCAGAATATGATTATCCACCAAAATCTTGTACAAACCCAGAATATGATTATCCACCAAAATCTTAGACAAAACACAAAATATGATAAACCACCAAAGTTTTATATAAAATAGAGAATACACCAATGTACCAATATCTTATCTACAAAACAGCGGATGATAATTCACCAACATCGTCAGATATAATAATCCACCAATGTCTTATCTACAAGACAGAGGTGATAATCCACCAACATCTATCGAGATAGTAAGAATCTTGCATAAACCATAGAATATGACAATCCACCATTATCTTATCTACAAGATAGAGGGTGATAATCCTCCAAAATATTAAACAAAACACTAAATATGATAATCCACCAATATCGTATCTGCAAGATAGATGGTGATAATACACCAACATCGTATCTAAAAGACAAAGGTGATAATCCACCAATATCGTGCAAGATATCTAATATATTGCATGAACTACAAAATATGACAATCCACCATTTTCTTATCTATAAGATAGAGGGTGATAATCCTCCAAAATCTTATACAAAACACTAAATATGATAATCCACCAATATCTTATATACAAGACAGTGGAGGATAATCCACCAACATAGTGATATACGATAATCCACCAATATCTTATCTACAAGATAGAGGGTGATAATCCACCAAAATCTTATGCAGTACACTAAATATGATAATCCACCAATATCTTAAGCACAAGACAGCTGGTGACAAACCACCAACATCTTGCAAGGTATCCAGTATCTTGCATAAACCATAGAATATGACAATACACCATTTTCTTATCTACAAGATAGAGGGTGATAATCCTCCAAAATCTTATACAAAACACTAAATATGATAATTCACCATTATCTTATACAAAACACTAAAAATGATAATCCACCAATATCGCAATATCTTATCTACAAGATAGCGAATGATAATCCACCAATATCGTATTAAAATGACAAAGATGATAATCCACCAATATCTTGCAAGATATCCAATATTTTGCATAAACCACAGATTATGACAATCCACCATTTGCTTATCGACAAGATAGAGGATGATAATCCACCAAAATCGTATTGAAAAAGCAAAACTGATAATCCATAATATCTTATCTACTTGAAAGAGGATGACTGTCGTGGAAAGATTACATATATTGTGATATGCCATGTTTGGTATTAATGTCACTCTTTAAAAATAGCGAAAGATTCGAAATTGTACTGTAGGAAAATAAACTTCATGTATCAAATTAGTCAAGAACATCTTTCAGAACAGCAATAATAACAAGAACAATAAAACACCTTATTTCTGCACATGCAAACACATGATATGATCAGTCGTCTGAAATTTTGATACATTTACAATGGGGAACTCTTCAGCGTTTAACACCATCTGTCTGATTGTCCGGCTCATTCTCATTCTAAAGACGTAGTAAATGTTAAATCAAAATACTATAAAACAAATGGAGCAACCAGTGCAGATGTTGATATTTGAACAATTTTCACAATAAAGAATATATCAAATTTGATTCATTGCGTTGAAAAATCTTTGTCGAAATATAAGCCCCACCCCAAGTCCTAAAAAACCAAATTTGTTAACATTCCTACTAAATAAGGCTCATTTCAATCTAATGTTCGTGCATCGGCAACGACAATGGCAATGACAGTGACATCTTTATCTCTGATGTAGCAATATGCAATATATGAGGTACAATATCTCAATAATGGAAGATATACTATTCTTTTTCTTGAAGGACATACGACACCAATTAGCAACAATATTTCAATCAATACTCTCAACGAATGCGAACAAGACGAAATTACACCGAACTCGATATCACATAAACGGAATAAAATGTTCCAAGTCCGAAAACAATCAAGGATGTAATTTCTCAAAATTTGCATAACGTTACTGTATACGATACCAGGTAATGAAACAAAGACCATGCTAATAGATCTTTTATTGGAAATATGATAATGTGACAACTACGTGGCGAGTAAGGTTAACAAACATTTCGTAAAAATCTATTTGTAAGAACAGAAAATATATTAGAATTAAATGAGACATGAATTGATCTGTGATAAAGTCATGGCATATATTTGGAATCTATAGGGTACATTGAAAATAAAGAATGCATATAATAAAGAGAATAAAATGCATGTATACTAATTTAGGATAAACTTGTTTGGGTCATGTTGTTCCAGCGTTATCATGGTGAGAACGGCCATATCGACGGTCGCTTTGACCAACTTTGGGAAAGGGCGATGCAAGGCAAGATCCATTAAATCTAAGGCAATGATAATAAACCCAACTTTTCCATGTTTAGTACCCGAGAGAAGGGACTAATGTATAAATGCTATTTGAATCAATATAACATTTGACATCTCTCAGATTTTGGCAGTTGATTTAAAAAATTAAAAATGATGGATGCATACCTAGAGAACCAGTTCTTCAAAAATCAAATAATTACGTGAATTTCTTTGACTAAGGTTAATCATATAAATGCAGTGTCTTAAAATCTTACAACAGAAAAAAATGCATTCATAATGGACTTGTCGATGGAACTGTCTGTTATAAAGAAAGGAAAAACAGTTACAGAATCGGACACTTATGCAACGTCTTTGACGATTACATACTTGATATGATATTTAAAATGCTTAAATAGCATGTTATCACTTGGTTATAATATGCGATGCAAGTTAGCTTTAAAAAATAATTGACATGTTACGCATAATAGACCTTTGTCATACATTGACCAGATTGTTAACGGCTTTAAAAAATACTGTCTTCCTTCTAGGCGTTCAAATTATTAATTTACCATTTTCCTGGTTCGAATTTCTCTTTAAGACATGCTTAGCCTTCATATAAGCAAAGTCAGACCACAAATATTGGAAAGGAATGGTCCCTTATTGTGATAAGGTAAAATTCGCAACGGAGTCAGGACATTCTTGCACTCTACCGTTTGGACCACCTAAGCAGATGCTCAGAACCATTCCAGCGACATATTTCTGAAACAAATTTAAGTCGACACACATTAGATTGAACGTGAAATTCTTTTCAAGCAAGACTAGGAATCTAGATTGTCTGATTCTGTCTATGCCACCAAAACTTACAAAGATAAATTGGCAACCGGAGTAGTGTTTATATCCGGGAAACTACTTACCTGTACAATAGTGTTCTATCACACGAACCTTCTGGGACGAAACAACTATCCCATTCCTCAGCTATTTAAATTTGAATTTTGACATTTTATTTTCTCTCCAACACCACCGCCCCATCACCTCCAAGTGGTTTCAATATAACTGTGCCACAGTTTGTCAGATGTAGGAAGAATCATATAACAAATATATGATTATGCATTTCAGAACATAAAATCATGTGCACTTTTGCTACAAAAGTTAGTGAAGAGATTTGATTTAGTGATGTATTTTAATGTAATTTAGTGATGCCCAAGCAAATGGCAGCCAAATGGCGGACCCTCTATTTGAGAGACCACTTGCTTTTAATGAAGTACTTAAAATGTGCTCATCTGTTTAAACAGTGTGGACCTCTTCTTGACGTGCTAGATGACATCTTATTATCTCTATTTACCTATGAGTCTTACATATCTGAACCAGCGCACGCTTATACAAATATTATCTATATTATGCGAGTTTCAGAAAGACCAGAGACATTTGGGAACCCTTAGCTCTAATTTGTGCCATGATACTCATTCATCCAATCCAAGGATATTTAAAACAAAAAACAGCGTCTTGTTGAACAACTTTCGACGAGGAGGCATTAATTAAAATAGCTGCTTGGATTAGTGTATTTGGCACAGTCTTCAAATAAGACAACATTATGTTGCTAACTCAGCCTGACTGTATTCATCTGCTAAATAGATTGTTACTTCTGTGAATCTGACAAGTAGCAGAATTACATACTTGAGTTTGGGTTACGGCATTACGGAACACTATGTAGAAAATTTGGATCTCGAATTCAAACCTAGATATGAAAAGGAGTGCATATTTGCGATATATTTTGGATATTAACGTCACTAATAGTGTTTGATCATTTTGTAGCTTTTGGGTAAGTTTCAAGTAAGACGTTGTTTACGTGTTTTTTTCTTTTAAAATAAGTTTTATACTTTATATACATTGACTGAAAAATAATATTTCTTCTAATTTATCAGATTTTTACTAATAATTACTAGTCAACTTATATACATTGATAGTTATAATTTGGGGGAATACTATCATAATCTGCTATACAAGTATCCTTTGTATTAAAACGTATGGTACATTTAAAGTATACATTTTCGCTTTACATTTTAAATTGGAAAATAATTCCCCTTTATACATCAAAAAAGTTTGGCATAAAGGTATTATGCACGGCAACCTAAATCCAACTCCTTACTTTGTACTCTTGAGAAAATTAGACTTTGCGTTTTGCTGATAGACTTTCACGTACAAATATTCTTTGGTACTCAACTGGTTGCAGCGCTCCTATTGAAAGAAAAATACTAGAGGATGTCTTTCGTCTTGTGCACACTATTATTATATACAGATATTTCACAAAATATCGTATTAAAATAGTGAACTTATCAAAATGAAGATGACAATGAAGCATCAGTTTATAGCTGGTCCTTTGTGTCTATGACATATAATCCTCCCATATACTGCAAGCAGGAAACGCCACTGATTTTGTTTACTTTTGATTATTACAAGTTCAATCCAGTCTCACCGTCTGCTTCTCTGTCAGTTTTACTGACTCTATTATGTTTTTACGTCTTTCTGTCTTCGTCAACCAAACTTCTTGATGTTTGAAAGATGTCTGCTTCTCTATCTGTTTTCCTGACTCTATTATGTTTGTACGTCTTTATGTCTTCGTCATCCAAACTTCTTGATGTTTGAAAGATGTCGTTTTTATGATATTCACTAAAAATCTACAGTTGTCTTACTGACTTGGGTGAGACATTTATACTGAAAACTTCTATGGATGAAAAGAAAAAATACTCTGTGGCCAACATTTATTTACGAGAATATCTTGGATGTCATTGTCACACATATAAGTAACATATAATATCTAAAACAAAGTGAAGTAAACTAGGATGTGTACCCACGTCTAAATTCATAGTAAGAGAATATTACACTCCTACAAAAGCCTGTAAAATAATTTTTAGATGAAAATGTCGTGCAAGTATCTTTGGCAAGTGGATATTAACCATACATGAGGACTTAGATGACACGGTAAGTGACGATCTTTTGGTTATGACAGATATGAAAAAGAGTCTTAGTTAATTCTTCTCTAAGTCTTCATTTTGTCATTCTTGATCCTCGATGAATGTTTAAATAATTCTACCCATTTGATTTTAAGACACATGTTATGCCGCGGTGTCGTCAAAGGACATATATGGACACCTTAGATTAGTACCATTGATGTGTACGTAATTTGGCACCTTTTTTATTTAGATATTCTATTTAAATATTAGTAACAAACAACATTTGGAAGTAGTTTCCTGCACAGCTTGATTGATCAATACTATAGTTTAGTCATAATCTGGTTTCGTATTCTCTAGGCTTTAATGCTTGTCCATAAATACACATAAATATCCCCGCTACAGGCAAACAATTTTAAATGTATAAAATATTTGGACATCCTCATGACTTGTTGCTTTCTCCAGCTAAATGCTATATTTCTGAACTTTAATAATATTTCAAGTCCAGGCAAGTGCAATAATAACAAAAATAAAAAAGAACCTAACGATATTCCTTTTATAAATATTGTATGCAGCCTTTATGATATGTTATCAATAACTATTTTAGTAATCGCAAAATATTATTTTTACTGTAAATAGCTGTTTGACACGCTCTCGCTTCAGACGGAGGCCAAATTCATTCATGCTTTATGTCCCATATTCATGTAAAAAGACCATCAATATACACCGGTATTTCAGTAGGGAAATTGCACTTCCAGCCTACAGATTGGCGGTGAATGAAGCTAACAAAACCGACACGTACAACCTTCATGCCTCTACAATGCTGCTTAATACAATTATGAAGGACACACTAAGGAAGCAAAACTATAAAAATACCATCTAAGGAATGGCGAGCAACTTGCTAACGTAAATATACATCCTACTCTCGCATATTACCCTATACCACTTAATTAAGCAGAGTCTATAGTCAAAAAAGGGGCATAACCCTTTCAAAAATTGAATTATACGGTATTTAGTCAGTATGACATATCTTGTAATGATGACCATATTATATACAAGGATTTTACATAAATTAATTGAAACGTGCAAGTGTAGATGCATTCATATGGAATACAGGGCAATAACTCTAACAAAAATTCAGGGATCACAGAAATTGTTTAATATTGTCATCGTTAGATGATGACATCGCTATGTACCAAGTTTCGCAGCGACCAGTAAAACTGAAGACTTTATATTTTCATGTGCATGACATAAAAGGGCAAAAATCCCAATTAAAAAAGAAATAGACATAATAAATGGGCTATAAGCCAATTTCAATTCATATACCACAAAATTATGTCCTACACTGAATTCAGCTGCAGGACATAAAAGGACAATAATCCTAACAAAAGGGCAATAATTCTAATAAAAGGGCGATAATTCTAATAAAATTCCGATACGAAGATACTTTTCGATATGCTTTGTTCAGAAAATGGCCATCCATTAAAACTTTTATTTCTAGTTACGTACACATTATTATGTCTTCAAGAACATCCATGTCCAAGCCATAACGAGCACTGAATTATACAAAAAAAAAAAACAAACAAAAAAAACCATAGGAGCACTGCGATTTGTTGCCCTACAGACGATCGATATATGTACCAAGTTTCATAGCGATCCATCAATACCCACAGGATTTGTTGCATTCACAAATTTATGTCATATAATACACTCAGCTGCAAGCTGTATGTATGCATTGACAACCAACGACCATAACATGCACAAAAAAGGACATCCAATGAAAACCGTGAAACGAAGTTGTTTACAGAGGGTTAGACATATATGAGCAATCATTCTAATAAAAAATGCTAGGGCAAAGCAAATAGTCGAAATTCTCATCCTTCGGGTGATAACTGCAATATTTCCCAAGTTTCATGGCAATCCATTTAAACCTTCAGTTGCGATAACGAGATTGTTTCAAACAATACATTAAGCAAACTGTCTGTAACTTTAACACAATTTGACTGAGAAAAATAATTTATCGATATGCGCATCTGCAGGTGATGACCATTATTATTTCCTGGCAATCTATCAAAATATTTTGGGAATATTTGTCTCAAAAAGATTGTGTGTCTGACAGACAGATACGTGGAAGGACCGACGGACAGACACAAGTACTTTTATAAAACCACCTTTGTATAAGGAAGAGTATACAAAAACCGGTAAAATTAAATCAAACTTACACGAACAAGTTAGATAACCAGACTTTCATTACTTCCGGTTTTTCTGCTGTATTCCGTCATCCTTCCGGCCCATACTGAGAATAACACGTCAACTGAGAAATGGAGGTGGGTGGTCTTTACCAAAATAACTTGTTTTGTCCTTTTGTACAATCCCTTAGTACTTTACGCGTCAAAGTTATTTTTCTTCCAATTTTGTTTGGACCGATAAAACCAGTTATCCGTTAAGGTCTCTTATCCATCATATAAGGTCATTTTATACGAGTGGAATCCTTTTTGTTTATTAGTCAGAAACTATCTGGTTTTTGTAATGTACTACGAAATTTGAGGCTAGCGTGGCGTCCTGAACAGGTTATATATATATATATATATATATATATATATATATATATATATATATATATATATATATATATATATATATATATATATATATATATATATATATATATATATATATATATATGGTTAACACTAGAACTGAAAATACGATACCGTAGGCTGCTTGGCTATCAACGGTCAGTAATGAACAAAGGGCATCTGAAGCCAGATAACAGAAGGCGATATGTAGTAATAGCAATTTAGCTTCGCCAAATTAACAACAAAAAGGTTGCCGTGCGATCAATCAGACTCAGAACGATTCTCAGGAGAGCGCTCTTGGCAAGCTGTAACATTCCATCTCCATAAAATTGGGCACAGCTTGTTGCTTGTGTTCTTCTCGAGAAAATGCCCCCAGTAACGTGTTAATACTTTTGCATCGGTGGAATAAAACGCGAAACCTACATTCCCGCCATAAATTAGTAAATACATTACGCATTAAATTAAATACCCATAAAATAAATATAAATATATGTAGCCATGTACCGGCAGTATGTATGTATGTATGTATGTATGTATGTATGTATGTATGTATGTATGTATGTATGTATGTATGTATGTATGTATGTATGTATGTATGTATGTATGTATGTATGTATGCATGCATGCATGCATGCATGCATGCATATATATATATATATATATATATATATATATATATATATATATATATATATATATATATGAGAGAGAGAGAGAGAGAGAGAGAGAGAGAGAGAGAGAGAGAGAGAGAGAGAGAGAGAGAGAGAGAGAGAGAGTTGCTGCTAATCACGCTACGATTCGACAAGCGGATATATTTTGCGTCAGTTGTATGCAGACATTTTTGTTATTATCTAAATTTATTAGCAGTTTCATAAGCACGAATTATATAGTAAGCAGTCTTAAAACTTCTTTTAAAACCAAATTTATTACAAACGCTGCAAAGATTTATAAATTTTCTAGTTTTTATATATATATTGACACTACAACTTTTTATGCGATATATTTTCGGTGCATTTCTCTGCTGCCAATGTATAGTTTATATGGATATGGTATATTTAAAATGTTTTTTTTTAAATCATCATCGTGTTTACGTATTTAAGCGTTCTTAGAAAACACGTAAAATAGCATTGACAGGCGCAATGAAATTAGTGAGCTACGGTTGGGGCAGAGTTCAACTTCAACTTACCTCTGTCACGTGTTCAACACATGCCAATAATAGCTTTCTAGCAAGCTTACCTGGACCTATTTAAACAAAAAGAAAACATAATAGTAGCCTAGACATTAGAGGTTCTCAGTAGAAATTATACGGATTAATGGGAACTGGTCAAGAAATAGGCAAGAGACAAAATAGTGTATATGGCTTTGTGTGGGCATCATCAGTTGAGAACGAAACATACAATTTTAGTAAAAAAAATTCTTGTCAACGTATCTTATCAGTAACCGAGAGAAGTATCGACAATGTTTTATTGATGTGATTTCAGTAGCATAACATACCTGACTTTCGAAAATCCATTTGTTAGTGCAGAATTGAAAACATATGTTTTGAACACGTGCATATGACAAACATGCCGCGGGTCAAATTGTTTCGCTAGACAGAAGCTTGCATCAAGATTGGATCGATACTGAAAATACAGACTTTGTCGTGAGCGTTCAGAAATTTAAAGCTATTGAATGTTTTGTATCATGGTGTTTCCCTAGGTTTAATGATACAAAAGCTGAATTATTAGCGCGAGTCCGTATCAGGTTCCAGAAGCATGCACGAGAACTGGGTTTTGGTGATAACCTGTCCTCTCCTAGAATCAATCCGAACACTGCAAATGTAACTGGATGTTCCGATAACTAAAGCTAAATGATTAAATGAGTCGAACACAGCAAAAAGGTTAAGATTTTATTGGATTATACAAACCAACTCCAAAAGTAAATATATTGAAATGTAATCTATGTGTGGTTTCACGTGCGTATGCACGCAAGCGAGTGCGGGGTGTAGGGGTGAAGATAAAGATGGAGACTGAAACAAAGAATGGGAGGGAAAAAGGAATATAAAGTGTTAAAAAAGGAAGGTGATCATATAAAAATCAGAAAGAAACTCGTGGCCAGACAATACATCAGTTAAACAATATTCTACTGTGTAACACTTTTGATACTTTTTTTTTATACGGGACTCAAAGATACTGGCAGGGAACACTTGAGTGCTAAAGAGCTCTCGATTTATGTACCAATTCCATTTTTGACGCATCACCCTACGATCTCATGTGACTCATCATTTAACACCTTCGTCAATCAGCATCCACATATATGCGGCTGACTTTTATATTGCTGTTCAAGTGCCCGCCGAAGCTACAGCATGTTCATTTGTTCCCCTATTTCTTATATGGATCTTCCGTCATAAAGACTATTATAATGGCGGACATTACAAAAGTGCGGATTCTATTCTATAATCGAAATTACATAGCCAATCTTTTCATCTTATTTCAAATCATTACATTTCGTGCCAATTTTTCTTTTAATATTAAAATTGTAAAATTGAAATTATTACAAGCTGAGGAGTTTTTAATTCCTTTTTCCCTACTAATTCTTCATTGATTGTATCCGCATGCGTGTGCGGGGTGTGGTGGTGAAGATAAAGATGGAGACTGAAAAAAAAGAATGGGAGGGAAAAAGAGGAATATAAAGTGATCATGCATGTATACATACATGTATTGCATGCAGTCTCTAAATTTATCTACATGCGGAGTTTCCTTCCTTGTTAGAAATGCAAAATGAAAATAAAATATTGTGCCAAGTCTATTATATCAACCTGTTTGATTCTGCATTTCCATAAGTCGGGAGAGACAGACAGTTAAGCGAAGGTGTACATGAATAGTTTCGATATACAAGCATTTTGGATGAGACTAAGTTATCATAAATTATTAAGAAATTACCAGCATCAAGCCAAAAATTCTGGATATAATAGAACACATTGGTTTCTTCTACATAAAGATAAGATAGATCGAAGGGGTGTAAAAACTATTAAAATTTAATACACACTATTGACACAATCATCAAATGTGGAAGTATGAATTCAATTTCGCTGTCAACGGTTTTCTACAATTCACATTCTACATTGCTTGTATATTGGTTTTATAACCTATCTATGTAATGTATTCTTAGCATAGGACATATTTCTATTTCACAATATATGCGCAGCAATTTGATGTTTTGTCGTAAGGGCATAAATTATCATGTACTAGCATTGTGTATTGTCAATGCCTCTATGGACAATAGGAGCAATATAAGCATATCAGGAAGGATGGTTCTCCTAGCAACCTTTAGTATAAAGACCTTTATCATCGCTATATTTACACCCATCTCAAATTAAAGTGTGCCAATGAGAGAGAGAGAGAGAGAGAGAGAGAGAGAGAGAGAGAGAGAGAGAGAGAGAGAGAGAGAGAGAGAGAGAGAGAGAGAGAGAGAGAGAGAGAGAGAGAGAGAGAGAGAGAGAGAGAGAGAGAGAGAGAGAGAGAGAGAGAGAGTTACTTGGAGCAGGTTGGCGACATATTGTACGTCTCTAAAGCGTTGCACATAGATAAAATGATAACAGATTTCATATAGTCAAGCTGTTGCTGTTAAGACAGAATTATGTAATATCTATCTGCTGCCTATTTATGAGTTCAATTTCACAGTCTACGATTTCATTTTTAATGCATATCCTTCTCTGATCATATCTCCGTTGAAATAATTACACAACCCGACTAATGCAAATTAAAAAGCTCAATTTCGTTGTTTTTTTTATAATTTGATACTGGCTGAAAAATATATAATAAAGTTATTAGTGTGCCTTGTCAACCCAAGACCAATTTGTTTTTTTTTTTACAGATTATTTGCAAGGATTTTCAAGTCTTGTCATATGTACATACATGGTAAAGTATTATATTTCTCATGTACCTAGGTGAGAAAATACTCGTAAGAACAAGAAACAAAACAGCATAGACACTTGGTTCTTCAAGTCAACTGTAATACTAAAATTTTCATATTTGCACCCGCCGTAAATCAATAATTTCCAAGATAAACATTGTATGCGTGTGCATATGAGAGAGAGAGAGAGAGAGAGAGAGAGAGAGAGAGAGAGAGAGAGAGAGAGAGAGAGAGAGAGAGAGAGAGAGAGAGAGAGAGAGAGAGAGAGAGAGAGAGAGAGAGAGAGAGAGAGAGAGAGGCACCATAACTAGGGGTTTGAGCTCTTAGGTATTTTACTAGTGAGCAACAATTTAAATTATCGTGTGTATTTCATGTTAAAGATTTAGAATTTTCAAGTAGCTTTAATTCACATTAGCGCGTGTTTTTTTTTTAATTCTCTCTGGCATACAGTTCTAAATTACATCATTATTGATAGGAATCGTAAAGAAGTCTGCTTTTAGATCACTCTTCAAAAATTCAGGTGTAAAGCTTTACTGTCAGTATAGCTTTACTGTCAAAATGATACGATGAAATTGAGGGAATAAAGATTGGGATGGAAGGAGGAAAGCTGGTAGTGGTTTTCAAAACTATTTAGCGTATGCATGATCTCTGTTATGTTGCTGAACGTAAAAACAAATATTATTGAGTTTTATTGGGTGTTTCTTCACGATAATCTTGGAGAATTTGTTATGAAGGATAGTTGCAATTGTACTGTTCATATTTGCATTATGGTGCAAGCTATCGACAGTACACTATACGTATATTGAATTATTCACTGTAGGCCTTTCTGACTTATTCACTTATTTATCTTCAGGAATGTGGAAAAAAATGGTCATTTATTAAGCATCTGTAGGAAAGATTATAAAACTTCTGCCACGAGATGCATAATTTACTCTCATGTGAAATTTCCTCATCATAGATTGGAGCATACAAAGAATTACTCTTTTCCAGTTCTCTGGGTCAAACTGATATTTTATCCAGTGAATGGGTGTAGGGATTGTTGTGATTGCGCTGCATTGGGTTCCCACGTCGTAGAAAGCCCCGAAAAAGAAAAATAAGGTAAGGAAAATAGTACCTTTAAAAAAATCAGAGAAATGTTCAATTTCTACGACATTGCATCGAATACGAGACCGAGTCACATTCTAACGAAATTCCTTAAATATCAAGCTTAATTGTTGGACGGGGTTGGGTGTCAATGGGTAAGATCAGTCTCGCACCCGGGACGACAATACGTTGAGAAATATATCATCATAGGCTTGTGCATGTCTTCTTTGTCTTCGATCAAATTATTTATCAGTTTATCTATAGATAGATGTCGATCGACCTAAATACCTATCTAACTTCCTCTCCTCCCACCCAACCACCCACAAGCATATGTGTACATACATAAATTTGTGGGTTCAGTCCCAGTTTGAGTCATATCAAAGACTTACAAAAATGGTACTAACAGCTGCCTAGCTTGACGCTCAGCATCAGAGGTTAGAATTAGGGCTGGTGGGTCTAGTGTTAGGATAATGTGACTGGGTGGGACATCATGCTACATATCTGCAGCATGATGCCTCAGTGCTAGACATCACTATAAACTGTCACACTGCACACATCGTAGCGATATGACTGAAAAATTATTAAAAGCGATGTTAAAAATCACAATCACATCACTTTACATACATACATACATACATACATACATACATACATACATACATACATACATACATACATACATACATACATACATACATACATACATACATACATACATACATACATACATACATACATACATACATACATACATACATACATACATACATACAGTAACGTTTCTATGGTCTTTAAACAGAATAACAGAAAAGAGCGAAAATAGGTAAGTTTTGTAAAATTAAACAATCATTTTCCCTAAATTATAAAGTGATAATTTAGAGAGAACTCGTAGTATTGTGAAAAATCTCAAACTGTCACAAAAGTTATATCAGAACTCCATAATTAAAGAGTATTGTAAACACATTCCCATATTCCATTGCTTTGAGTGTGCTGATGTACCAGTAGCCTAGAATAGTATTGATGTGCCTATAGTCTTGATATATCACAATGATAGAATCAAAATGCCTCTAAATGTATTCACAATAATTTCAAAATAGTTAGTTAGTCCGAAATATAAATGAGCACGTTGCAATTCCAATGAAGAATTTAAATAAATAAATTCTTTTATATTTTTACTAAACACAACTAAAGATTGATTCCTATTTAAATATTAAAACTGAATAAATGATTCTGATATAAATAACCTTAATATGAAACCCAAGACAGAAAATGAGGACCAGGACGAGAGTCACAAGTTTTTTTTTCTCTAACATTCCAACAAACGGTAAGAATCAAATATACATAACAATACATACATACATACATACATACATACATACATACATACATACATACATACATACATACATACATACATACATACATACATACATACATACATACATACATACATACATACATACATACATACATACATACATACCCACTATTCGATGGATTACAAAGTGAGCACTAATATTTCGAGAACTCCCTCTAATGTAACCATTTTCTTTCAGTCCTGATCTTAATTGCAGATGATCACTGTATACGATCCATTGTTTGACGCATATTTATTACGTCTGATTGCCAGATATATAAGATCTCTGGGCCACGCTTACATAATAATAATTACCCAGCGTCGCCCAATAGGTTGTCAAATACACGAACGTTGATCGTTTCATCGCCACAATAATGGGCGATTACAAAACAAGTGTTTTACATTTCCTTTGTTTCGCCATTTTTCATGCCTTAGAGAGTCTTCCCAATTTTTCCGACATAATATATCCTAGGTTTTTCTTAATGTATAAATCGTAGTTGCATGTATGTTCCCTTCAAACATTCTTATAATTCAAATTGCTTTAGGTTTACTAGTATACAATTTATTAGGAAAATTGAATGAGAGAGAAGGTGAGGAGCTTTTGATTTTCTTCTTGGGTGAACTTTATACAGGTATTCCGACGGTTTGAAGGATTGATAAACGCAATTGTATTTATTATCATGTGCGCAATGACTGACTAATTATGGAAGAGGTGAGGTGATTCAAGTGTTTTGCACTGGCTACACCATGGCACCCGAAAAGGGCTGATCTGGTGAGGATTTTAACCATAGCTCTATATACTTCAGAGTACGATACAATGTATCGTCGCAGAGCATGTAGGCGTTTCCTTCCATAGTTTCTCTTTTACAGCTATAATAGGTCGACAAAAGTTCATTTTCATGGTCAGTCTTCTATATATGTAATAAATTGACAACGGACAGTTCAAAACTAGTTTTTAACTAGTCTTAGCACTTTCGACTCGTAATGAGTCTTTTTCAAAAGCAAATATAAAATAGAGATAAGACAAACAAAAATAAAATAAAAAGAAAAGAAAAAAAACCACAAATCGTTGAGGGTACACAACTTTACATGACTATATTTACAGGAATGTAAGGTTGAATCTTTTTTATGCTTCAGCTAGTTTTTTCCTGGTGATGAAAAATATATTATATTGAGCTAGAAATTGATCTGACATATTATCAATGTAATGTGTCGAATTTTGTAGAAGAGCTGCATCTTAAAGTTGAATAAATTGCGCATTAGAGTTATCATAGTTTAGCCAGAAAGCTCTTGAGAAGGTTCACTGATATTTCTCTTTTTTCATCTCTGAAACATAAAAGGGCCTACGCTTAAGTTTCATTGGAATTGACCCTGTCATCGTAACGGTATCATGGCTGAGTACATCAAAATTACCCCCTGTAATGGTTGGAGGAGACCTTACGTCAAATAATTGATCTTTAAAGTAAAATTATTTGCATCGTAGTTTAGGATGCCAAAAGCTGATGAAGGACATGATTATTTGGGAAGAATTTAGAAACAGTTGCTTTTGATTGGTCAGTTAAAATTAACACGTACACTTTAAAATTAATGGGAAATTTAAGGTAGCGGTTTAGCTCAGAATTCTTTAGTCCAATTTTACCTTGTGAGAAGACAAAAAAGAAAAAGGTTACCATCGTAAGGAAGTATAGAGCCCAGATAGCTCTCTTGAAAGAAAAACACAGTCTATAGGATGCACGGTTGTGTATAAAAGAAACAGCATTAAGGTACGTAGTTTTAATTTCCATATAGTATTCTATTTAGTTTGTTTGGTTTTATGCAAATTTGTTTAATATGCTTTTGATTTATGCACGTATCGTATATTCATTTCATAGGAGTGTTGGTCTGTTAGAGTGATATACAATTAAATACTTATTTTGTTCATTGATAGAATAGACAATTAAAATCTTTATTTTGTTCATTGATACTATAGACGGATTTGTGATGTAATTCTAATTTCAGATGTGTAGCATTTCATAGGGATTTATGAATTAATCCAACTATGTAGAATTGCTTCTGGTTATATGAATATATTTCATTTTTTATAGAATGGTACTGTTTATCGGAGTTAATGATAATTGCATATTTATATATGATTTTTCTATGCCTAAATGATCTTGCAGGTTATTGGTTACTGTAAGCTTGGATTTAGTGAATTTTATACAATCGAATTCTAACATTTATTTTATTGAGTGAAATTAGCTATCTATAAGGAGACGTTTGCAATGCATGCTGATATATACGGCAAGTTGTGTTTATTTTCACAGCCCACGTGTGGATAGCTGCTGTGAGGCGAGATCTAATTAAGCCAAGCTTGGATGTTTTTAGGGATGCATATTACAGGGTCATTTTTTTAAGGATCGTTAATCCTAAGGTCACATTAAATCCGAATATAGTGTGAATAGCTATTTATGGTTCTAACGAAAGTGAGAGATTTTATATATTATCGGAAAGGTGGTGAAAACATGTTCTGCTTTATCAGTAATGTTGTCATTTAAGGGAACAGCTTTCTATATCCATTTCCGAAAATCCGATGAGGACAATCCAAGAGAGAAGTCCGCAAAAAGAGGGCCCAGAATAGAAAGGGTCAGAGGAAGACCAAGCACACACGCTTGACGTTGAAAATATCAAGTCTAAAGACGAAGACGCCAGGTGAAGCAAGGCAGCGTAGACATGGTTGCTATGATGAACAACTCCGTAAAATTTTGTTTTACGTTTATGTATTGATCAGTTAAAAATTAATCTTATTTTACTGTTTACGTGGGTTCTTATTTGTTTATTTCTTCTCAATAATCTCGCTGGGTTCTCTGTCAATATGTTCTGTCTATCTGCTAACACCAGACGATAACATCGAGGGAGGTCATTCCCTAAATAACGATCGCTAAATTAACTAACAGGACACACACCAAAACACCCCCTTACAGCCATCTGTTATTTTGTCAATTTATGTAATCGCAAATTATGTCCCCTACCTTTCACTGTTTTATTAGTAATTATAGGTTATTGGGTGACTAATAAGCAAAGTTTATAATTATTCAAAAGATATCAAGCTGACTGCAAAAAGGTGATTCTTTTTGTGCGTGGCTGTCTTTTTCATTACAGTTGTTTGATTCATTCTTGTTGATATTAAAACAAAGTACAGATTGAAAATGATGATATGTTTATATTTTACTAATTTTTTTTATATAAAAAAAGATTATTCTTTGTTATATTTTGCAAAATTTAATTCAAGTTAACGCCATATTGACATTATTTTGTTGAGGTGCCGTCAGTGGTTACTATATAATATTTTACTTTGATTTGTTTTCTATTGATTGGGCAGTGTCGTGTATTTCCTGCAATCTCCTTCGTCTCGCCTTGATTCGAAACTATTACAGACGTCATATTACACATACTGAAATTGATTAGGTTGCTGTTGTTAGTAAAGTCAATAATTGCCTGCTTGCAGTTTTGAATAATGTCACTTCAAAATATATGATTCGTATTTCAGTGCAGATTGTATATGATTACATTCGTTCCTTTTGCAGTAATATGCTCTTGTTAAGGGCATGCTATATTCGTGTGAGTCGTTCATAATTAAGGCATTATTTGTACCGAATGACAATAGCTCTCATCCATTTTGGTTTATTTTCACCCCGGCATATTTAGGGAAATACAACTTCACGCACAACAACATTTGCTAACGGAAATTTCATTAGCCGGTTTTTATGGCTGTTTATTTGTTTCACTTTTTTGCAATGCTTTGCTATTCATTCATTCATTCATTCATATATATATATATATATATATATATATATATATATATATATATATATATATATATATATATATATATATACACACTTTGTAATTTTGAGACTCATAAAGATATTTTCCTAAAAAAGGTTGTGGCAATGAAAAAGATAGATATAAATGCATAACATTTAAATAAACTTATAGGAACTCCAGTTTTAGTGTATTCTACTAAAACTTAAGTTTCCAGAATCTATAAGTCATACTCGTTGCAATCCACTGTGTTACATACAAATATATGTATACTGTGTCAGATGAGGATATAAAGTTCAGAAAACAATCAAAATTAATGCTTATATCTTTTAATATTAACGTATATCCTTAATTCCAAAAATTGTATTCAATGTTTCGCTTGGATCGAACCTGATTAGCATTAGTTTATGTTGGACAAGTCTATATTGGGATCAAATACAATTACCATTAGTCTATGTTTGACAAGTCTATATTCATTCGGATCGAACCCATTTACCATTAGTCTATGTTGGAAAAGTCTATATTATATTGGGATCGAACATAACTACTAATAGTCTATGTTAGACAAGTTTATATTAACTCATATAAAATAAAAGTACCATTAGTCTATGTTGACATCCTTTTATTTTAGATAAATATATTCACATTTTAAAATATGCTCAGCATGTGCGGAACATGTGGCTGCGTTTGTAGTACCAAATTATGTTTTCTTTAAGTGTTTATGACTTTAGCGACTCGCACAACAGACTTCCTATACGATACCCTGAAATTGTGAAATCGAATCCACATGTCGTCCTTTTCTCTCGCATTATTGGCATCAGCGACAACATTGTCATTAATAACAACTCTTGGCTCCCATAGGCTACTGACCGCTGTAGAACTGTGCAGAAATAACCAAAGCAAATGGAACGAAATTCCCTAAGGTCTCATCTTTTCGTTGTAGGTTAATCTTTATCTTTCTAGTATATTATCACATTTTTACATACGGCAAGTAAACTCTCTCTCTCTCTCTCTCTCTCTCTCTCTCTCTCTCTCTCTCTCTCTCTCTCTCTCTCTCTCTCTCTCTCTCTCTCTCATGTTAAGACCTAAATGAATGTGTCCCATTCATCCATGCCCATCTTGTTTAAATAACAGCGATCAGACCTATCTCATTAGGACGGAAATAGACCATAAAAATGTAGTGTATAATGATAGAGTAAGTATTTTTAATTCACACACACACGCACGCACACTTTTCAAAAAATAATTTAATATCTATTTTGAGAGAATTTAGTAATTAGATAAATGCAAAGTGCCCATCATCATGTAAAAGTGTATAATTGTGCTTAGATAAGATTTATAAACGTTTTTATTGGGTGTGTGTTGATAACATTACACGAATGATGTTAGTTACTGTTCATAACAATGGAAATCATTAAACTTGAAAAGTTATGATATAATTGGTCAGATTTTGGCAAGCAAAGCCACTTATAGTTGTCATTCCGAACTGCTGCTTTCCTCGGAGTACCAAATATTGAATTGATATTTATGATCTATAGCAGGCGCCTAACTTACTTAATTCCCATGCTTCACGCCACATGCCCTTCTGGCTTTTATATCCCGAAATGATTCCCCGTACACAATAAACATGTCACACTTGTCTGGCCTAAAGGGGCAATATAGAAGCACACATGGTACATAACTATGTGGATTAATCAGTGGCTGTGATATCGTTTTGAAAATTACAGTTACATTCTGTGCCCTCCGATGGATCAATGGCACTCCTGATGGCCACGAGCCCTTTTCCTCCAGACTCAGTTCGATACTAATGTCTTAATCAAGTTTATTCACCAAGGAAAGTCATAACGGGCTGACAAAAAGCATTTGCAATTTGAAACTAGGGGCTATAAAGTTTCTGAGAAAGACTTTAGCACTCCTTCTCTAATTCGCCAAAATGCAAAATGCAAAACTGAAACAAGATATATAGCTACCTAAAAGTCTTATTTAATCATGAGATTTATTTGTATCTGCTGAAATCTCTGCCTTGTGCATAAACTCGTATTTCTTTAATCAAAACTAAGTCCACAATAGGTAGTGATCGATCGTTTGCATTAAAAGGATATATGCAAAGTCATCTCTTGTACTTCGTACCCTCCTCTACCCCCCACTTGATAGTATTTGATCTTTCTTTGATGTTTCTTTAAGGAACTGAAGGTAGGAGTTATTGTGTATTTAAAATGACATAATTTCCGATTCAACCGTAAACATTTGTATAAATAAGAATACCAGAAACTACCTTGCTTTTTTATATCGGACTGACGCACGATACACTTATATAACTTGACAGGTTATGTCTCGCTTGTAATCCCACGCAGTATTAACATAAAATTATGTTTTGCATGCGAATGTCTAGCACATACTATGTGCTTTTAGAATGAAGGAAATAGAAAGAATGAATCATCGCATGAAAGACTCTTGATCAAACTGGGATTGTAAGCATTGTTTGCCCTAACGAAGGACAGCAGTTACATCGACCTCTTGATGCATGTATATTGATCAAGCCAAATTATACTATATTGCATGCATCGGACAGTATATCTTTATACTTCACCCGATGCATTCTAATTAAATTTCTATAGCAATAAGAAATTCTGCGAGACATTTATTAATAATTTTCGCCTGATTTATTATTGGAATTCATACAAGGATTTATTGGAACTTAATGATAACTTACTCTGTTGTATAAATAAAATTATACATTTGACAACGGTGAAAAAGATATACTCCTGATATTCCACATTATTTTACATTCCACATATATCCTTGCCAGTACTAGAATTGCGATGTATTCTTGATTAAAGTGTCAAATGGTCTCGAAGAAGAAATTGTATCTTATCATAATTTTATAGATTTCAGTGAAATTTTGTTGTCAGATATATTTTAAACGACTGGAAATATTGCATATCTTTCTGTATTGCAATTATAACTTGAAATGCTCTTTCATGTTTGAATATTGTTCGAAAGTAAAGATTGCTCCTGATGGTCTAGACAAGAAGACTATATATAACCTTTCCCCGAAGTTATGGTGTCCAAGGTCATTGATGAAAGCTTTTGCGATTGTAAATCGGGGGCAGAGTGTTACACTAGAGATGAAAGTAACATTATCACATCGCAAAATAAGTCTTGGGTTGATAGCAACTCGGTCTCCAGCACAATTAGAAGTCATCACCGTCTTTGCACAAAGACACAACAATGTAGTCGATTCGAACTGATCTTAAGGCAACATTTCAACATGTATCCTTTTCCTATCGCAAGTCTGCCGTGTTCACCACTAAAACACAGCTATATCTATCCTAACTAGTCTTCGTTTAGGAAGAAATGCAGGAGAGTTTATAAAAGATATGTTATATCCGGGGGAGCGCGCATTGGGATACAAAAACATAAAATAGAACAAGGTGTCGGCAACCTACAGAACGCGTGCTAAAAGCTGGTACGTCTAGCGGTTTTGTGTGGCATGCAAATGGCAGTCAAAAATCTCGATTTTAACAGTGTTACTTTCTTACTGGTGGAACGCGTTCGTTCATTTTGCAATTAATCTTGAATAAAGTGACACGCTATGTAAAATAAGCTGTCGACCTCTACGTTAGAATACATTTTAGTAATACCAGATAAAGGCTAGAATTAATGAAGAAATAGAAAACTTTAGAATATTGCAAAATGACACTCATTTTGTCTTGTTAGACAACAATACAAAACTCCAGAAAACTATAATCCCGTACATTACTTTTCATAATTAATCTTGTGGAATTGCACATACATACATTGAGAAGGCATATCTCTCTACAGCTGCTTGCAATTTTTACCTTTACATATTTTAAACTTAACATTTAATCAGTAGTATATAGCCACACTTGTACTAACTGTTAAACTTGATACATACATGCATATATACATGCATGCATGCATGCATACATACATGCATCCATGCATGCATGCATACATCCATCCATCCATCCATCCATCCATCCATCCATCCATCCATCCATCCATACATACATACATACATACATACATACATACATACATACATACATACATACATACATACATACATACGCACGCACGCACGCACGCACGCACGCACGCACGCACGCACGCACACATACATACATACATACATACATACATACATACATACATACATACATACATACATACATACATACATACATACATACATACATACATACATACATACATACATACATACATACATACAGATTTGTTTGGTATTACATGACACAGCAACATATAAATAGATTATTTAGAACCTAGGCAGTTGGTTTGTGTGTGTGTGTATGTGTGTGTATTATTTGGAATTTTAAGGTAGCTTTAACAATTTTTCAGTCCTATCGTTACGATATCTGCAATGTGGTTGTTTTTTTATTGTGATGTTTAGCACTGGAGCATCATGTCGCAAATATGTAACATGGTCTCCCACCCAGTCACCTTATCCTAACAACATGCCTACCAGTCCTAACACTAACCGCATAATGCTGAGAGACTACCGAGGCAGCTGTTAGTACCATTTTAAAAAGTCTTTGGTATGACTCGGCCAGGATTTGAACAAACGACCTATTGTAGCCGAGGAAGACCCTCTAACCACTAGCCACCGGAGCTGTTTCAGGCAACTGTAGTAAAGCAGGGAGGGATACAAGGAGCATGTGTACTGGGCCTTCCTAGTCGTGCCTCTCCTCCTCCTTGCCGTGGATACTTAAGTATCTTTAAATAAACCATATATAGGTCTAAACCATCTGATTCAAAGCGTAAAATTGCTATAAAATTCTACATAAAAGACAGTTGATGGACTGCTTTCTTGATGCATTTGTAGATCTTAAGTGCTCTCTCCATCTTAAGTGTTCTCCAAGCCTTAATCTGACCCTGGTCCAAGGATCGTTAGCCGACCCTGGCTGATCCGATAATAGGATTTAAGGATTTATACGCGAATCCTACACGCTAACAATTGTAGCACGCGGACTTTAGGTAAGGTTCATTTCCTCAACTCCACGCGTTTTGAAAAAGCAAACAGGAAACAGTACCAAAATTATAAGACTTTTAAAATGTCATTGAAATAATATAAAAATAATTGCAGATAATGTATGCTTTGAAAAGGAAATAGGCACAAAAACACATTTCTTCCACTTTGGACTGAAGTTTCTATTCTCTTATGCGTGTCTTACCGGTAATGTGTGCCAAATTAAATCTCTTTTCTTTCAAGGCTCCACAATCCTGTAATATGGAGAGTAATTTCCTATCAATTTTTCTTTTAAAAATAGATAACATATTTATAGCGAACAAAGTGGTATCTTGAGATCATTTGTCGTGAAACTTCATTTATTGTTTTTTTTTTATACTAGTTTAACACTTGATCGAATCCTCTGCGCACACTTTCTCTTCAAGTTTTCTACTTTGTTCAGCTATTTGTTAAAATCTTTCGAGAAAATAATTTGTCTCCATAGTGGCACTTTCCAGTTGCTGAATTATTTTGTAAAGTCTTATGGAATAATAGTTTCAAAGCTTTAATGAAAATGTGGCTGACAGAGAAGTTACATGAGTGTGAGTCAATATTTTTAATCGTTGCATACGTTTTAAGCCTACATAATTTGAAGCATTTAAGGAAAGGGCATTAGATGTACAAAAGCTTTCAAAATATTTGGCTGAAAGCATTGAATAATTGAATCATTTGCTCCGTGTATCAAATTCATTTCCAACTTTCTTTGAATCCCTGGTGCATTAATTTTTTTTTTTACAGCGGAGGTGCAGCCCTAAAGTTGTAGCTACTTAATCCTAAGTAGGGCGGTTGTTCCATTTTATCAATGATCATTATTCCTCCTTTCCTCTTCCTCCTCATTATCATCATCATCGTCGTCGTCATCATCATCATCATCATCATCACTCCTTTAACCCATGAGGTCGTTGGGGCACCACAGTGCACTTTACAACTAATTCTCCATCTTTCCCTGTTTACTTCTGTCTTTTGGGAATTTACAAAATCCCATTCCTGGCCACTTCTTAATGTTGTCTTCCCATCTTTGTTCTGTCCGCCTCTTCTTCTGCACCCTCGCACCGTACCTTGCAAGATTATTTTGTGATAATCATTTAGAATCTTGCTAAATTCTTGTTAAGTGAACATGTATTTCATAAACATCTTAATTAGAATGAACAGTTTCATGTTGGCTTGTAAAAGGTATGTGTTAATCATTGCAAACAACAAAAATGTGTAATCGCCTATTTAGTTACAAGAAATACTTGCAGTAACTAATACAGTTGAAATTTTTTTTTTTATATAGACTATTAGGATCGCGTGACCTAATACCAAAAATACACACTTTATTCTCAGATTTATGCAATTATAGAATTGAAGGAAATTTATTCGGGTATGAAACGGAACACATCTAAAATTTTTTACATGGTTCCCTTTTAGTGTAATAAGTAACTAATGTTACAAACGAGAACTCACTGCATGAACTCAACAAATAAATGTTATATTCTTGAAGTCGATCAGTTTGTTCATTGTTTCTGTTTGTTTATTTGATTGATTGACTGATTGATTGATCGATCGATTAATTGATTTCTGCACAAACATGTGTCCAATGAATTTGTTGTGTTCTAAGTTACACTTCCTCTTTGTACATATTAATTATATATTTTTTGCTGTAATTAATATCAGTTCATTCCCTGAAGTATTCAATTTTGCATATGATCATTATTTGGTTTGAAGATATATAAATTGTACTTATTAGCATTAGTTTTCCTATGACATTGCAACTTAAGTAATGACTTCAATAATGTAAATATGATACACACACACAAACATATATATATATATATATATATATATATATATATATATATATATATATATATATATATATATATGTGTATATATATATATATATATATATATATATATATTTATATATTTATATATATATATATATATTTATATATATATATATATATATATATGTATATGCATCTAGAAGAGTACAGATGGTTGTCGTGACCTACTTAATGTTACTAATAAAGTTTTCTTCATTTAAGTTTCTGACTGGAACTTAACACTTGATGAGTACTGTCGTGTTGTCGGTTGTATATATATATATATATATATATATATATATATATATATATATATATATATATTTAATGAGTCACAGTGAATTGGAAAGTACTGTTTTCGTATATTCTTTATGTATGTATGTATGTATGTATGTATGTATGTATGTATGTATGTATGTATGTATGTATGTATGTATGTATGTATGTATGTATGTATGTATGTATGTATGTATGTATGTATGTATGTATGTATGTATGTATGTATGTATGTATGTATGTATGTATGTATGTATGTATGTATGTATGTATGTATGTATGTATGTATGAATTTATTCAGTAAGGTAGATAAGTAGATAGCTATGCATGCAAGCTTGAGATATACAATTTCGGAAGATTCTTTTATTCTGTAATATCCAGCTTAACAATCTTATAATTTTGTTCATATTTTAAACGTTTAATTGGTGATGCTTATTATAAAATATATTAATGTAAATGAGTGCAAATCTTCGGCCATAACATAAATTTTAGTAGAACATGCTGGCTGTTCTGCATAGGCATTTCCTGCGATTTAAAGGAACTCAGTGCATTAAAAAAGATCTCCATGGTAACCAAAATGTGAAGACTATAACTGTATTTTTTTGGTAAGAATCTAAACTCTCTTAGTACACATATTTGAAATGCAATTCGGAAGTACTTATGACATTATAATGGTAGTGGAATTGGTTGCTTTGCTTTGATGTGAAATGTCTTACACAAGTTTTAAAAGAAGTCATTAACAGCAGCCTGACTATTTTTCAGTATTAAGTAAGTACGGTAATAGCTTGCTCTTACATGAAAAACCTCTTATCCCGTTTCTATGATGACATAAAACGACAACATGGTTTTAACAAATGCTTCAAAAAGCAGGGAGTGATTATCTTCAGTTTGAATCAATCCTCGTTGCTTTATCGTTTAGGTAAAATTTAAAATTTACTTTGAGAGATATGAACATATTCTTGATCGCAAAGATTGAGACGAAACAATGTCATCTGACAATCAATATCTTTAATTAAACTTAATTTAAATTACGTATCTGAAGCATATAAAATATCCGTATTATATCTGAAATGTTTTCAAAATTGGTTTTAAAGCAAAAAAAACAGAGATTGACAACAGCCCTACTTACACATGCAGCTACATAGCAAGAGTGCATTGGGAGGTAAGTTCATGAATTTCTGTATAAAACGGTCATATGTAGGATATATTAATATGTTCAAAAATCGTATCCTGTATGTAAACACTCTAGGTTTTCATTTTAATTCTCTACAAATCTCCAGATATGTATTTAAATTTGAAAACAGCTTTCCCTAAGTTCATATTTCCTATATATATACAAGTTCAAAATGTTATCATGAGAACACGAAATGACAAGATATTCTACATGATCTAAGAATGGCAAGAAGCAAATACAGTACATGGAAACAGCTGAGTGAATCACGTGTTACACCTTTGAAATTCGCGTTTTCTTTCTGACCAATTTCAAATAAAAGTGAAACGACGCTGGTGCACGTCAGAAACATTTTCTCTCCCAATGTGAAAATTAAATAGAGAACGTACAAATGAGTTAGCGATTCACTAGATTAGGTACTTTTTCACACCGGGCATATTGCCTTTGGCGCTCAGGGACCAATAAAGGTGGCTTCAATCGATGGATGTAGGCGAGATAAATCCACTAGATCGCAATACAAATCGCACTGTTGCGATTTGCGCAAGGTTAACAGAGAAGGTGAAAAATAAAATAAAGTAAATTAAAAATTCATCTTTAAATGATGTAAAAGCAAAATTTGTTTTATGAGATATATGCAACTGATATTTTCTTTCAAAGAAAGAAATGTAACCACTGAAAGGTTTTCATCTATGATCTTTCTTGCCTGGGTTTAATGTCTTTGTTTATGAGTTTAGATACAGTGCAAGTATAAGATTTACTGTCTCTTTTGAGGAAATGTAACACGCTGCATATATTTTCGGCTGACAGATTGAAATCAAAGTTATATTGCTGACCATGAGATTGTATTTCAATTAATCTACCGCAAACTCTACATTACTTTCAGCTAAGTTAACTCTTATTCATATTTAATGACAATTTTGGACTTAAAACTTTAACATAAGTAAATTATTAATAACAAATTTCAGGTAACAAAGTTGGATTTCAATACTCTATTAATAAAATGATGTTTGAATACTTGTTAAAATTGTTGAGTAAAATAGTTACATAAATAAATTCGGTTAAAATAAAGTTTATGCGGAAATGTATATTTACATGTAAATGAGACAAAAAAAAGGATAAAGCCGAATGACCCCTCTCATCTTAGTGATAAACGAAAGGATTAAACCGAATGGCCTCTCTCATCTTAGTGGTTAAAGAAGGTCTCACCCGAATCGTCCATTTCAATCCAGTGATAATTAAATCACCGTCTTGTTAAAAAGTGATTATTAATTCAAAATGAATAACATTTTTGTTTCTATCAGATGAACACTAGCGTGAGATAGAAACGAAGTTTAAATCTCTAAACGTCTGTGCTCGTAACACACGGCAACAAGTGAGTAAAGATTGTGTATCCAGTTGTTATATATTTAATTAACATTGCTTGTTAGTTATTTTTTATTTGCTATTTTTATTTGTTATTGATCTCGTGACATTGTATTTTGGACTTAATCTTGTCCAAATCAAGCCATTTTCAACTTGACGTGAATTACTGATTTTTTAGTTCTGTAAACAGATTATGCCTAGTTAAAATTTTCTAAAATGTGTATCTATTTAATATTAAGATTATTATAGTAGAAGTAAACTGAAGTACCTGAAAAAACCTAGGTTCTTTACTATAATTTTAGTAATAGATCTTTTAAGTATACCTAACATTTTATCTTGCAAATATTATGAACATTCCAGAAGGTTATTTTCCATTAGGTAAAGGTTTTCTTTTCAGCAAATGTTAATTGTGACATGGGTCAGATAGAATACTATATAACCTTGTTACTGGAACAATTATTCATTTGTGCGGTAAGATCTTGAGCCAGGATCAATTTTGTTATATTGTATCAGTAATTAATTTGGGCTGGAATTAATTTATTAAATTTATTTAATTCAAATGATTCTTCTCTGAAAATACATTGTGCTCTTAAAATATAATATTTTTGAAAATAGTGACTTAACTTTATATTGAAATTTCAGGTTAGGATATATTCTTGGATTGTATTCTTGTGATCCAACAAAAGACTGTTGGTACATCAACACGACATGGGTCACCACAGGCATATCAACACCTGCAGCGTTGGACTTTATTTAGATTTCCACATAAGTTCATTTAGAACTTTCATTATTTGGTCTTGTGTCTGTAATTCTAGGATTATTTGGAAATTTAATATTCGCAGTATCTTCAGATCCTTCATTATATTCTCACTTTGTAATCGGGGAAATATATAATTTGTTGAATTTTACAAAACTTGCTGCATATCACTCTTTTCTGTTACTTATTTTAAGGCCACTATTTTTAAAGTGTATTTACAAATTTAACTTGTTACATATAACCTCATCCATTCTTACAGTATATGTGGAGTTTCTATATGCCCATCCATGAATAAGTGTCTGTTAATATCCTTGGCACCGATTTCATTTTATACTGCTTTGACTCAGACCAGATAAAACCCAATCTACAGTAATATGTGAACGAATGAATCAACTTCAGATTACAAATTCATAAATGCACATTTCTTCAAATACATTTAAAAGTATATAATCACTCTATCTATCACAATTTAAATTATTTTATGAAAATTTCAGCAGACGACATTGTCCTTGAGGTAAGACGTCGTATAGGAGTGGGATGTCAATATATAAAAGGATAAACATAGATATACAATTGCTTCTGTTTTAGAACAACATCTATGGGTGCTACATTCATGGACATGATGGTACTTTTTGTTTAACAAGACTATGTTTATGCAAGTCTTCATCCACACACACAACACACACACACACACACACACACACACACACACACACACACACATACACGAGCGCAAACGCTCGCACAATGCGACTTAGAGACTTGATGGGTCCAAATACGTTTACTGATGATTACATAACCCAACTATAATATAAACTGAAACATAAAGAGAAATGTGCCATCCATTGCATATAGTCAGCATCAGATAGTCAACCACACAATAAACTGAATACAACTTTCAGACAAAAATGTTGGTTCCTTCTCAAATATCAACCGATTGCTCTGCTTTAATTTTTTGAGTTTGCTTGAGATCTAGTGCATACATAATCTTTCCAGTTAGTCGCTTCACATGCCGATAGGCTTTCTCAAATACATTTATACAAACTTAGGACACATTTAAACTTAGATGACTGTAAACAAAATATTTATCTAGTGGTCAGAATCGAAATATATATATATATATATATATATATATATATATATATATATATATATATATATATATATATATATATATATACACACACACATACATGCATACATACATTTCATGATGATATTAAAGTGAGCATCTTGTATAAATGTACCTCATTTAAGGCCAATATTTTGTAGTTCTCACATCCACCCAATACCATGACTAACAGTGACAACGTAGAAGGAACATATCCCAAGTTACTTTGCCTTTTTTCTTGTTTAGAAAATAAATAGTAACGTCTGCAAACATTTTTAACAAGTGGAAACCTTGGGAATAAAAAAAAACTTATTTGGCAGCCAGGACTTAGATAGTCCCTGATATTGATATTTTTTCTTCTATTACTGTGTAATAAAATGTTTCCAGATCAATTGCTCATATTGTTTTACATGGTATGACAACACTCAAACATCATTCTTGGAAAATTGTGTTTATATGTCGATTGTTATCTCCCTATTTATGTAGTCATCACGGAAAGCAACTCTTTACGCATGTATCATTCGACAGTTGTGAAACTTATTCGTAAGTAATACTTTAGTAGTGCAAATAAAGGTTTTCGTTCGTAGTGCTGGGTTTCATTTTTATAAATGTCTAAGGATTTTGAACATGTAATGTATCTAAAATTTATGAGCGAAAGGATACAGTGGAAAATTATATATCAACATATAATGAATATTATATTAAGTGTTGTCAGTTAAAAAATTGAAAAATTAAAAAAACCCTGTAAACTTCAGCATTTAGCAAATTACCTATCTCTAATCAATACTTTCTCATTTTACCATTTAATGTGTCTTGTTCAGTCTATTCTTGCTTGCACATTTAACCACAAATCACCATACGACATGAACATGTTGTCAATTAATTTCAATTGATTATAGTTTCCGTATTATATGCTGATTTTGTCACAATTACTTTACACAAATCGTTTACTACTGTGACCTATGTTTGCCTTCAGACAAAAAGTAAAAAAGAAACTTTCCACTACAAGAAATATGCCTAGGCTAAGCTTTGGTATCTATGCTTATAATGTTTACTCCTGTTTAGTCATGTTAGGGGTGTTAGACTGAGGTGTTTAACTGCTTAAAGTATTCATATTTTCCATGATCATTAGATGCAGGTGCAAATCATTCAGTTTAAGTTGCTTTGTTTGCTCACGTGATCGTTATTTTCCTTGCGATAGAAGCATATCGAGCAAAGGTTTCATCCATGTTGTTTCAAGTATGAGTCTACCAGCCTTGTTCTGCCATTCTTTTATTAACGTAATCCAGTCAATATGTTTATTGTCTTTCTTGGTGATAGCTTGTAACGGACTTTAATAAAAATATGAAATAAAGTCGTCTTGACAAATATTTGTTTTAAAAACAACGCTTTTGTAAACTGAAACTATAGCCAATAAGTTAAATATTTGGTGCTACTGATCTGATTAAGGAAAATGTATAAAGCATGTGGCTTAAAACACGAAGAAACATTATCAGATGTAGTGTGGACTTCGGTGTATTGAATCATATTAATTAAGCATTGTTTGTTGCTGTCTACATCCTGCAGTTGTTATTAGCTGTCTACATCCTGTAGTAGTTACTAGCTGTCTACATCCTGTAGTTGTAACTAGCTGTCTACATCCTGTAGTTATTACTAGCTGTCTACATCCTGTAGTTGTTACTAGAAGTGATTTTAAATTTCGCTGTGTCTTTCAAATAGTTGACATCCATAATTGCTTTGTTATCAACATTTGCAGTTGTTTCCTTATGAACATTGTGTATCTTGTGAAAGTTGTGTCATATTCTTGTCTTTTATGTATTAGAGGTTTTTAAGTTCATAGGAAATGTTGTATTTAATAACATCAAAATCTAAACTCTGCAGTTTGCCATTTCTTTTATCAATTAGATTTTCAAACTAGATGCATTTCAGTGAGAGATTGTCGATCGTGATATAGCGCTTTATATGCAGTGACATTTGGCTGCGACCTAAATCCCACATACCCAACGTTTTTTTTTTTATTTTCACCGTGTAACATGCTTTCGTATATTTCTGAATTGTTTAATTTATTTTTATTTCGGGTTGCATTTCAATATCTCCTTCATGTCTATGAAGACGATAAAAAAAGCACTTCATGGATGTGACATTGATCTTCTTTTCGTTATGCCGTCAACATCATTAAATATTTTGATGGCAGATTTTATTATTGTTTAATGATGTTTTATAACTATTGTTTGAAAGTTAATACGTAATGGTTTTTGCAACAATATCTAACATTTTTGAATGAACACCAGTAAAAGTTAAGGAACAAGTATACCGGTAGCTGTTGTCGCTAATCTCATTCACGTTGCAGAAACACCCATACTAGCTGAAATTATTTCCATCGCTTCCTCCAGCAAGTTCATAACTATATATGATACTGAGTTAATTTCTTCTCGCCCTTCTGTAACGTACGATCCGTCGGATTAAATCATTTGCAACAAACCTACTCATGCCTATAGGCAGTGTAGGATACAACGGCGGAGCATGAGGTAACGTTTCAGTCATCAATGTATATAGGAGAATTTGTAACCGTTGGTTTTGCGTTCGTATTTTGCACTCAGTCATCAGATTTTGTCGTTTTACATTCCAGAAACATACATATATTCTGGTCTATAAATCTTTTTGCTACGTCATTTATCTAGCGTTATTGATTCATTGTTGCAAAAATGTTATTGACTACCAAGTTTGTCAAGCATAAGCCCATGTCAAATCCAGCAGCTTGAGTTTTTAACGATACAGTTTCTTCAAAATCTATTGGTGATAGTAGGCCATTTACAAACCTCTGTAACTTGTTAAAAGCATGATGTAGATAATAGTAATAACAGAGCTAAATGGTGCATGGTAGACTGTGTTGAAAATAGGTTTGATTTTAGTCAACAGTGTTCAAGTAAAACTATGATGTTTATCATTTTAAGGTGTTGAAGCAAGTTAGCAATGTATATTCCTTTCACCCTTGTTTCTACAGTGCAAATAATTAATCATGTGCAACCAAAGTCTTATTAGTTTTTTTGCAAATTAAATACGTGAATAATTAGTTCTGCAGTTTCTCAAATATTTAGAGTTTGATGTGTGACTATTGGCATCTAGTCATACTATCATCAAGTGTACAGCTCATTTAAGTGCTGCATTGTACAAATAGTTGACAAAGTTTCACTTCTATCACTCAGTGACCAACCGCGGGTAAAAGCTTTTCTATGCATTACTAGCAAAGTTAAAGAATGTCGGGTATTAGGCTATCTGAAAAAAGTCGTTTCTTTAGTTGTGCTGATTTTCGTGAGTTTCAAGAGATTTGATGTATTGCTGTATTATTTAAAAAACAGTATTATTTTCTTCTACATCAAATCAACACGATGCCTAAAATGATCTATAACATCACATGTCAAGCACTCTAGTTTGTTTGAGCTGCATTAACTTGCTTCATTTCTATAGCGTATATTTTGTTAGCAGACTTTGTGCATTTTTATGAAGCGTTCAGGTTTTAAAATCTGTGAACGGTTTCAAAGTTATCAGCAAAAAAGCGAGCAATAAATATTACAACATGAGCTCTCAGTGCACATGCAAATATCATCAATGACACTTCGAATTCAGTTTGAAGTTAACTAGTCATATTTTAGTTTATTTATATATTGTCGAATGTATCAATCGAAGTAAATATACAAATCAATGATGTCAGACTTCGAAGTTCAAATCAATGATGTCACACTTCAAAGTTAAAATCAAATGATGTCACACTTCGAAATGCAAATCAATGATGTCACACTTCGAAATGCAAATCAATGATGTCACACTTCAAAGTTCAAATCAAATGTCACACTTCGAAATGCAAATCATTGATGTCACACTTCAATGTTCAAATCAATGATGTCATACTTCAAAGTTCAAATCAATGATGTCACACGTTGAACTGCAAATGAAGGATGTCACACTTCGAAGTTCAAATTAATGATATCACACTTCATCAAAGTTCAAATTCTGGCACTGGCTTGATATTGTTAGCAGTTCTTGCGTTGACCAAGATTTAATATTCCTTTTTGACTCATTTTCCGTCTTTTTTATTCCAACACTGTTTCAGTAAATTTTGTTCCAGCTTGCTAAAGCTATTTTAAATTTACATTGAGGTCATTAGTTATTGAAAAAATGCGGTGCTTGTCATTTTTATCCTTGATTAATCCAACTATATTTTGTCCATCCCATCTGTGTTTAAATAACAGAAACGTGGTATGTGGAGGCGATGATTCTGAATATCTTAAATGATATGAATATTCTGAAGATTAATCGAGATATATGACTTAAGGAATAAATCCAATCATTGCGTAGATATTGAAATTTATTCAAATGAACCTAAACATAAGAGAAATGTTTTCAAGTTCCCATAATTTTATTTACAAGAGTTCAGTAATAATAACAATTGCAGTATAATAGATGATTGTATTAATAAATATGAAAGAACTGTTTTTAAGATTAAAGATGGTATATATATATATATATATATATATATATATATATATATATATATATATATATATATATATATATATATATATATATATATATATATATATATATATATATATTTCATCCAAAGGAACGTTTCAATAGAAAATGTATGTATTACTTTAAAAAAATTGAAAGGAGGTTTCAGCTATCAGCTCAACACATACGCATTGTGGAGGATCTAGGTTTGTAAATGAATTAAATAAATAAGGTTTAGAAATATAAACACAGACAGTAATGATGATGTGAAAATACGAGCTAAGAAGGACACTATGCGTATGAGAATGAAGTGTTTCCAATGTTATAAGAAACATCATGGTCAAGGAAACTTAACCTCTATATTCACTACAACTAACACTGAACACAAGACAACCAAAACAAGTTTCAGAGGATATCGATACAGTAAGGAAATGTTTGGTTAACAGGTAAGATAAGCTGAAACTCTAATTAATCATTACCACCAACAAATTCAAAGCGGAGACATTCCACCTATGATAAAACGACATTTTTATATAAAACTCAAATTGAAGTGGGGCAGCAACACGTTAAGATTTTGAAAGATGATATCGGCAAGGAAAGCCGCTCAAAGAAACTTTATTGCGAGAACAGAAGGAGCTAACTGCATGTTAGCTCAACCAGAAGCAGTTGGACATATAAGACAGCTGGAGAGAGGTCTCAGTAAAAACATTATAAAACAAATTTAGAAGTAAGCGAAAGCTTATCGTCAATTGAAAGGCTCAAACAGCTGTCTAAATAAAAGAGCGGACCAATTATTGTATTACCTAAATCAATAGCAAATATTACATAAATACTTCATATGTCTGAATAAAATATGATGAATGTTTTAGAAGATAATATGTCTATGATTTGGTGAAAGGTTTGGTAGACGCTATGTCTCTGTCATTTGGTGAAAGGTTGGTGAAAGGTTTAGTTTGTGGTAGAGGAATAAGTCTTAATAGTGATCGTCTTCAATCAAAGCTGATTTGCTGATAATATTAGAATAGGTTCATTAAGTATTGACAACTATATATATATATATATATATATATATATATATATATATATATATATATATATATATATATATATATATATATATATAGACAATAGCAGCATTGCATGGAAGTTATTCTAGTGATGCGATAAGTTCGTTTCTAAGGAGTGCTGTCGAGATTGTTTCTTTGTTTATCATGCATGTTATTTTAATTATTTTGCTATTAAAAATGTTATTTAGAGCTTGATTCAAAGGTGTAAACACAGCAAGAAAGACATCACAAACTTGTAACTTATCTAAACCTTAGCAACCAAGAGTAACAATATAAATGATTGTTTATTTACTTCATTATCAAATTTCTGAGGTCAGTAACGATTTTATTCGTTTTTAAATTGGACTTTATACACACTTCGTTATTGTCACGTGTCGTCTGAGTGCCCATGTATCACTTAGTTCTCCGCATACGCAGATACACTACGTCTGTACTTCGACGATTCGACATCTTAATAGTAGAAACACTGTAATCATGATCGTTCTGCTCACACAGAACTCATTTTCTTTCTTCTTGTCTTTGACATATTTGTCACAATTAACGAATTTTTAATCATTGTTTAGACTCCCATTCATTTTTACATCGGTTTTAATGGTATGGATTAGTTTCTATTTAAACTAGTCACTGGTGTTGTTTTGTCTGTTTTTATTTCATTCAACAACAATGTAATGTCCATTTTCCTGTAATATGTTGACAAACACACTATCATGCCAGCATAAGTTGAATTTCACTTTGTAATTAATTTATTGTAAATTTTCCATCTGCGTCTTTACCTTGTTGTTCCATAATTAAACACCTACGTTTTAACCGTGAATCATATTGCTAAAACAGACAGTGAACTAGATGTTTTAATTTGTACCTTTGCACGTGAAATACAAATCATATATGGCACATTGCCTTGATTTAACCTTGCAGAACCTTTATCTGCCAGATCAATTACTACAGAAATTAGTCCACTCAATAGTTTTCTGTTATATTATTAGTTTTGTTAGCTGGCAATGTTCTCCAATATTGAACGGTACCTGCTCCTTGTAATCTTTACGTTTACAAGCAACTGAGGCAGCAGCAGGCTTAGGCGTCCCCCCCCCAAATTTTATAGGAACGTTTTAGGTTACCCTGGCCATTATTTATCGATTATATGATTTCTTTGTTTGACGCATCTCCTGTCATGAAAAATTGGGTTTCAACATTGATTTGAATGCATCGTCAACGTCATCTGATAAAGGCATAATTCGTTTAAACTGTAATTTTCGCTTAGAGTGGCACGTTGTATTGACTAATTCTGGTACATTATTGAGGGCTTAAATGAAAGTAAGAAATCCCATAACCAGATGTCACCATCCACACTAGTTTAACTCATTCTGCCAGGATGTCAAGCTACATTATCTGTATTTTTTCATATGATCATCGCTGACAAACTGTAAAATGTACTTAAAAACAAAAGATATGACTCCTAATCAAAATATGGACTTTCAACATAGTAAATTGTTATATCGCTAAATATGTTTGTTATATCGTTAAACATGTTTAAAATTATTAGTCAATCATGTATGTGTTCCTTATTATAATCTTTAAATCATACTATTATGTTTTTATAAAAAATTATTTTACTGGATTATTTTGCACGCATACATTGAACTCCTAACGAGCAAATCTTTATCGTTCATTTCATTTGCAAGTAAGTTCCTTTTTCCATTTTTTCTATGTTTTATTCTTGATATGTTACAGCTAGATTATCTCAAATATTGGCTGTACCATTTAATTGTGGAATATAGCTTTAATTATTAAATAACAGATTTGAGAAATGTGTACCTTCGAACGTTAATGGTGTAACAAATTTCACTTAATCTAGGCTGTATCAAAATTATCTAAAACAACATCGGCTTATTTGAAGGTAATCCTTTCTAACCGACTTTTAAGAACTTGTGATGTTATTTAGCTTGTAGGGAAACTTCTTGTCTTTCTCTTTCGTAATATATATGTATGTAGACTATTCAGTTAGCCATTCTATAAATTCAAAGTATTTTGTTGTCATTTTTATGCGTTTAAATTGTACCCACCGAAACTTAAAACCTTATCCTTGGATTGTTTTGAGACGATCAGATAGCTTCAATAACCTTTGAATGTTATACAAATATATATATATATATATATATATATATATATATATATATATATATATATATATATATATATATATATATATATATATATATATATATATATATATATATTGTTTATTGAACTGTCTTCTCTCGCTTAGTATGCAGTAATGGAATTACAATATTACAATGTATTAGTCAAACTACTTTTATTGTTCATAATTGCCTTTCTTTTCATGTTTTAATTTGCAGGATCTAGTCATATCGATAGTAGTTATAAACATTTATATGTTATCGTTGGTTTGTCTACACCAGATTTATATACATGTATCAATTATCTTCTGTTTGTCTACACCAGATAACAAAAATATCACAGGGAGGATTATCTGAAGATGTAACACTGTATTTGCATGTCTACAGCGTAATGAAATCCATTTAAATCTGTGTGGTGTGCATGCGCAATTGTAGGGCTATACGACAGACTGGTCTTAATGTTAAATCGATATACAGATTTTTGATTACTCTATTTCCGATTACCCATAGGGTGTATGAGCAACCAGCATTTACATCTTATCAGAGGCTCAAGTAATGTGAAAGGTAACTATACACCGGCGAAACTACTAAATATTTATTTTGCGGAAAGAATATTAGTTGGTTCACTTTATTTCTAGCGATAAAATGCAATATGATTTTGAAGTTACACCTCAGTGGGATCTATAACATCATTAACATATTCAAGATTTCTACTGCAATGCTGAAACTGGACTGGATATGTCTCATATGTCATGCCAAAGCAGCAATTAAAATTGTCCGAAACAGGTATATGGAGTGGTTTAAGTTAGTTAAATCTCAATAAAGTTACAAATAAACAATTACTGAGCCAAATTCTGATAATTTATTTTCTTTTTAATGCATTATAATTTTAAAATTGTTTTCCGTAACATACGTCATTGCTACTCTTTTAGGCAGTTTTCGGCGTCTTTAGCGACAATATCTGACTGCGTTCTGAAACAGTGTTCATTGATCTTAACATCAGCAATAGCACTAAATGTAGTTATTGCATTTTGCCACAATTGTACATGGCAGTGTTAATCAGTAGTCTGAGATATGACTAAGTGAACATCTATATTTCTATCTTTAAACGTACACATCAAATCATTTTTTTTAAAAAAGAGGTCTCTAAACTTTATCCAATTATGTTTTGCACGCATTTCTTGTGGCACAAAACTTGCATAGGATTAGAAAAAGTTTATGTTCCGTTATGATGGAATCTTCTGACATGTTGGCGGAAGTTGTCTTGAACAACGTTCATTACAGGCTCGTTAATATCATAATACAAATAGTATACTAACCTCTACTTCCCCAAAAATTAAACAAATGTTGAAACAAAAATTGTATCTGAGCATCTGAACATTGGAAATAAATATGATGAGAACGATCACATTGTACTGTTGTGACGAAAAGGGTTTATATAAACCCAATCCCCACACACTGTGAACTAAGAAGCTGTCAAAGCGGCACTCACTGAAAATATGTCTCTTGCAAAGAATAGAGACACATGATATGAGATATGTGACAGATAGGTGACATCGTTTTATACATCTTTCGAAATATAATTAAATGATTGTAAAAATACAATCAATACTTTTTGCGAATATAAAATATTTTTAATTGATACCAAAAAAACCTGTCTTCGATCAAATCCAAACAAAGCCTGAAATATTACTTTAAAATATACTAACCTTAAATGTATTTTTATGTACTCTGGTTATTTAATCAACGGGCCTGGAACGTACCAATTGTTCAAAATATAACAAAAACAAACAATGGTTTTAAACCTATCTAATATGTGTTTATCGATCTACATTGCTATGGTTACCACATGGTGCACATAGTGTTACTGTTAAGATCAGTTCTATAGGTTTGGTGTAATCCGTTAAAAGAAGACACTGAGTTAGTTAACGAAATACCTGAACCAAATCAAAATATATTTCTTAGCGAATCGGTAGTTAACATGGTAAAAAAATCTCCTTTGATTATTTCTTACATGCCGTCAGTGTTTTGTCAACCCGAACTTAATACCTTTTTGTAAATGTTACTCATACTGACGTCTTGACACTCTCAAATAAAGTGTGCTGTGTCTTTCCTTTCCTTTACTTCTTGCTACCCAGATTTTTGTGACTTACGCAGTCTTACGATTAAAAAGAGGACACTCCCTCCACCCCAGAAACAAGTTCATTGTAACGAAAATAAAAATGGTCAAATCAAATAAAGTGATGCTTTAAGTGTGTAGCAAGAGTATAATCCTATCGGAAGGCGTTTCTTTCTTTTCGCCAATTATCGGAAAATCACAGCATGAATACTACAATAGCCTTTATATATATCTATATTGTTTACAAAGTAACGTCATTTATTGATCGCACATCATTACTCATCTAGTGTAATGCCTTACTTCTAACCCAAACTTACCTATTCTATTCAAGTATTCCATTTTGAATTATTATGAACTTTTACAAATAATCCACCATATTTATCATACTGCTTTGGGCATTGTTCTGTTTTGCAGTGTGTAGTTCAGCGATTACTTCTGCTAGCTTCTTTCGATGTATCCCATTTTACTCCATATCATCCAATCGAAGTATTACTGATATTAATTAGGCAAAGTCATCTAAAAGTAATATTCTCACTGTTGATATCTTTGTTATTGCTGTCGTTGTTATTATTTCTCTCTTTCACAGCTTATGAAAGTTGTTGCCTGTGATCAAGGCAATTCCCATGTCCTTACATATGAAAGACTCTTACATAGTATCATTACTGTTTCGAGGAGTGCCGAATTCTATAGTAGTTCTGGGCTGAGGTTCTTCCTGGCGTATCTAAACTGTGGTTTAATTTGTGTGGTACAACTTAGATTGCTTACACCACAACTGGTACGATCTCTGTCGTGTTTCAGTCTGTAAAAGCTTATCAACCAGAACACCGTATCCTGTCACTTGTTCTTTATTTGGTACAAGGGAGTCCCCTGTTAATACTATATCTGTTATGTAGGTAAGCTTCCTCGCCATTTTTACCAGTGTTATAATCGACCTTCTTTATTGAATTATGTGGTTAAGTCTGGATCTTGAAATCTCATAGGATTTTTGTTGGAATGTTCTCGAGCCTTTTTATGGTTAGACACTACACTAGTTAGTGGTGCACTCCAGGTCTTCCACTGCAATGAACAATTCTTGTTTCTTGCTAAAGTCCACCTCTCTTGAGCGATCTACATGTACCCTATTCGGTTTGTGGTACGAGCAGAGATGAATATGTAAGGTTCATGTTGAAAAGAACATATAAGTTACGAACATTGTATATACTAGAAATCACTGAAATATTTCAACACTTATACACTATGTGAGATCATTAAAGACTCCTTATAACATTCACTTACGTGCAAGGCGGCTAAAAAAGTGGGTCACAAAAGTTTAAAATGAAACAAGGTCTCGTTTATCGGGTTACCTTTGAGGTGTGGCTTGACCAAAATAAATAATGAATGAAATGACTGTCGTGCAATATTATATAATTTTGTTCTCCTTACACTAATTATTGGTAATGCAACTTCGACCTACGGCACAGATTATCCAGTGATCTCATCGCTATCTGACATTTTGTGATAATTTACATCATGAATGTAATAATGAAAAAGAGTGAAATATAATCCTTCATGTAGATCTGTGTTGCATATATGAAATTTCTACCTTCAGGATCAGAAGTTTGACGTAAAGTCTGATTTCTGCCCTAAACCCAGTATCTGGCCGCAAAATTCTGATCTGGAGTGTGTCAGTCTCTTAACTAATACCAATATTCAATAAACTTATATTTATATTAGATTCTTAGACGAAAAATGAGTTAAAGTTGAAATGGCTTATTGTGACTGTTGATGAAACTGTCTCATTGTAAAAGAGCCATTTAATATTTCTTCACACTACACCAGAGTGGAATAGGTTAGCCATAAAACGAACGAAAAAGATTCAGTGTAAGTATTAAATGTACTTATAAACAGCTACAAAGATCAATGGTAGAAAGGGTAATGTAGTACATAGCGTCTGAGAATGTACAAGTATAATAGGAATGTAAATAGCTAAACAAATAACATCCGCTATTTTTAAACTAATATTACATAAGGCAGACAAAATATAACGATATGGTTTTCGACTCAACTTTTGATGTAAAATGTATTTCCGTTTCACATATAATGGAAAAAAACGAATTAAAAACCAAAACATTTAAACAAACATTACATGAATGATTTTCTTAACCTGAAACTAAATATATACCTCTACCTAGGTCAGTCAGTGCAAAAGGTCCCGTTTGCGGGAAATTTAACTTAAATTGCTATATATATATCTTCAACTCCATTTTTGTGGCTAAGAACTGGAGTGATGCACAAATTTAGGAAGATGTTGCCAGTTTGCATCATGATTTTAGTAGGTAAAGAGAAAATACAGCATTCACGTGATGAAAGGGTCGCTATGCCGTTCTATAGTGACTGTTATTCTATATTGTAACTTACGAAGATAAACAAATAGCTATATGAGAACTGATAATACATAATGTGGTATACTCTCTCTCTCTCTCTCTCTCTCTCTCTCTCTCTCTCTCTCTCTTATATTATGCCCCCGAGAGGTATGAATTGTTTCTGTTTGTATGTTTTTTGTCTCTCTTCATGTCTCTCTCATAATGGCTCCAGGCATGGGACGAGAAAAGAAACAACACGAGAGAGAGAGAGAGAGAGAGAGAGAGAGAGAGAGAGAGAGAGAGAGAGAGAGAGAGAGAGAGAGAGAGAGAGAGAGAGAGAGAGAGAGAGAGAGAGAGAGAGAGAGAGAGAGAGAGAGAGAGAGAGAGAGAGAGAGAGAGAGAGATTTTTAACGTAGCTTTAAAAACAAATTCAGCCATATAGCAGCGATGTCTATAGTGTGGCAGTTTCTACTACTGGGGCATCAAAGCCGCATATATGTAGCGTGATGTCCCATTAAGACACATTATCTTGACATCAGGCCGACCAGTCCAAACACTAACCTCTTAATACTGAGCGCCTAGCGAGTTAGCTCTTGGTACTAATTTTTTTAAAAATAAGTCTTTGGTATGACTCACCTAGAGTTCGAACCTGCGACTTCCCGCATCCGAGGCGGACGCTTTAACTACTAGGCCACCGGAGCTGTCAAAGACGATATAACTATATCACAGAATGTGCAAATAACAGTCACTTAATGAATACAAGATTAAGATGTACAACATTGCGTAGGTCATCAAACTTTAAGACTTTTATAGATTACAAGAACAGAAGTATAACCGTATGAATATCAAACCAAACTGTAACTTCTAGAAGCAGGATAACTAGGTGACAGGTACAAGTTTGTTATAATGTGATACAGATCAAGAATAAACCGAAATAGCTAACTTCATTATTCAAATATTGTAATGTTTCAGGAAACCACAAACAACTAACTTATCCACACACACACACACACACACACACACACACACACAAATGCACAAACACACAAACGCACAAACACACAAATATAGAATATTACTGTATGTCTGTCTTTTTGTCATAATATGTCCTGGAGTTTAACGAAAACAAAAACTGAACATCGAAGCGAACGTTATAATAAAAAGAGTTACTGTAGAAATTCCCACATATTCAACCTACACAGATAATTAAGTACTATTATCTCTGAATAAAGAGATCATACCGACGCACTCCTTTCCATTTAGGTATATATTGTTATTTCTGAATAAAGGATTGCTGTAATACCCCGAACACCTTTCTTCTTTAACAAATATCCACGTAATATTGTCTCTTAATAAAGTCTACTGTAAAAACCTGGACACCATTCGTAATTTACAGATAATTACGCACCATCATCCATGAATAAATGGTTACTGTAGACACCCCAACAAAGCTAATACTTTCTAGACAGATAATTACTAATATAGCTTAAAAATGATTAGTGTACATACTCTGACATCATTCACCTTTTTGCAAATAGTTGCCTTTTGTAATTATCTCTTAATAAATTGGTTACTGTACACATTCCAACACCATTCACCCTTTTCAGAAGCTTATCTTTAACGTTTTCCAGACCAAATTCAGCATTATTGTGATGTGGCTAAGTTTGAAGATTTATTGAAACTAAAGGTTGAATAAATTGTGCTTTTAAGTTAACATAAACAAACCAGAAAGGTGTCGAGAAAGTTCACTGTTTATTCTCTTATTTCATCTCTGAATCATACAAGGGCATTCGTATAAGTTTCAGTAGCACTGACCGGGTTGTTTTAACGGTACAGTGATATACAGTGCATTAAAATTCCAAAGGTATCGGTTCGTAAAGGGCTGCAGTCAAATAATTGATTTTCAAAAGAATGTTAATTGTAACAGGTTCTTAGGCTATAAAACTCTGATGAAAGACATGATTATTTGGAGAGAATTTTATTAACAGTTGTTTCCGATTAGTCAGGGAAATTAGGGCGTACACTATGGGAGACTGGGAATCTAGGGGTACCACTTGCTCCGAATTCTTTAGTTCGACTCCTGCCTTGTAAGAAGACTAGTCCAGCTCCTTTGTGGAACTGGAGAATAATGTTTCCTATCGTAGAAACCGACCAGATAGCTGTCTTAAAAGGGAAGACAGGCTACAATCTAGAACACATTTTGTGGAAAGAAACGGTATTTAGGAAACAGCTTTATGCTCAGAGAGAGAGAGAGAGAGAGAGAGAGAGAGAGAGAGAGAGAGAGAGAGAGAGAGAGAGAGAGAGAGAGAGAGAGAGAGAGAGAGAGAGAGAGAGAGAGAGAGAGAGAGAGAGAGAGAGAGAGAGAGAGAGAGAGAGAGAGAGAGAGAGAGAATTAAAAGAAAACCCGATGAGTCAAAGGAAAATCGGCATCTAAAAGAGATCTGATTAAACAGGGGTCGGAAAGAGGACCAAAGCACACACATTAGACGTGGGAACAAGACGAGAGGAGACGGACGCCAGGTGATGCTGTCAAGCGTAGAATTTAAATTAGAATTCGCTACTTCTAATATGTTGTAAATTGAACACTACGACTAAATTTTCCCAAGGCAGTACAGTATAACTATCGGAAAAACTCTTTCATATTTTCCCATACAAATGTAGTAACCTATAATTATTACAAGAAATGTGATGGATATTGCTGACTTTTATGGATTTAACAATTTACATTTCTCAGTTTTAAAAAAAAAATAAATAAATTAAACTGTTTAAGATGACTTTCAGGAAATAGACAACGACATGTAGATTTTCTCTTTGGTTTTCATTCAAATGTTGGGTTGATACACTCTTCAAATATTGGAATGTCACACTCTTCAAATATTTGAATGTCACACCCTTTCCATTTACGACTTTCTAGTTTGCAAGAAACCCTTTCCATTTTATTGTCTAGTTTTCAAGGAAATATGATTCAAGCTCACTTAGCTAATCTAGATGTAATCAATCAATCACTACCTTAAATACAGTTTCTGGGACTCATATATCAGGGATATATTTAAAATTTTAAGATTTAGATTAAGATATTGCGATTCAAGAAACATACAGTGTATTAAGTATTTGTATATTTAAACCAGGTTTATGACAATCAAGTTAAGTGTAGATAGTGATAGTAGAAAACCATAACTAGGTAATCATCCAGGCATTAAAGACTAATATTTGGGATTCTATCAGCAAGTGAGGGTCACTGTCATGGGATATCTCTCTATATTAATGCCTGTTAAATGCCAATATTGTCCTCTTTTCTGACTCGAGACTAGCATGACCTTTATTTGAACAAAACAGACTGGACAATGAACTGGACTTAGTAATTATTGAGATATTGAAAGTAAATGAGCACGCAGATGAAATTAAGTAGATTCTGGATGGGACAAGGGTTTTGACAATATTTCACCAGCAGGGAGAAATTTAAGGCAATGTTGGATAAAACCTTCCCACTCAGTGAATAAAATGCATGCAATGCACATTTAGGATGGTCTGCGCATGGGCAAAACATATAGCTTCACCGTTTCTGTCGAAGACCGCGTGTCTACAACGTTACCCACCGTGTAAAACTAAAAATTCCCCACAAATACTTTTATAAGACATATATAAGGCTCATGGACGAATGGACGAGATGGAAATCGTCGGTTAGATTCATGACGACATGGTAGATCTATTGATCCATAAAGTCGTTCAAAATTAACTACGGTTTATCTTGTCGGATGTGTTAAAACGTGATAAGTAGGAATAAATGGAAAGAGAAATGATAACGTAATATGCTGGTAAGAGTAGACATCTTTGTCTCATGAAAACTACTACAAGAAGCACAAAACCCCCTGTAAGATAGCTTCTGAGTGTGGGATATATGTTGTGAAGAGAGGTGATAAGTAATAAATCAAGCCGAATGAGCACAAGAAACGAAATAAAGCATCGAAACTGAGAGCAGATGAAGAACTCAAGGGTTATTGAGTTCATAGATTCTGGATCTTGAATCTGTGTGGTTCTTTGATGCTTGATGATCTCATAATTGGTAGCACAATCGTCCATGAATATCCATTTAACCGTAGAATTTAAAATCATTATAATACTTTCATGAAAGTCTCTCGTCTTGAAGTCTTCCTAAAGTCCGACATTACTCGTTTAGACGTCTGACGTTGATTGTTGTTCATCGAACCTTTGTATCCGTGTTGTTTTGTGTCTACGGCATTAGGAAACTATATCGCAGTCAAATGGCGACAAAGACTTATTTACGAACGTGGTTGTAAAAATCTCATATTTAAAGGATTTCATGTCCTGATAGTATTTTTGAATTATCTAACATCGAAGAAGCAATTATTATTAATATTATTATTATTATTATTATTATTATTATTATTATTATTATTATTATTATTATTATTATTATTATTATTATTATTATTATTATTATTATTATTATTATTATTATGTTATTTTCGTTCAACGACTTACATTTGACAGGTCTTCTTTGTTGTGTGACCATTCTTGATGTGTGTTTACGTCTTGACCCTTAGCCATACGAATTCCAAACTTGGAATTCCATTCATCCTGTCATTGAATAGGCCCGTTACACTCTTATTCAGCTGTGGGATGTGCCAACCCTGTATAACTCATGTAGTTAGGCGTATCGTACTCTGTAATCATTTAGTTCGGTCAACACAGACGTAGTTCGCATCCACATGTATCAGTAATGAATCTATTTTGGTCAGCAATAATTTTACCATTTCCTGAAAATTCGTTTCAATTTACAAGAAAATATACATCGTAGTCGAAGGAGTACTTTAAAATTTTGGATGGTGAAACTGATCAGTGATAATTTTCTGTCTGATCATCTCTACCAGGACAATTTTCTCAACAGCTTATCGTCCTAGACCTATAATTTGCCTGAACTTTCTGCTTAGTAAAGAGATCATTGACACTAGCTATATGTATAGTCCTCCGTTTCTTATGGCTTTTAGTTTTTTTGCTGAATACAACGTTATTCATCAGCTTGTAGAATCCACTCACAAAATTGTTTTTCGCCTCTGTTCGCGCCATGGGGTTCTTGTCAATTTATTCTTTTAAAAATCACGTTTGTTTCAAAAAGGTGGCACTATAATCTGATTTGATGAGTAAAATAGAATGTCATTGTCTAAATATGTAAGATCATACGAACATAGCATAGTTCTAAAGCATTGCCACAGAGTTCATAAATTTTAATTTATACTATATTTGGCTAATGTGGTTTTAGATGTTCATGCATTGAGTGAGCTTGTATCATTACTACGTAAATTAACTTGTCATGGATTATTGAATTGTGTCATCATATAATACTGAATAAATAGGCATTTTGTTGTACTCTAATTTTGTTATCATTGTATCTTAAGTTTTCGTATTTGATTTATCTTTTACGTAATAGCGTGATTATCTCATATGCTCTCAAACCTTTTTCTGTCTTCTGCAAGCCCTCAGACACATTCATAATCTTTGAGACGAACCTTTATTTTCCGTCATCATCTATAATTGTAATTGTTAAGACAAGTTTCATCTGAAATATAGCCTGCTTATATTTTATTTCAATACACTTAAAGAAGTTTATGCATCTGTATAACAGCACTAGTTACCATTACGAGGCCTTCGCTGTGTGGTCGGCTTTGGTTGTATATATCTCGAATAGCTTGCTTGTTGTTCACTTCTTCAAGTGTATTTCACCAACCAATTTGGGTCTAATTCTTTGACCATTTTCCAATACGTACTGTACAAAATCTCGTGAGGTATAGTGTCCGCGAAAATCTTAATCGAGCTATGTGAACTTATGGGATGTAATTTAGCGTTTGTTCTAGTGTTGTTTACGAGTTATATTTCTGATTTTGCGACCAAGTTGTTCCGAGGCATTTATAGCTTGTAACTTCTGTTCATACATGTCAAAGAGGGTTAAACAAATATTAAATGTATATTCTAGATCAGCTGCTGTCGTTTTGACCCATTTATTGACTTCCTGAAATGACTTTCAGTAATTAAAGGGCCAACCGAAGGCTCTGTCTTCACCTTTTATTAAAAGATTCATATTTTACACTTTTTACCGTATTCCTATAATGGGTTATAAACCACCTGGCTCAAACGGAGAGACTAAAATACACTTCATGTTTAGATTCTCTACATCTGAATCCGATTCTAAAAATAATTTTCTTTAAGTAACAAATACTATATTTAAAGCAGTGGGAGCTATTTTTGGAAATTCGATTATACATTCCATTAAGTGACAAGTATTCGCTTCATTTATAATTTGCATACATCCATATTCGTTTGGAAGGTCATTATTTTAATGCCCCGATACGTACAAACGGTATAATCGATGTTAAAATACCTATACATTGTTGGATAAAGTGAACCTAAAGGTGTGATCCAGTACAATCCGGATTGTCTATCGCGCACAGGTATTCATTTATATTGTTGCTGAACATCTTTGAATGAAGCCATCCAGAAATCTTGGGGATCTTGATATGGCTATGTCTAAAATTATATATACATCCCTTTTTATATCATAGCCTTAAATAAAACAAATGTATAAACAAATTAAAAATAGTTTTAAATTAAACAAAACTGTAACTGAAGAGTTCGATTAAGTTTACAATGATATGAGAAGCACACATATCTTCATCACCTATTATATTTCAGCGTGTCAAGGATGAGATGAAGCACAGACAATACCGAAGCTCTCAGCATTGGATGAGGATAAAAGTGATGGATAATCCAAACTAGATAGGTGTTTTGTTCTTAGTTGGCGTGAAGAATAAGCTTGAATTGGCATCGGGATACATGGAGGACGCTCAGTCGTGTTGCCATGTAAAGAGAGTTATTTCCATGTGAAAAAACCCCACTGATGTAGTTATGTGTTTATTAAGTATCCCCTCTTTAAAGCTATAAAAATATGTTTTTACATTTGTAATTTGACCTAAACTCAAAATGAATTGGGATTTCTAAAGGATTTATTTGCTGCTTCTAAAAATATCCACGCGGACGTAAGGTTAGACATGAAAAAGTAATTTCCAACTGGGGTTGTGATACGGATCTACGAATTGAACATGTATCAAGCGTAAGATGAATCATGAAAGATTAAATGGAATGTAGCATATTTTTGTTACATACCCATATAAACTAAGATACTTGATCTGGCGTTCGATATAGCGATTCAGTCTGTATTTCAGACGCATACACATTTAAACTAGTTTATAGCCTTGTTTGAAGTCCGTGTGTATATATTTTTAGACTCAGTGAATCTAACTTTTATAAATCCATTTTCGTTTAGAATTTCATTCATACAATAAAGCTCAAATATTTAGACAGAGTAAATTGAAGGGAGGTATTAATAAATACAAAACAGAATTGACGAGTTGTATTGAGTCGTGGCAAGATATCGTTTTATGTGGCATAAGATGCATCTCTTCCAGACGGCCTGGACTTAAGCCTACGCCATATCAAACATGTTTTATCTTCCGATATATATATATATATATATATATATATATATATATATATATATATATATATATATATATATATATATATATATATATATATATATATATATATATATATATACAGACACACAACTTTGAGATTACAAGATTGCTAACATTAAGGATGTCAATTACATAATAGTTATGAAATGTTTTCAAGTTATTCAAGTCTGTATTAATGCCTTAATTTTAAATTTGTGATTTGTGCAACTTCATTTTAAAGATGATATTACTTGTGTCATTATCTTGGTATCTTAACTGAAGTTAGACGGTTCTTGTAAATAAGCAAATTTGTAAAGAAAAGAGAGAGGCAAATCATTAAAATATACAAAACGTGTCTTGATTTAGCTGACGTAATTAGGCTAATATGTTTTATTTATATTGTTGAAAAGTAAATATGATATGTTATTTTGAATTAGACCAAATATCTAGTAAGTAATATTAACATATGGTGTTGATCACCTTTATAGCATAGCCAGGTGCTCAGAGTATATTAGAACCATGCAAATGTTTATCCCACGTTTTAATTGAATTACAAGGTTGTTCAAAGTTAACTATCACGTTGGCTGTAACCAAAATACTTGTTTCATATGGGTTTAAAACATTTGCCATAACATCTATATAAATAGCAGCTGCAGCTACTACTCCTCTGACTTCTTTAATAATAGAGCTGAAAGAAGAAGTAGTAGTTGTTATGTTTTCTAACCTCTTCGTACTTCCAATTACTGTGAACTATGTGATTTTAATGTCGATTAGCAATTTAGGTGGGACTAGCAGGTTGATGTTGAGGCGAGAGTCATTAATACGTATGAAGGTCCATTTGAAGAAGGCAAGACCTCAATTTATGTGTCTCGGGTTCAGGATTGTCAAGTGTTGATTCTTGGGACTTTGGTCATAGGTCACACAAACCAGTTCTTAGGTCAAATGATATCACCGTACCTCCCTAGGCCCGTCAAAGAGTATTGGCACAAGTACCCAAACAGACATTTAACATACATTCTTTGTTTAGTTACACTATTGTTTACCTTAAGCAGTCAATATCGTGGCAATTTTCAATCGCCTGTAGAAGATTATCAAGAAACCTGAGAATTCACGTATGAATTTGTCCACTGTCCAGAAAATTATATATATATATATATATATATATATATATATATATATATATATATATATGAATATATACATATATATGCATATATATATATATATATATATATATATATATATATATATATATATATATATATATATATATATATATATATATATATGTGTATATGTATATATATGAGAATGTTTATAGAAAAACTAAGAGTATGCAAAGTGGATGAATCGATCTCTTATATCCGTCATTAAGGCCAGTAATCATAATTTGCTAGTAGTACATTATTTTGTTGAGTCTCAATGCAGAAGTAACCAATGTATGTGCATTTGTTCAGGCCTTATATTTATTTATTTCATTTTCTTGTACAAATACTGTATGGCGCTAAATAGCCTAAAAGTGCTGGTGCGCCGTTAAAGTTAAATCAATCAGTCAATCAATCAATGTACTATTAATTTCAGAAAATATTATATTACTTGTAATAATCAGAACAGCTTTAAATAATTTAAGAATAGTTATCAACTAGTTATTTATTTGCTTATAATATGATATTATCTAACGCATTTTTGTTGTTGTTGTCATCCCAAAATTAAATGATAATGAATCTGTGAAATTTGAAAAATTGTATAATTCAATATTCAGGGATTTGTTTGATTGTTTACAGGTGTGTTTGTTTGGAATTTTAATGTAGGTTTTTAACAAATGCAATCATTTTGTTAGGATTTCTGCAATGTGGCAGTTTATAGCGTTGTCTAACACTAGTACATCATGCCGCAGACATATAGAATGAAGGCCCATCCAGTCGCATCTTCATGACACTAGGTCAACCAGTCCCAACATTCTCTTAATGCTGAGCATCAAGCGAGGCAATTGTTAGTGCCATTTGTATGTCTTTGGTATGAATCGGTCGGGGTTTGAACCCGCGACCTCCCGCAACCGATGCGAAGACTCTAACCACTAAGCCACCAAAGCGGTCCAAAGGAGGATAGATAAAATACACATTATTTCTTAAAGAGTACAAAATGGCAGGAAACTATCATGCGGTTTTAGGACATTATTCATATGGAAGGTTAACAGTGAATTAAGCAAGAGGGAAAAACTTTTTTTAAAATATGAAATCTTAGACACAGATATAAGAGACACATAATATATGTACTGCTCGTGATAACTGACATCTCCCTTTGGGAGTATTTCTTCGTCTGAATTATTTATTAAGATTCTGGAACTGTTTATGCTCGCTGAAGTTATGCCTATTCAATATGTAGCATAACCATACGTCAATGTAATAATGTTAGGAGAAAGAGAGGCGTAATATGATAACTGTACTATTAACGGCTTGATGTACGATCAACGTTATGCTGTATAATTGATTTTATAGTGCCCTTGAGTTGAGAACCCCATATAGATCCACCAAATCATGTTAGATTCAGATCTAAATGTCAATTGTTTTCAACAGATCCACCACCCAGCAGTATTGCGTGTTTTATTTCACAATCCAAGAGATGAGACTTAGGCTTTCTTTGAATAGAACTCATCGCATTTTCGTTTAATAAGCGTTGAGTCTGTTTCTCAATCGCATATTACTCTTTCACATTTTACTTAACAGGCCCAAAAGTGAAATTCAAGGTAAAAATAACACGAGATTTAACGGAATCTGTATGATAAGAATATAATTTTGTCGTAGGCAGTTGTAAACCAAAAAACCTTTCGTAATTTAGGCCACTTTGCACAATGTGCAGCAGAGGTTTTGAAGAAATTTATATGGGAAGGATAATGATAAATAAGGTCTCTACCACCATCAACAACTACGTGCAGAAGAATTAGCGTCCAATTTCTAGTGAAAAAGGAAATTGTCCTCTTCCCTTCCTAAAAAATAATCTATACAAAAATTGTGCAAAATGGAGTAATGCTCGCTCTATATGAAATGTATTATTTCTTCTTGTTTTGATTGCTATTGAAACAAAAAAGTATTTTGTTGGCCCAGATATCAATTCCGATAGTCTGTGAGAGCAGCAATAAAAATCAGAAGTTGCAATCCTCATGTTATTATTCGATTCTTATTTGGGTCACGGATCCGTGTAATTCACATCACTCAGAATAATAGCTAAAACTATGTTTTTTGGTCATATCTCCAAGAAAATATACGTTTCATGTACATTTAACATCATAATTAATTGGATCCATGATGTTTTAGTCGTCGTATAAATCTTTGATTTTACGTTCTGAAGACTGTAAATTTATGATCCGGAAATTAACATTATTATAGTCGGAAGCATTTTTTATACAGAGCTATTAAATCGTGTTTATAAAAACCTTTCATCTAGTTTCATATTTATTCACATTTTAACTAATTAAAAATGTAGGATGGAATGGATTTTTGTTAATTTCAAAAATTGACAATTAAAGTTTCGAATGATCATGTAAATATTCATGTTTCATTAATGAACTTCAGCAATTAAAATGGACTTTTGAATTCCTTGAATATGAAATAGCTAAAGACATAGAACGTTTAGTATTCGCAATGTATGGTGTTTCATATAAGCCGTTAAACCTACGGATCTTGACATATTTATGTCAGAGGTTACTATTTGAGAGCGTTTGATAAAATTAGATAGGGTCCAGCTTTTGATTACCTATAATTTGTAGTTCTATTCTACGTTACTCTACTCTGACTTCATATGTATGATGTCTCTTCGTCGTTTTAAGTAAGTTACAAGATGAATTATGAAGGCAGTAATTGATTGTTACTAGTACAATATTAAAGTTGCAATATTTGGACAATGCTAATATATAGCTGATAAATGCACTCGCATTTCTAATGCTGAATATATTTCTATTTCGATGATGTTGAAAAATACGTTAATTTTCGTCCAGGAAATGAGAAGTTGTTTTTCGCTTAAGACTTTGATCGATAACATTTATTATTAAATTCATTCTTATACGTGTACATAACAAATGTATAGACCTCCATCAATATCATCTTGATATTTAATGCGATTAATGAACCAGAAATATTTTCAGTCATTCATTTCAAGTGCATAGTGCACGTTACAGGTGTATGTTTGGCTAAACAAATGAGTTTCTCAGAACTGTCGTTATGTGTCTTGGTTTGGTCAACAGTACTATTAATTTCCTAATAATATATATTTAAGTCAATTCGAAACTAACACAGTTACCAAGATCACCTTTAGTCGGCTGAAACAGAATATGCATTATGGATGCATACCAATGTGCGCCAAATTTATTTATTTATTTCGTGCCACGTTCCTGCTTTTTAAAAACCCCACGTATTTCACGTGCATCCTTTAGGGTGTTTGATGAATTTATGAATCTTGATATGCCACTTCAGTTGTTTTGGTTCTCTATATTTTTTTTCAGCCGTTGAGTAATTATTCCTGATGGCACATTATTTTGGCTTGCATGTTTAATATAATAATTTTCACTAGTTTTTTTATGCCCTTTTTATAATGAGAAACACTCGTAAAGATACATTTCTTCAAAATGAAAGTAATTTCCACGTTGAGTTGGTGTGGGGGAGATATTGTATATGCAGAAATGAAAACAAAACAACCTTTTGATCGTTTGTGGGTGCATAATTTATGTACCCTTCATGTCTCTAAACATTTACTTTTCAAATGAATTACCCAATACTGGATTATTCTGTTTACGTTGGTTAAATATACATATGTTAGCGTTTGATTAAAATTTTGTTGAATCACTTTTGGCTAATTGCTTATTAGTTTAGCAATAGAATCAAATAAACGTTAGGATCCTTTTAAAAGGTACCATCTTTTTTCCAACTGGATATTTGGTTTATTAATGACGCATGTTCTGATATGGGAAATGTAAAAAATCAAAAATGTATTGTTTAACAAAATCTCCATTTGGAAACTTTTAATTTAGATTTATTGTACATTTATGATCTGTATTGTAAACTTAAATTCCCCTTTATAAAAATTTGTTTCTTTTCATAAAAATGAAGATCAGCAAAACACTATAGAGCTATGGAATGATCGAACGTTACAATTCATACACTATGGTAATCCCTCTGAATCAGTCACAAATGATTTTTCTTCTATGCAGGGTACGGTGAGTCTTGGTCCATAATTATATTTTACGCTGTATAAATGACCTCCATCTGTCACATGATTCTTTTGTACATACACATCCATCTTCCAGACGATTGGGTCCAAAAATTGCGTATTAGGTGGAATGCTTGAAAATTGGTACGTGATAAGTACGTACAGCAAGGCATGCCGCTTCCATGTGTTAGTTCAAGCCTTATTGCTTAGTTCACGATAACTAGTATCTTAGCTTCAACACTGTCTTATAACATTGGAGACTAGTCTTCAGTTGCATGAAATTTGAATATGAAAAGTTGCAGATAATTAGATATCTTATTTAAAGCATGTTATAAAACAGGTATTATACGTGCGAATTGAGATCAAACTAATTGAAATACAAACCAATCCAAACCAAGCTAAAACCATACCAAAATGAACTAAAACCCATACGAAAACAAACCCAAACCATGCCAAAACAAAATAAAACCATACCAAACAAAAACCATACCAAAACGAATCCAAAGCAAACCGAAATCATACCTAAACAAACCAAAAACCATGCCAAAACAAACTAAAACCATACCAAACAAAAGCCATGCCAAAACGAATCCAAAGCAAACCCAAATCATACCTAAACAAGGCAAAACCATGCCAAAACAAAATAAAACCATACCAAACAAAATCCATGCCAAAACGAATCCAAAGCAAACCCAAATCATACCTAAACAAGCCAAAACCATGCCAAAACAAAATAAAACCATACAAAACAAAATCCATGCCAAAACGAATCCAAAACAAACCGAAATCATACCTAAACAAGCCAAAGCCATGCCAAAAGCTACCAACCAATGCATTAAAATACATCGTATAATCTGTTCAGACATATCGGATATATAAGTATTAAATTTCTTGTTCAAAACACCATAATGTCGTTTAATCTTTTCATTTCTTTAAAAATATCTAAATTGTTATTTTCAGTTAAACGGATAACTTACAGCATGTTAGTTTATAATTGCTTACAGTTCATACACGTACATTTGTTACTTTATGGGTTGTGTAGAGTTGATATTTTATGGGAATGAGAAAACAAGATTTATTAAATGCAACATTTATTAGACTCTTAAGTAATATAATAAAGCGTATTTTTGTCATTGTACGTTGCGTAAAAGCGTATGTAGATGATGGTATTCGCTTAGTACACTTTTAGTGAGAAGAAATAATGGGGAAGGGTGTTTTATAAAATCATAAAATTTATATCGAGATCACTTGCAGATATACTCCCCTGTTGTCGTAGGATTTGTTAAGGTTTTTCAATAGATACGCTATTGCTGCATAATAATGACTTTGCTTTTGTATAATGGTTAGTGTGCACAATCAAATTTCAGACGAAAAGTACCCGCATCAGCACTAATTACACAAGAGCATTCCCATTAGGCCTGAAGATCATAAGAAACGTTCTATGCCTGTTATGAACCTTGCACTGTACATTTGTACGTAGCACAAGTTAATGTTGAATGCCTATCAATGGCCTACAGGAAATCAATTATCAATGGCCTATAGGAATCTAATTATCAATTACATGTACTTACATTGATTTTGCTGATTCAGCGCATTTACACCAATAAAATATATATTATGGCAATCCAGTTATCGCTGGAAAACAAACTGCAAATAAATTCTGTCCTTAAGAGTAAGTATATCTCTTAATTAAATTTTCCCCATACCGTTAATAAATCTTGAAAATGTTGTTTTGCACCTATGTTTTACTTACAGGAAAAACTAATGTCAAAGTTTCAATAAAATCTTCAATGTAATGTATGAAATACAAAATACTTTCCACATTCCCCGAAATAGTATGTATTGGTACAATGATTTTATAAATATTATAATGGACAGCTTAACCTATTCTGTGCATGTCCTTTGTCTAGCTTCTCGCTCCGTGTAAATGTAAAGCTTGGTCTCAGAGGATTACGCTGATGAAAGCCACAAAGCATTTGAGATGGAAGCCCGACACTGAATTAGCGGATCTAATGGAAGTTTCAGGGGAACAACAACCTGAAATCAATATTATTCCAAGCATATAACACAACATCATACCGTTAATAAAAATGCCATTAAATTGAATTTTCTCTTCCCGTTCGCCATCATTAATTTCAGTAGGAAGGATTTTCCTAGGGAAAGGTCTAAAGATTCCATTAAAGACAATTTTTGAATAGTTCTAATTATACCTACAGTAGAAGGCACAAATGGTTAGGGTGTTGAAGAAGAAACAAAATTGTAACCTGACCAAGCACACTTCTATCCCAACAACAACAAAAACCTTTTAATGCACCCAAAATATTACTTTTAAATTGGGCAGAAAGATAGATACCTTTTAAATTTTATTTTCAGATGTGTGTTATGTATTTATAGCGGAGCAACCGCGTGTTTGACAGCATGCTTTTGATTTAGAATAATTATATAAAGGATAAAAAATATTAAAGATATGTTAGAAAATTAAATACATACCTTTCTACCAACTATTTTAGTCTGTTACAGGAAACACACCCTTGATAGAAATGGAAATTGTGATATTTTATAATATATTAAAGTTATTTATAATTATTTTGTTCATTTTTGACATAAAATCGTGAAAGAGTGACCTTGAATAAATTCCTGTGAAAACTATTCATGTGTTTTAATTCGATGTCTTTAATGATTTCTGCATTTGTAAACATTAAAAACACTGAAAACATTGCTTCAAAACTACTGGAAAATATCATTAGAAATGCAATTTTACTTTACTTTACACAGAAACCGTCCATTTCATGGAACTCATGGCATTTTCGTCACAGTGCGCAAATTCCTTTTGACAATCTCATAGGAGTGAAAAAGTACTGAACGACATATTGGTGTGTTATAATGGGTCTTTACTGTGGGAAAATGCTTCAAAAGTAGCAAATATTTCCATTTTTTATAAAGATTTTCTTTGATGAAACAATGCAACAAATCAGTCAGACCATCAAATGGACTCGCTTGGATACAGGTTGGCTAAACCTTATTTGGCTAACATAAGGGTGTTACCAGTAAAAAACAAAATAAGTGACCTTCGGCTCGTCTTTTAAAACAAACAAAACTGTATATTTCCACGCTCGGTACACAGTTGAATCCATAGTCTAAAGACGATATACACTTAGTAATCGTCTTCATTTTTATAAAATATCGGGAACCAAGTTTGTTCAAAAGTTTACATGAACGAGATAGTAGACTGCTCGTGTCTTTGCTGGAGTTCTACAGCTGTTTTATTCTCTTTCTCAGTCAGACCCTGACCCCATTCATTATGTCTAAAAAGCTATATGTACAAGGTCTAATAGACCACATATTGGAATATGGACCATGCATAACGTGATATGCACCAGCTATAGTGTAAAATACAGTAAGTATAATGAAATAAGCACCACTTAGAATATGCGCTAAGTATAAAGGAAAATGCACCACGCATTATGACATATGCACCACATATATTGGAAAATGCACCATGTATAATAAATATGTAAAAATGTATAATAGAACATGTACTTCGTATAATGGCTTATTCACTATGTACAACGAAATAAGTACCATGTATAATGAAATATACAAGTATAATTAAATATGCACTGAATATAACTGATAATCCACCACGTATAATAAAATAAGCACTGTATATGTAAAAACTTAAAGAACGGAAGACAGTCATATCATTCCATACAAATTCAATCTATAAGCTAAGTGCGTATTCCGTTTCTCTGCAGTTACTTGCAATGATGTGGTCTTCTTTTTTAGTACCTGGATACAGATAATAACCAAAACCTAAAAGCTATTTTGCCAGTGTGTGCGTGTCCAAGTTCACGCGGTGTAGTAGCAGAAGATGATAATCAATTTCATTATATATATATATATATATATATATATATATATATATATATATATATATATATATATATATATATATATATATATATATATATATATAATGAGATACTGAAATATACCAGTGTGAAAAAAATTATATCAACAGTGGGCATGACTGGTATTATCACTTGAATTACCTTTCTTCCCCATTTAAGAAATGTGTATGCCCATATATCAGATTAATTCTTCCTAAATCGTCATTTCTTCTTCTTCTTCTTCTTCTTCTTCTTCTTCTTCTTCTTCTTCTTCTTCTTCTTCTTCTTCTTCTTCTTCTTCTTCTTCTTCTTCTTCTTTGTGCACAGTATAGGCATACATTAAATGTACTTACACTTTACACTGATGGGCGACTGGTGAAACAACACTCATGTGCCTGTCAAGCATAAACAAAATTTTATCAGCTTTATTTCAAGCATTAGTTCATTTAAAATAATTTTTACAACTAATTCATGTACTTTATCAGGGACTGAACCTACCATGCCTCCGTGCCAAGTGTATACTCAGTTGTCACTTAGACTACTATAACAGTCTTTCGTAGATTCTACGATCAACGATGGGATTGGAAAGGTAAAACTCTCAGTTTAATAAAATGTTTGAACTCGGTGACGATCAGAAGGGAAGCTAATTAAAACATTTGGAAGAAACAGATCATATAATTAAATATGTCTTCAAGCTTAGAAAGATCAAATACTTGAGAGATATTGTTAAATTCCACAAACTTTGATTCAGTCGTCTTTAGCAGAGTAATTGGCACTTATTGTAGACATTTGAAATCTCATTTAAGTATGAACATCGAGATCTCGGATTAATGTGATAATTAATGTATGTATACAATGATCATAATGCGACGGCAGAACTGGTCTATATTGTTAGAGTTGGACTCGTCTTACAAACGGGTATAGACGGCACATACGGGGCTGTATAAGATGGCCATTGTTATGGGCATTCAGTAAGAAGGATCGCAGAGGGATCCTTGGGGAAATATGCCGCTATAAAATGCTACTTGTTTGATCTAATCTGTGGCTAGTTAACAAAACCAAATGTTCTAGTTAATATCAAAATACAGTATAGTATAGGAAGCAGTCTTCAGTGTCTGTGCATGCAGATGATGGATCGTAATACACTAGTGATAACTTTACTTGCACTGTTAAGGCACACTTAACGAAGACTTACAATATGCTATGAAACGGATGCCATGACAATAAACTTACGGACAACACAGTTGATGTTTTCCACCCTGTTAATGCATATCCTGCAAGAACAACAAGCACTCAAATGAATATAATTGTTTTTCGAAGTAAATCATACAAATTTTGTTACAGGTACCCAACTTGTAACTATTTTTATTGACTGTACAATATCATGGTCCGACCACATTGGAACACTCTTGATTAAAGTTTCTACGGAAATTATTTTTTTTTTTAGAAAGGCGACATGTTTCATGTTTAAGATGATTCTTAAAAATATACAATATAGCTGTCGTCGGGATGATATACACTGAAAAACTTTCTTTTGGGAAAACCCATTAGTTCTTTCTTACGTACAGAGATTACACAGCATACATAAAAGAGCAGCCTGTTGATTTTATATTTCAATATTTTGACATCCACATGATTCTCCTCAACACGATTTTATGGATGCCAATCAAGTGTTACTTTATGTTATTTGGAAAAGCTGTTCTTATTTTCAAGGTCTTTGCTAAATTATCAGTGTCTGAATAACAGCAGACCCTCTGAATAACACCAGACCGTCTAAATAAACCCAAACCATCTGAATAACACAAGAGTATCTGAATAACACCAGACCGTCTGAATAACACAAGAGTACCTTAATACCTGAATGTTTATAAATTTGTAAAGAATATTAGCGTAACTAGTACACGGTCGAGCGAAAACAATGATTTATGTATTAAAGGTTCATAAATGGTATTTAAAGGAATATTTTAATTACGCCAGTAAAGTTTGATGTAATGGTTTTCAGCACCCAATGTTTCAACTTTTAAAAAAATTATACATCTTAAATATTTTAATGAGCAATTCTTATTATTACTGTGAAATATGTAAACTTGGTAGCTGTGACAAATCTTCGTGAAGACACTATGTTAACCACCGTATCACAAATGCAGAGATCAGAGACAGAACGAATACACCGCGGGTCACAGATACCATTAGATTTAGACTTCTGCACCTTTCTTTGTCACATTAATTGCGCACTTCCTGATATGCATTACAATCGTGTATTTAAAGCGACAATTGGAATTCAGTCCGTTGATGGAAGATAAGCACCTGGCTCCGAATGTTGGAACAGGATGTTAAAGAGTTCAGCCTTAGAGTGCATACCGGATAGCAGAAGGAACAAGATCGCGTCTACTGGCGCCAACTGTCATCTACATCAATGCTGTCTCTAGTGGCACTCTAGCTACTTGTAGACATGCATGCCGTGACCGTCTTCGTTGTACAGTTTCAAATCAAGAAAGATGTGCCGACATAACTTGGTTACAATAATCATTACATGTATTTAGCATTATTAATTAACTGAACTGTCATTTCTAATCTCCCGCACTCCTCCGCATAAAATATTGGGCAAATATAGACTGATTTTCAAATCCCAAAACACTCTAAGCGTTGAATTTATTGAAACTAAACTCGGGACAAATTTGTTAGGCATGTTGTGAAGAGGAGCCTTTATGTAGTGAAATTTCTCTTCAGTCATTTAAATGCGTCTTACAATAAAGTGTGGTATAAAGACGGAATGACGTTTAGTGAGCTTGGGTAACCAGAAGAATTAAATGAAAATGTTGGGCAAATTAAATTGTTGGGCAAATAAAATTGTAAGAAGAAGTAAAAAAAAATAATTAAAAAGAAAGAAAGTGCATAACACTGATTCAGATTTTAACACGATTTTATCCGTATCTTCCTAGTCCATATAGAAAGTCAAAGTTGGAATTGTTTTCTCATAAAAACAGTCTATAAACTGACTTTTATAAATCGGGGCATGCTTATATTAGGTGTCTGTTTTTTCCCTGTTTAACATTTATAACATTGTTGTATGAGTAATTATTTTATTGCCTCTGAATATTTGCCACTTTTTCATTAAAAAATTTTCACAATATGTTTCAATGTTTTATTAGAAATCAGAGCCGACAATAGTGCGATGATTGCGGGGAGTGGGAGACAACCAGGGATATATTCCCTAGGTCAGGGCTTAAGAACACTTTTTAATGTTATAAAATAAAAATTTTGCTTGAATAAGAACTAGATGAGGCCTGAGTGTTTCTTACTTCAGGTCTCGTGATCGCTCTTTTCGGTCCTGCTAGAAAGTAAATGCTTTTTTGAACAACATCCAATAAAATCGAAATTAAACGGAAGTTGCTTTTTATCATTGCATAAGATTTGCTTGATGCTGGTTCCTATAAAATTCTGTCATTGTTATATCCTTTAAAGTTTTAACTGTAAAGGCATTTACAGATGACACATGTAAGAGTAGCATGGACGTTGAATTGGTGCAGAATATTAAAATACTAAACAAACACAAGTTGATAATCTAAACCATTAAATATACAAAATACTTTATTAATTTACAATTACCAGGTTAATCTAATGAAATGGGATCATTGATCAAAATATACTTATTTTTACATCCCGTCAATTTCAATTATTTCGTCATTCAAAACCCGACTGATATGTTGTATAGCAAGCTTAAATATGAAATTTGGCCGTGTGTATCGCAGCTAACAGCTCTGTAACTTTCACATCTTTGCATCATTCTTGTATAACAAATTATTTTATTTATATGTGTATCGCTAACTTAATTAGATTTTTAAAAATAATTTAAAAAATTTTTTAAAATTGTTATGGTCCGTTGCTGTCTTTTTTGTGTGGCATTCTTTTATATTTTTATATTTTTTCCTAAAATCTACAGGGCATGCACCATAGCTAATTGCTTTGGTAGCTAAAAGTATCGTGTTATGTTTGGATAAATGCTATGATTTAGTTTTATTGTTTCTTTTTATATTTAGGAGGTAATAGTTTTTTAATCAATTTTAGAGTTACTTATCAATTATGAAGTTTGTATTTGATGGGATGGTAGAGGTTTTCCTTTTTAAATATTTTTTTTCATTGTGTCTCTTCTTCTAGCTTCTCGTGGAGTTTGTAGCAATATCATATGTCCTATTGGTTCTTAAAGGTTCGAATGGCTCTTTTCTTCTTTCTGTGTTCTATTGTCATCGTTTCTAGTTTTTGTTTTACTTGTGGTTTCTCAGCTTGCTGTTATTATTTTACTTCTTGCTTTTGCCGTTGAATCATTGGTTCATCTTTTTGTCGTTGCTTGTCTTGTACTTATGTCTGTTGCTCTTTCGACTGTTGTTGTTTTTAGTTGTTTAATTGCGGTCTAAGAATCTAAAAAAGACATTTGTCGATGTGCGAAGTCATATTGCTAACACACTGCCTGATACTTAAAGCGCAAAGGCAACTGGTCACTATTTTACGATGTAGAAAACCTAAAGCAATTTTAGAAAATCGGTCATGTAAGGAATTCCTGCAGCAATAACTTACGCAGTATCAAATCTACTCACAAACTGTAGCGATTAAATGCAATTTCTAGTATCGGTCAATTTGGACGAACGTTTAAATGGAATGTCTCACTGGACAGTTTATCTGGTGAATTATTATCCGACAATGATCTATTGCAGAAAAATGAGAATAATTTTACATTAAAGATAAGAAACAAAAGAAATCTGATGATTTTTGTTGAAAGCATGTATGTGAGATTCTGACTGCATCAATCAGGTTAAATTCTTATACAACTGGTGGCTTTTATGCTGAACCAACACTGCCACCAAACCGTCATCTTTGCATCCATTTGTGACAGCAAAGAACTATTTTGACTATTTCCATGTGACAAGGCGGTTAAACGAATCAGTATGTGCCTTATGCATGAATAAAGTTCAGTAGTACTATAACAAGTTAGCTTACTTTTCATCACTCGTCAGCCATCTTGAATTTTAGATATTAATCTCTGTTACAGACATACATAAATATGTAAATCATGTTTGCTGTTCATTTGCAGCCCAAATTATGCATTTGTTATCCAGTGCTAGTCTGTGACAAGCGGTCACATAACAAGCTAACCCATTTTCAAGCCTAACTCAAATTAAATCTAAACCACATTAAAGATTTAGCTTTTGTGTGAATTTATAAATGGTAGTCTTATAAAAATTAGGTTCATTTCTTCTACCTTAAAAAATACGGAGGTGTCAAAATATGATACTATCCAGTGAGACCTTTAAGAATCTGTTAAAGACATTTGTCGATGTTCGAAGCCATTTTGATAATACACTATGCCTAACATGTATAGAGCACAGGCAACTAGTCACTATTTGATGATATAGCAAATCCAAAGCAATTTTAGAAAATCGGTCTAGAATGTAAGGAGTCCCTGAGGGCAGCATCAAATCTATTAGCGAGCTGTAGCGATTAAATGCAATTTCTAGTATTGGTCAATCTGTATGAACTTTCCAATGGAAAAAAAAATTGGTCAATAATATAAAATGTCACAGAATCAGTGTTTCAGATGCACGGCAGGAAGAAAATACAATTGTGAAATAATATATATGTGACATCGGCTCTGAAGATAGACTCAAACTGGAATGCAACACGTTTTCAAGTGATTATATGAAAATGTATATTTTTTCATTCATATATCTCAAACTGTTTTCTTTTGTTGCCTTTTTTGAGAAAAAATGGCAAATGCAACAGATAATTAAAGGAGCACTATTCTATACATTTTTGTTTCGTTTGTTGCATTCAAAACGACCACACATTCGTGTGTTCAATGCATACTGACTGAAAGATAGGTTTAAAGAAGGTCAATCTTTTATATACATACGCGAATTAACCATCCACACCTATCTCCTGTGCAGCATCAAAATGGTCCTCTAAGACGCAAATCACTGGTAGTCTTCTTACGAGTGTATCTTGATGCCTTCGCGCTAATTTCTGCCGCTGATGAGAAGAAATAATTTGAATACGTAGTTATGTATGCTCCTATAATAAAAACAGTTATGATACACTGTTTAGAGCAATAAGAAGGTAAACCATATGTGGTTTAATTGGATCGTATGGGTATTTCTTTTGGGAAATTTACATTATTACGTTACAAAACATTATTACGTTACAAAATCTCTCTCTCTCTCAAAGCAAAAATAATAATAGTGAATTGATGTAAAGGATGGAACAGGGTTGGCATCAATATGTATTCGGCATATTTTATAATACTACGAACGACTATAGAGGAAAAGATCAAACAATCTTAAAAAGAGATTCATCTTTTTAATTATTAAGGATGCATGCAGAAAATACCTGATCATTTTTGACGCCAATTAGAGAAAGAATTTTCACTATAAAATGTCCCGGGTGTTTCAGTTTTTGTTAAGTAAAATAAATAATACGAGATTAATTAGTTATTATTCTTGATTTGCCAAGTCATGCAAGAAATCCTTTATTGAAAGAAAAGCTGTTCTTATCGAAAATGCATCCTCTGCTCTCTGGAATCTGAGGAGACTAATCTATTCGTTAGGACAAAATTAAATTTTCTTTCTTCAAAAATTGTAAAACATGCCATAAATTTAGAGATAGGGTGTAATCTGATATGAGGATCTACAAAACATAAAGCTGTAAAGTACAATCCAATTTAGAAATATATTGCCCATGATCATTGATATAAAAATGAATCACGTTGTCTTTGTTAAAAATAAACTAGTAAATTTATACATAAGTGGAGGGAATTCTGTAAGCAAATTACACTAGACAGTTTAGACACTCTGAGACAGTTAATTTTACTAATTCGAATTGTGTCATGTTATTTTATTTAATTTGATGAAATTATAAGGGTTCAGTTCAACCCGTTGGACATACCCACTTGATGTCTTCACGGCTTTGTGATAAAACAGTGAGAAACACGCAAGATAAACCCCACCCTGGGACACCGGCTTATATGCTTCTACGTCTCTAACAAGCCATAGATTGTTGGTCACATCAATACAATATTAGTGGGTGACCTTACCGATTGCTCATATCCACTTGAGATATGTGTTTTTTGGTGATATATTATAAGGTGTTATAATTTGTATAATATACACTATATTTATGCGCTAATCGAAATTCTGGAAAAGATATATTTGCCTAGTATTAATGCCAAATGATTTCATTCAAAAATGCCTTCTTTGTGTAATTTCAAGGCTAAAAGACATACTAACTTGAGCATACTCACCTTCTGTAAGAGGAAGTTTGTGAAATATTCAAGTTCTAAGATACATTCTTAGTGTATTTTTTGTAGCAAGTGACGAATAGGCATTTAAGTTTTAGCCAAGAAATATCTGTCATCAAATGTTTGCGCTAAATATGAGGTAATAGTGACCTAATATGCAAGACTTGTGCAATGTTTGTGTATATATGTTTAAGCAAATATGAGTTTCTTACGTCTATCCATATGTGTCATCTTTGCACAGGATTGTAAATTGCATGGGTCATTTTGTATACAACATATTGTATAGATAACTTTTGTCCATGAATGTATAGACATTAAGATAATATTTCTAAATATTAGTTCATGACAATGATTTTTTACCTTGAAACGTCAATGAAGTTTTGGTCCTCAACCCGCTCTTCTTATTGTACATTATATTTTTATATTAAGGGTCTTTGCATCAGAATTTTTAAAATTCCGAAATGTACTGAAATTAATCTTTCAGCTGTGTTCAGTCATAGCTGGAAAGTAAGGACTTGTTTAAATTATTAATTTGAATGACAAACTACTCTTTAATGTTTTTGTACAAAACCACTATTTTGGACCTATTTGAATTCATTCAAGGATATTTTTGATTATGTCATGGGGATATATCAAGACGTTTTTCACATTATCACATTTAAGACTAGTGACACATCATCCCATTGAAGAACGTAAATGATGACTATATATGATAAGCAACACAGATCAATTGTATTGTGTACCTTATTGTCCAACGTTCCCACAAATAATGTAAAATTTGACCAAAAAGGGCTGTGTGCTATATATTTTTGCCTTGTATGCTTTGAAAACTAAGATTTTATTATTCCCTTTCCTTTCTGCATGCACGGTAGATGATTAATGCTTATTGTGTGAAATCATAAGGGTCGTGTCCCACCTCCTCGTCTTTTAGCCAATTTCACAAACATTCTGATGTAAAGGTTTTTTGGCACCAAGATTTATTTTGAAGCATACGTTTTGAGGAACGCATCAAGACTGTATGCCATTCACTTGTATGCATTCTGATTCCCTTACCGACATAACTTTACTGAAAATTGAAGAAAATTCCAAGGCGCAGGTCATCAAAGCGCCCACATTTTACATCAATATCATATGAAATGATTGTACATCGATATCACCTGGAATCAAGTCCATATCAATATATGGCTTAGCAAGTATAAATCCTGTAGAATACCCTCTCAACCAACCTCCTGAAGGTAGAGCAGAGACTTTTGGATGTGACACAGCCTTGTGGCAGTCTGTAATACAGGGTACAGCACATTAAATGCCATGCTGTGACCTTTCTCTACTAGTGACCTCGATCAAACACGGCCAATGACTAATATTTTCTCTTGCTTTGTTGTCGTCCTTGAAGGCTGAGGAGGTATGCCTGAATACATTAGAGAAAATAAATTATATAACAGAATAAATCTTTATAAAAGTTTCTTATTTGGTTGAATATATATATATATATATATATATATATATATATATATATATATATATATATATATATATATATATATATATATATATATATATATATATATATATATATATATATCCTTGACTGACCTTAATGTTGAAATCAAGATCATGGATATGCTATACACACATATCATTTATCGTGACTTTTACTAAATACTGTTGCAAATTCCACCAGTCATTTTTCGTTTTTGTCATCTCTGTAAATTTGCATTTATTATTATTATTATTATTATTATTATTATTATTATTATTATTATTATTATTATTATTATTATTATTATTATTATTATTATTATTATTATTATTATTATTATTAAATTTATATACTAGTTCTCTTTTGCTGCTTAAGCACGATAGGACTAGAAATTTGCAAAGAAAACTTGGAACAATGTAAAATAATAAAAACAGCATATTGCACACTTTTAAAGACTTACTGTTACCTTTTTTATTTTTAAAATCTAATATTTGGAACGAAGAAATTCAAAGTAAGTTTTAATGTGAAGACATATATTTTCCAGGATTGAACAAATTTCAGACTAGTTACAGAGATATTAGACACGAGGAAAAATGTCCATTTCCACGTCTTGAATACCCTTGTGAGACGCGTGATTTGATGTTACCAAAGATATATATCACTGTTTCACATTTTCAAAAACATGCTCTAATCCTTAAGGCTGCTTAACTGGACGAAAATGCCACATCCTCTGTTGTGATGTATTCATCATGGTGCCATATCTCAACAAGTATATAAACACTTTGTAAACAGTCTGGATGGTGATCTGTTTACAGTCTCCATATTGCGAATGATACAGTGTCCTTCGTCGGCATTAACCACCAACCACAGAAGCGTCGAAAATGTCTATTTATTCTTGTAAAACAAAGCATCTTCTGTGATAGTAATTTCGTTTTTATGTCAGCTGAGTGCAAGTTAACGCACAGTCAGGATCAGCCGTTGCTAACTAGACAATAGTACAGACTCTGGAATACTAAAGTATTTACTGTCTGAATGCAATGCTGAATGCACAACGCCAACTCGTTTATGTTAGTGTCTTAGCCTAGAGGGAATTTCATATTGTTATGGAGTATTTTCGTTAGATCGAACGTCATAATGGTTGCATTTCATATCGAGATGTTTGTAATTCGAATCTTTCTCTTGGCAAGAAAGTCTAAATTGAGAGATACGTCTGTATATAAAGCAAGATTTTAAAACATGCAAATAAATAAATAAATAAATAAATAAATAAATAAATAAATAAATAAATAAATAAATAAATAAATAAATAAATAAATAATATAAATAAATAAAAAATAAATATTTCATCCCATTCTTACATACAAATAAACTTGACACTTGACAGTCTGTATGAACACGTAAATATGAAATACAATTAAATTCAAGTAATGCTATCAAACCGTAGTGTGGCACAATATCTAACGCATCTTAAACGTATGGAAATGAAAAGAAGTACGTAAACAATAAAACAAATTTAATCGAATGGATAACATAAATCAAGCTGCTATTATTCTCAAGTGTCCACCACAAAATGAAGCGATAAATATTCAAATATCACTGCTTAAATAAGATCTGCAATATTAAATAATATAGTTAGTATTTAAAAAGCTTTATGTGGTACTGATTGTTCTAATTAGATATAAATATATCTAGATTTTAAGACTCCGCAAATGCTTTCACATTTGGTAGGTAATCTGTATAAATCTCTGTCTATTTAATCCAAATAATGTTTGAGTGGTGGTTTGGTTATATAATCCAGTACATGCTACTCAGTCATGACAATATTTTTGTGGCAGCTTGGGAATATACACTGTCGAATTGTTACTCTGAGTGATATTAACTTCTGACACATGTTTCACACATTTGACATCTATACTTTCTTCCTTGCCAAAATTTTGCAGTCATTTAATCGTTGAGCTTCTTGGTTGTTCTCGAAGTTGTAAGCAACTGTATGTATTTGTTTTTATTTCTTGTGCCACAAAATATGCCCCCCCCCGAGCTATATTTGTAGAAGCATACAAATTTTCAATATTATAGAAAGCACTGTTTTAAATTCAGCTATTTGGCACTTATTTAGAAATAGCTTGATATGCCTATACTCTTGGAAAAGTGTCTTCAAATGTAACCAGGAAGGCATCATGACTCACAGCTATAACGGATACTTTTAGTTTCAGAAATTTGTAACAATTCTTCAATCCTTTCAAAAGTTTGAGAATTCCAGGGATGTGCCAAGCGTTGCTATCCCTGCGGTTGATGCATAAGTATAAGAATTCCAGATTTATGTCAAAGTTGCAATCCTTTTGGTTGATTCAAAACATTCACTTCCAACAAAGACCCCACATTCAACTCTTGAAATTTAACTTTGGTCTCCATAAATTATATGTGTTTTCTTGACTATTGCTAACTACAATTTGTGCATTACTCCTATCCAAAGCACATAATGTGTTTCTTTCTTATCCCGTACTGTTTTATCTATTTCTCTATCGTGTTTAACTATATTTTATTTTGCATTTAAACTCATTATTCTCATTATAAAAATCGGCGTCTATCATCCAATATATATTTGATGCATGAAATCCAAAAATCAACATTTTTATTCTCGTTTTGTGAACACAAGTAACTTTCGTCATACTTGTGTCCCATGGAAAACTGTAAACAAATATGCATTACCTTTTGATATCAACATTGGTGCTTTTATGTCAAACTCGTGAATTATATCAACCACTATGGCAATTTATATGCTGCTTTATAACTATTTATACAGTAATTGCATCTTTGGAGGTCTACAATCTGTTTGCTAAGTTTAATGCAACCAGGTGAAAACTGTTATTTTTAGTACAATGGGGCTCGTCGCTTTTATTCATGTTATGAATAATTCTAGTCTAGGAACTTGAAGCTATTTTTGTTTCTTTGACGCAAAAGATTTCTAAATTATAAAATTGTCCGAATTGTATAACTGGATTATAACGATATGAAAAGGTTGAGACAACTATTTTCGCTCTCATCCGTTTCTTTCGCTCTAAACCCGTACTTTAATATATGACGAAGTTTAGTGTTCCAACGTTCTATAAACTACTTCAGTTTTCTTTACAAAGGGTCTAAATTACGCTGATATTAAAATTATTTATGGTAAAAGAAAGTTGTAGACAGTTTCAGAAAATATGCAGAAATGTGGCAAAATTTGTCAAACGGAAAGTGTTTCCCTCACAGTTACGAAAAAAAAATCGATGGTAAATTCTAATTTTTGTTGATCATATAATCAAAATATTTCAATATACAAATTGTCAAAAGCTTAACGTATAACATATTTATTATGTTCGTAAACTAGATAAATTCGCAGACAAGTGTTTATGTCTTCGCCAAGAAGGTACCGTTTTATTCTCATTATGTTGAGTCCAACTGCAAGCAGCACAAACCCAAATTTGCTGTCACTGTCGCATAATTATCCAGCAGATCTGGTTTTATGCAGTTTGTTAGGAGTAATCTGTATCACAACCATCATAAACCCTGATTTGACCGCGCATTATGCGTTGGCAGGGTCTATGTTACTTGTTGTTCGATCCAATTATGAGTTCAGCGATAATTTTCAGAAGGAAGGAGGGTGAAAATGTAAAGGAATATTTTATGTCAGACTCTATAACGTGAAAAGAGAAACTGTGGTGGTAATGAAATCTTGAAAGCTTGAGAATCATCAAGTAGAAATGTTTTCCATATAAATACAAGCACTACGGTGTAATGTAAACCGAACACAGATCATCAAGTAGGACTTGATCGAGTTGTATGAAACTGGAGATTAAAATTGTATCTTGAAATGGAAGGGAAGTAAAGAACTGAATTCCGAAATTTGTATCTAAAATAGTGAAAAAAATATATTCCTCCTTAATGAAACGTTTAACAACATTTTCTTCGTTTCTTTGATGTATTATTTTTTTAAAAAAAAACAGTACGCTTTGATATTGAACTATGGAACTCTGACCGTCTCTTACTCAATGTAAGCTGTGCTGGAAGCTTGGGTTAAACTTGCACAATATTCTTGCTTCAGGAATATTGTAGACATAGAAGTAAAATAATCAGAATGTCTGAAACTTACAAGTATACATCACATGGTATATTTTGTGGATACTTGTTTATATATATATATATATATATATATATATATATATATATATATATATATATATATATATATATATATATATATATATATATATATATAAATATATATACAATTTGGTAAATACTTTCGATTTTCATGCAATATAGATATGCACACAGCCGATTACAGTGAAAGTACTTTCAAAAGACAACGAGGAAACTTTAGATTGCCATCTGGAAGAATGCGGAGGTAATCCAAAATGTGACTGCAAAGATAGGATAATACTGAACAACAATGATCAGGTGAGATGTAAACTCTGTCTATGTGAGGAATAAACAACCATACAGACGTTGCTTAACTAACATATGTTTTAGGATTTATGGCCACAGCTTCATATACATTGCAAGATCGACATAATGATGTAGCCGAAGGGTCTACCATTGCTATCAGAGACAATGAGATCTCTTCATTGGATAACTCATTCCAAGATCCCATATACTCAGCCACCAAAGAAGTTGATCGGTCATGTAGTGATGAACACACTGAACTGGATGCCTTAGAAAAGTACTTTTACCATTCACATGAACTCTCGGATATGTTTGCTCGTAGTGTAGCTCAGCTATCCACAATCGAAGAAGTTTCTTCGTTGCGACAGAGAGTGTCTTTGTTATCTACAAATACCACTGACGATGATATTGATGAACTAAATGCAGAAGAACTTTTGAATGAACGCGCTTTGATATTTAAAAGCATTTCTATAACAAACACGAGCAGGTCCTCTCTAGCAAGAAGTCCCTGTAACATCATGCAAATACGTCCATCATGCCACCTGGAGAAGATTGAACAGTCCATGTAGGTGGTTCGGTATCAATACAATCATCTATTTCGACAATTGCTTGCATAAACCTTTCAGGTAATATCTACTGTAGGCAGGAAAACATGTGACCAAGATCACAGTCTCTCTGAAGTAATATAAGATATCAATTTAGTAGAAGAAAAGAACGAAGCATCAAAGTCAATAAAACTCCTACCATTTAAGAAATATCAACCACCATGCCTTCTCTGCAGATTCCCACTTCCATCAATTGGAAAAGATGATAAAATAGAAACTAAAATAATCATTGACGACTTTCTCGTAAAAAAATAGTCAGAATGTTCATAAACAAATTGAAAAATACCATATTTTATTTGCTCCAGATCATAAATTTGCATATAACTTATTCAGTCTCATGAAAGAAAATTTGAAGTACAGAAAATTCCTTTATACCTTGAAATTCAATATTATCAACTTGTTTAGTGCTTATACGACATGTGGCTTATGGAATCTCCTTAAATTTCTTCAGGATGATGAGGAAGAAATAGAGTGGACTAAATTATTTACCACAACACCTATTGAAACAGCAATAAGAAATATCCAAATGCTCTTTTTAACTCTCGATTTGGCAATCTTCGTAAGATTGGTTGAGTGTTTTGAACCACCTACAGCCAAATATGATAGAACACATGGCAATGATATTCTCAGGTGATATTGAAGGGAAATGAGATGAAAAACATCTTGAATTCATTGATGCAGCTTGTGGTAGCGAAGGAACCTTCCTGCGTCATGTAGAATTAATGATGCATTGTGATGAAATTGTTGGACTGTCGATAGCTGAGAGAATTGGTGGAATTCGTAGACATAGTCTGCTACTTTTCAAAGTCAAAGGATCCTTGCTGTTTGCGTTTGTATATGATGCTGCGGCTTATGACAAATTTTCTGTCCATCCTCTACATGAACATTTTAGTGCTGGATAATTTCACCAGCAACTCAAAGCGTTTTGAAACACCACATTGATTATTAGCCTGAAATGAATCATCGTGATGCTATGAAAGCATTCAGACCATCAACAGCTTTAGAAGCTATTGTTCCATGGAGGTCAGTGATAGACATTTTATTAAATGAAGACGAATCAGTTTCAAAAAATAACACCAATAAATGAACTGTCAAATAGGATGATTAATTATAAAAGCATGGGCAGTCGCTTGGAAAATATGTGACTGAGAGAAATCTACAACATGTAATACCAAATATAAGAATGATTCTACATCGAGGAACCCTACTGACATGCAGATTAGGTACCACAAATATATATGAATTCAGGTCTACACCTTTGTCTGGGTGTGTGATGGACAAAAGACGTTGCAAATTGGAAATTATCCCATACAATGATACTTATGTAGTTTGTTTTCTCTTATTGAGCAAAGGGTCTTAAACAAAAGAGTAAAAGCTGGAAAAAATGGTACCTTCACATGTGCAAAATTTAAACCTCAGAAAATTGGTGTAACTACAAAACAAGACGAAAGAAAGAAAATGTTAATGAAGCTTGCACAATTCAACGAGCATACAACACCACATCAGAAATGAATACTTGTCAAGCTGTTGTTACACATGAATTCATTAAGGGAAACGATCCAGAGTCGAAATATGTACGGACTGCTTTGGTTTCACAGTTGCTAAAACACTTTCCCTACAAGAAGTAAGACAATTATGCTTGTTAAAGATGTAAGTTACCAAATGTCGTGGATGCATCCAGTTACTACATTAATTTGCAGGAAGAGACAAGATGTTTGAAGATATAACCAATACTTCTGACTTTGGCTGGACAAGTAAGGAATGCATACAGTTTTTTTTAATATTGTCTCCCTGTTAACACACATTAGTTAATTAGATCCGTATATTTTGCAGTATACTTGCAAACGTATAAGTTTTAGTCATGACGATACGACACACACACACACATACACACACATGAGACAAATCATTTAGTAGCAAAATATTTAATTTGGAAAATTAATAATATTTTTTCATTCATCATATTTTTGTTCACACTTCATCTTTTACTGTTAAACTAGTCCATTATGTAGTGTGCGTGTGTGTGTTTAATTGAATCTTAAGCGTACTTATCAGATATTATCATATTATATTTTAAATATATGTACTTAAATTGTAGCCGAAGAGGGAGGGGGCATGTCTATGTATGCTCTCAGAAAGTGTATATATTTTCAGTGATTTGCCAACCATTTTGTTTTCCTCAGCTTCACTAAGAAATTTTATATATATATATATATATATATATATATATATATATATATATATATATATATATATATATATATATATATATTCTTGTTTGTAAATATTAGAGAACTCTGGCATTAAGTAATAATAATTCCAAATCCAAATCGACTGACAATCCTAATTTTGGTGAACATTCTGTTACTTGACTGGTTGTTTCTCAAGGACACATATTTCACTTTTGAGAAAGCAAATAAGAAAATGAATACGCAAATACGCAAAACAACTTGGATAAAGTAAAGCTCATTTTAAATCTTTATAATAATTAAAGGATGCTATGCTTTGTGTCTAGAATTCGACGGCTCTGAGATGTTGTGCTGCCTACACCAATAATCGTTACAGACCCTATATCCGCAAGATAAATGTTAATGTTAGTGAACCATGATCGGTTAATTTCTCGTATAGGAACATTAATCAAATGAGCTACCACTCGATTTCAAATATTAGATGAAGACTTTACATTTACACAGGTGCATTCCTACATCGCTACATTTTTATACATTTCCAGACTTACTTGCATTCAATTAGCATTAAATCGATTCCTGGACTGATTAATAAATCGTCTATAATGTTGACTGCGTTGACACAGACTGGGAAAATTTAATGAAAATTTACGTTTTCAACCTTTAATCATATATAATGAAAGGAAAACAATATGTTCTTTTCAGCAGATGTAAATAATATTTCACTCGTGTATAGGAAACATTTTAATTATTGTTTCTTCTTCACCTCCCGTGATAATACAATGTTTCCAACCCTCTTGAATATTATATCATTGTATATTTCTTTAATTTACACAAAACGCTTAGATAACCAGCACACTATCAACCGCCTATACTTTTAGACTGGTTTATGTGTTTCTCCGCCTTTCAAGACGGAATAGAATTTACCGCCTATACGTTTAGACTGGTTTATGTGTTTCTCCGCCTTTAAAGAAGGAATATAATTTGCTCTTTTACTTTTATCACTGCTGGAACTGTGTATCGTGAACGCAGACAAGATGCTATGGATATTTATTTCTTTCCTAAAGACTTTGAATCTGATTTGCCTGGAAAAATCCAAAGACTCCACATGCCTAGATAAAACTTTGATATCATCCCTGCATGATCTTAATAATATTTATATGCATTGAAAGAGATCAACGTCTATAAGTAATACGATTTTCGGATTCTAACATCACCCAAATGAAGTTTACACTGATACGAGAACTAAATTATTATAGTATGGCAAAACCGATTTCAGCAGATAATTTCTGATGTGGTTTAAATTGGGTGGAGTATTTCCTGTAATATGTCACGTTTTAAAGCCCAGTTAACACGTATTCATACGACATATTATGATGGGTTTTCAAAACTGATGGGTGGTTTCTGTTTAAGAACATGCATACGTTTTAATGCTTGATTACAGGCAGGTGACAGTTACACGATGCGAGTAACGTTTGCAAAACAAGTGGAAAATTCTATCAGCAAACGTTGCACAAAAATGCAGACATTAAAGGTACTTGTGTTCTCTTCATCTACAAAACACGTGTGTTTTATTTCATTTTCTTTTCGAAGAAGGACATGAATGTATTCATGCCACGAACCAAACTTTCTGTATATTTGATCATAATTGCACTGAATTGCCGTAACTTATCAAATGAGACTAAACCTGATTTACAATAATCACCCCAATCCCAAGAGACAGTGCCAGGTTTTGGTAAAGTATTTTGCAGCAGACCACTAAATGACACCAAGAGAGTATAAGTTGTGTTTTCAAAAATACCGCTATCCCTTACAATAATCAAGATTTAAATCATCACGAAAATAAAAGAGAATTCCAATAATGTTACCACGAGGTTAAAGCATAGTACTAGATAGCAATCTATCATTAAGCAAAGATATATCGTTAACCGTCTTGATCATTAAGAATTGTTTTCATCCAAATAATAAAGTAATTACTAATAAACATCGCAGCTCGGTAAGTTGGAGAATGAAATCCTCAACAAATATGGGTATCATTTTACATGACTAATAACTAACTCAAAATGGTAAATTACAAATAGTAAGATTTATCTATAAAACTACTTTTAATTATAATAAGTCAATAAAAGTAAGATGTTGGTACAGTTTCATTGCTGAAATAACACTTAATTGTGTGCAACAAAAACGCATAAACCTACTTTGCTTTCCCTGGGCTAATACCTTTGCCGTAATTTCCTTAAACCATATTTAGCTTTGTCAATCGTAGATATAAGCAATGGATTCTCTGGATTCGGCAGGAAACATGAGGTGAGTTAGTATCATAAATCAGAATGCGGGTTGCTGCAAAATAACATGAGCAGTTTAGATAATAACATTTACTTCCTCCTCCCAAACCCAAAAATGGAGATGGCGCAGATTTGTATTGTTTGCATGACTATGTAAATCGTTACATCATCATAATGAAAATTTGCACAGACACGATTTTGCATACATTGTCCTGTAGAGCACATAGGTTTGCGAAATGATGCAATTTCCCTTGCGAAAGCAAAATAGAATATATATATATATATATATATATATATATATATATATATATATATATATATATATATATATATATATATATATATATATTTATATATATATATATATATATATATATATATATATATATATATATATATATATATATATATATATATATATATATATATATATATATATATATATATATAATGGCGATAGAAAATTTTAGGCAGTCAAAGAGAAAATATTTTGCACTCTCCATTTCATCACAGGGGCAAATCTTATTGTTTCATGCCTGATTAAATATAAATCGTAATTTAAGAATAAAAGAGGATATTTGGCTCAAGAGAGTGATTAACGATTAATATTTCTTCGAGTGGGTCAAAACACTTAAGTTGGTCACCAATGAGATGAAATTTATCCGCTATTCAATCGTAGCAGGCAAATCTTTTTATTTTATGCTCAGCCGTATTGGCTAGCAAGATGTGCCGTATTTAGAACAGATTTAGGTATTAGATTTCTTACTGAATCCCGCGCTATGTAAGAGGTTTATAAATTTATGTTCTGCTGTGGTTTGTGACTATTAGCACAGAGAATATAAACATTTCCGAATACAATGTAAACTAGAACAATAAGAAAAGAAAATCGCACCTTGTTGGATTTGAATTGAAGTTGTTCCTAACGGGATGTGAACATATTTACCACTTGATTGCACAAGAGTCTAAACTACTCTTTTAAATTTCAAAGTTATAATGCAATCGACGCTGTAATGTAAATATTCATGAAATTTCACTCCAGTAAATTATCATATTTTTTTTAAAATAAGAAAATTAAGTAATTAACACTTAGCATAAAACACTATTCTTTGATAATAGGCTAGAATGCATTAACAACGTCATTTGCTAGGAGTGGTTTCTTTTATTGATTCAAGTAGGTTTTGACTGATTGGAAACAGGGATTATTTCTTGATGCTATAGGAAATCAGTTCTATGTCGACATTGAATCAACCCAAGCTATTCGGGCGGACCGAGAAATAAAGATACCAAGCGGTATAGAAAAGGCAGATTTAATGTTAAGTATTAGGACTTCTTTCAGATAGTCCACGGCTGGCTGTGAGACAACTTTCCCAAGATCAACAAAGATGGTTGCAACGGCAGCGCTAACTATAAATCAATACAAGTAATCCACGTAAGAACGTGGAATTAGGATACACAAGATACAACAAAGGCAGGTAGACCCAGCGCTATTGGGACTTCTTCCGGATGATACATATTCGACTATGAAACAGATTAGCAACACAGCACAATTACATATTAAGATTCATGGCGGGCTTAAATCGCACGTGCGGTCGCTGATGAGGAAAACCATCACCGTGTATCTACTACTATTGTCGACGTGGCTGTCGTGTATGGTCCTAAAAATCGAAGTTCTAGAATTCAAATTTCACAAACGCTCTCGTGATCTTTAAGATTACAAGACAATCAGCCACGTGTATACAGGCTAAGCAGAGACTCTTCACCGTGTAGCTTCTCTTGAACATACATTAGGGATCTAAAACAACATTACAGCCCTTGGGTGAAACTTTCGCCGTCCGGACATTGTTCTGCTCATGATGTTTAATATCTGGATATTTAATCAAATGATGTTCTGTATCATGTACAACCTCAAAGCCGTGGTTTCCAGCTCGTGTCTATGTAATGTTAAGTTATATAAACAAAGACCCGCATTGATGAAGTCTGCAAAGATTGCGCAAAGGTCCTGTAGAAGTTTGAAAGGTACTGCAGAGGAGGTTGAGGAAAATGCTTGGAAGGTCATCTTCATATTCCCCTGTATCGGCCTTTCCGCGCAGCGAGTTGTATTCCAACACCAGCATGTAGTCCACCGCAGACAGTACCAAATTGAAAGGTGTTTTGAGTTTCAACGGAGGATAAAATCACTATATATTATTTTAGTTGACGACGAATGCTTAAACATTACCGATAAAAATCTGCTTCCCAACAACACCAAGGTGCCGTCAAATTCGATACAGTTTGCCTAACCTTTTCTCGTCTTGAATTTGCTACGTTATTATCGAATATGATAGAGCAACCGAACCGGCAATGTTGTACTGTTGTGTTTGTTTGTTTGTTTGTGTGTTTGTGTGTTTGTGCGTGTTGTAGTTTTAACCTAGCTTTAAACACATTTTCAGTCATATCACTACGATGTCTACAGTGTAGCAGTTCATTGTGAGATCATCACTGGGGCAACATGCCACAGACATGTAGCATCATGTCCCACCCAGTCACATTATCCTGATACCAGGCCTACCAGTCGAAACACAAACTTCTTAATACTGTGCGTCAAGAGAGGCAACTGTCAGTGTCATTTCTACATGTCTTTGGCATGACTCGTCCGAGGTTTGAATCCGCGATCTCTCGCATCCAAAGCTGACGCTCTAACCAATAGTGCACCAGAGCGGTCTTTTTACAGTTACAATGGCTAGGTTGAAATGTGTATATAATTGTTCTAGACTGCAACAAATTTGATCCGAAATCAGCTCTCCCCACCCGCCAATATGATCATAACCTTTGATGATATTCGTGAGTTCTTTTAGGCGACTCATTGTTGTATCACGGATGATTCCTTTGGGGCTTATAAAAAAATTGCGATCATTGTTAAATCAGAGGAGCACCATTCAGAACATTCAATCCAAAAACGATAATTTACACTTATAATACAAACATTCTGATTGTATTTCATAACCCTGGTGGGTTTGAAGAGCACATAATCATGCAAGGAATCAAAACCGCATAGAACGCAATAATACGTTTTATTCAAAAACAAGATGGAAAATACACGAAGATCTGGCAAGTCAGCTGAAGTTCAGTGACTCACGGCAGTTTCTCAATTCCAGCCTGGATAAACTCGTAAACAACCTTGCAAGCAGGAGTAAATAATTGCTTGACTAATTCTTGTCGATACGTATGCGCTTCCTCGTCGCGATGGAACTGAACGTTCCAGGATAAAATTGATGCAAAGAAAACAAATCCTACTAGTACATGAATAACTGGGGAAATTTATCTGAAATTAGTTTGCCTCCTTCTGAGGACTTAGTTCTGTTTCTTTTTCGTGATGGAAGGAAGGGCTATTTGTTCTGACGCTACCTGATGAGTAGCAAGTTGGAGGGATAGCCCCCAAACAACCACATGGAGTAATATTAAAAGCCACCTTGTGATGTTTTAGTGACGTCATACACAAATACGCGTCACGATGTATCAAGTAAAGATTGGTAGAGACAGTCAATACATTCTCCCTTAAATTTACATCGACGACTACACGTTTGTTACCCAAATCTCACTTGTTTCCGCTGTTTGTATCTATACACGGATGTATTGCTCCTCGTGGATGTATTTGAGACTTTTGCAAGACTTTTATCCACCAAGCATTGCTTTCCATCGTCTGCGATTGTCTAGAATGCGCTGTTGTCAAATCCAAGATGGAGTTGTAACTGTTCACTGATATCGATCAAAATTTGTTTATTGAACGTAGTATTTGCGGCGTGATTTCCATTGAGAGTCACTGTTTTGCTTATGCGAACAACTCGGGCGTGGACGGATATGACCCTTGTTTTTTGTCCAGTTATTTTATGTATCTTCGAGAAAACAACCTGTATGCATGGGTGATGATGCAACTGATGTCTGCAGGGGAGCGTGTATCGGATGTAGATATTCATAAAAGCATGTGAGAGTAAGTGAGCAACAGTAACCATACATACTTTCTTTGAAATCTCTTTGGAATAATCGGACGTGCTTCATCATGCCAGGCATGACTATCTACAAATGTACAATCGTGTGATCGTATATGTGAAACAAAGTTTCCATGGGAGCCCGTTTGTTGAATGTTTGCAAAGGACTTCTTCAAGCTGAAGAACAATGCGTTATGTTCAAAAATATCATGCAAAATGAACGAAAAGTAATTTACGTCGAACATGACTGGGATGGCAAACAGCAAAAGATTTACGACTCCGCATTTGAGAAAAGCATGATATTCAATAGAAGACTCATTGCCGTACAGAACAACAAATCCAAGCTTGACGAAACTCATTTAGGCTTGAGCATTGACACATCTGTCAAAGTTTCTACAAGGCTGTCTTTCGAACATGAGCAGATCATGATACTAATATTAATAGCAAGAGACCGTGATTTGCCATCAGAGCCACCGATGCGAAAATAAAATGAAGCGGAACAAGAGCTGAGAGATGCAGTCACCAGAAAACAGTTTTACTCGCGAGATAAAAGAGCGTATGTGCTTTAGTTAGTGCTATTTGTTAATGCGTCGTAATAACAACCCTTGGCATCGGTGTGGTGAAAATTTCAACAACTGCAATAGGTCTTTTTGCAGGAGTCATATCAGTAGTAACAACGTGACGCCTGGACTCCGGAACTATAATTTTATTACGATTTAATTGGGAATACATGTGTTTTCGGAGATTCTCGCGGTCGCCCAAAGTAGTTCAGCACAATTGCTAACCAATACATGTTGTCATCGAAGATAAAACGATTATCATGACTGAATCCGAAACGATACTGTTCGAAATTGAAGCCACAAGAGATTCCTTGCACAGACACAAAACCGGGGCTCTTGTGACCTAAAACAGGTAACTGGTTTTTATACAGTGAAAATCCAGTAAACAGCTGCCGCCGCATATTCATCTGACTGTGAGATCATACCCTGAAATGACATGCAGTTCATTTATAGACAAAATGTTTTGGTCGGTCAGGAACGTGTCTCACGTGAACGCGTCTTGATTGGAATTTACCTTCGTTGTACTAATCCATACAGTCCATTCCCGCTTGCATCAGACGGTTTTGACGTTCACAGGCGGGTTTCAATCACAGTTGCATACGTATGAAAAAATCCCAAGTGAGAAAAGGTCATGGGGAACTAGAAAGGGTTTTGGGCCGTTACATCTTGCATGTTTTTTCGGCCCTGTATAATATCGGATGGATTCTGGTTTCATTTTCGTTAGAATTGATTAATTCTTACAAGGAATAATTAAAAGCAGCCATGAACCAATAATGTATCTTTACAAAATTAGTTTGAGATTTCTCCAGCAAATAGCAGGTGGCATTTACAAGGCTGTTAGTAAAGATCCTAATAATTGATTCCATATTGTTTGCAATATATTTGATACCAGTTAAAATTGAAAATAAACCCGTAATGGACCTCTGATGGACACCTGCGATGATGCATCGGACATGTAAGGAATTTGAATTTATAATGACTAATTTTTATCATTATCGTTATTATTATTATTATTATTATTATTATTATTATTATTATTATTATTATTATTATTATTATTATTATTATTATTATTATTATTATTATTATTATTATTGTTATTATTATTATATATCTGTGTGTGTATAAAATCGTGGTAAAAAATTTTCTTGAAAAACCAATGCCTTTCCATTTTGAGAGCAACTCTTAAGTCAACCTCAGTTGAAATACTTGCTAATAACAAATAAAATGGTTCCAACCTCCTGGGCCTGGTCTTGCGCCGTAATATTGTTTGTGAATTTCTGTCAAGTTATGAGTCACTTGGTGAAAAGTGAAACTGTGTTATAAAACACAATGTTGTTGCATAATTATATTGGCATGTACATTTCCGAAAAAAATATAATAAACAATAAAGTGAAGCTAAATGACAATAGATCGAGACAACGGTATGGAACATTTGCTATGTGTTTTGCCTTAAAGACACTTCTGAATCAGCGTTCATGTGATATATGTACATAATTATATTAAGAACATTTACAATCTTTATGTCATGGCATAATTTGTTTACAATCTAAATGATGCGTAATCGATGACTACGCGTCTAAGTAGTTTCTTATATTCAAGTCATTTTCTCATGTTAATCAAGAACGACTAATACTACAATGGAAAAATTAGTCACGCATATATTTTCTGCTATTGAACAACACACAAGACACGGAGCATCTAAAACGTCTGTCTAGAAGTAAATGTATACTTAAAAACTATTTATGTTAAGCGTCGCGGAACAATATTGAACCAGATTCCTTGCTACTTGGTATCTGACGAAGGTCGATATTTTCATTTTGGATATAGCTCTTGTTCACCGTGACACTACCAAAGGCAAAGAGTAAGGAAGAATAATCAGATAATGTCAATACGAAACGCCTTTAAATTTCCTCTTTTTGCATCTGAAGTTAGAGCATTCGTCATGTTATAAAAAAAATCATTTGCTTCGAAAATGTTATTTGCTCAGACTGTAAAATCTGTCGATAGCATTGCTTCAATCAGTCAAATAGCATTGATTTGCTAAATTATCCTTGAAGAGAGAGATACTTTGAAATTTGTCATCGAACAAAATCTCTCCAAATTTAGATAGAGTTTCGTGTTGGTTAAATGAACGAAATCAGATATCGTGTTAAAACTTGCTTCATTCATTTAGGAAATAATATATTAGAGTAATGGAAGATAACTTAAAATGTTATTAACACCAGGAACATACACACATACATACATACATACATACATACATACATACATACATACATACATACATACATACATACATACATACATACATACATACATACATACATACATACATACATACATACATACATACATACATACATACATACATACGTACATACATACGTACGTACGTGCGTGCGTGGTTGCGTGCGTGCGTACACTGATTCTTAATTTTGTTAGATCTTTTTTCATAAAACGATAATTTTTTTAGTGCCTGAAAAAGAATATGTAATGATATAGCTGATCTTATGCAACGGGTTGTAAAATAAGAAATAAGAAAGACCTACTAAGCGATACACTAATTGGTGTATATAAACAGTTTGATTCTCTTTCTGAATGTTAGAAGATATCAAAGTCCTAATTTGAACTTACAAAGCAATATTTCTCACAAAGTTGTGTTGCAAATGTGAATGTATTACTTGGGTATTAATACATGAGTAGTATTCCACTGCGTAGCGTAAAGATAGCAGTGTCTGTATTAACAATAGTTTGATAATGGCATTACTTCAGGGTACATATTTATAATTATTTACATGTGATGTGTCATAATTTAAAGGAATATATATATATATATATATATATATATATATATAAATATATATATATATATATATATATATATATATATATATATATATATATATATATATATATATATATATATATATATATATATATATATATATATCCCTTCATTACATATTCTTTTATGAGGAGAGTAATTAAGAATCTTATGAAGGTATTACATTTCAGATCTTTTCAGTCTCCCGGTTCTGACGATGATATTTTAACAGCTGCATGAAATATCGCTTTTAGCTTCTAACTTCCTTCCTAAATAAAATAATGAAAATCGATCTTTTCTCCTTTGTTACTATCTTTAAATCGAATCTTTATTTTGCCCTTTTCTATCCTAATGCTGTTGCCGATTATTGATTTTTCAAGTGTAAAACAGACGCAGTTTCTTCTGCCATTTCGCTGTCTCTATTTTGGGGACAGGAATGGTGTAAATTAGAACACAGAGAAACAGAGAAGCAAACATGAAGACGGGAGAATTCAGTTTTGTTAGGTCAAAATTTGTTGCACATGTGTCTTATCCTATTTATAATAATATTCTGTATTTTCATGTTTACCTTTCTCTGTCAGTAATTTAAAAAAATAATGTGGTCCTTAAATTATACTTTATGTAGAGAATGACTAATCATAAAAACCCTAACCCTAACCCTAAATGAGTTAAAGTTCTGCGGCTTTTCGTTTTGCCGACTGTCACGAATCTATATTCTAAAACTATGCTACTGAAAAAAGGAAAACCAACAAGAATTAGCGAAATCAACAAATAAATTCATTTCCATAGATTCCAAAGTGAAAATTCATATGATATTTACAGTATTGTGAATTAAATCCGAGATAATCGTAAATTTTCAATCAAATTTTTTGAATTTAATAAAATATTATGATGTATTTATACTCTTGATATACCAAAATGATATAAGCCAGAATGCCTTTGAATGAGTTCTCAATAATCCCAAAGTAATGTTTTAATCCGTTAATGTTAACGAGTGCCTTGTAATTCAAATGAATAACTTAAATAAATAATTTCTCTCAAATTATATCAAAACACAACTAAACATGACTTCACAAACTGATATCATCATAGGATTGAAGGTTATATTTACAAAAAGAAATATATTCACCTCCACTTAACATAATGTCACATTTTCTATTTTCTGAAAAAATAATGGAAAATTGTATAACATTGCCAACTGAGTCGCTTACAGAACATTATAAGGTCCAAATGAAGGTTTGGTCGTAAAATCAAATTCCAGTAAATATCTTTAAAACAATATGACTATATATAAGCAGGCTTAATCTCAACCCTCAATCACGGACAAGGATCAACACACAATATATACACAGTCTATATTAAATATGCATGGAGAATAAACAATCCTAATATAATCTGCAGAATATGACTGTCACAAGAACTGCCAATTTTTACAATTATTTATTTTATTTCATTTGCGTACTTTTATAAACCTGTACATCTATCCTTAAATGCAGACTTCTGTGTTCGTTCGTTCCATATTCGTAACTCTAACTACAGACTAAGCCAAATGCTGGGCGACATTTACAGAACTGTGAGACCGATAGAAATGTACAATAAGAACATACTTGGTGGAAAGAGAAAAATCCTGATGAAAGTCACATAATAGTAATTTGTACAATCAACAATAGGTTAAACTGACATTGCCTAGGTATCGAATGATTATGGTTGTGGTGTTCGTCGTGGACATTTTACAGGAGGGTTTTCATATATATATATATATATATATATATATATATATATATATATATATATATATATATATATGTGTATATATATATATATATATATATATATATATATATATATATATATATATATATATATATATATATATATATATATATATATATATATAATAACAGTCTATTATAACATTTAACACAAAAAATTGTACTCCAATATTTTCTTTCATGACATCGCTTTTGAATATTTTCATCCAGAAATCTATTGAGACCTATTGAAACCCTTAGTAAAAAAAACGTCTTTATGTATCTTAGTAAGCACGCTCAAATATCCAGGTTCAAATTATGAGAGAGAGAGAGAGATAGAGAGAGAGAGAGAGAGAGAGAGAGAGAGAGAGAGAGAGAGAGAGAGAGAGAGAGAGAGAGAGAGAGAGAGAGAGAGAGAGAGAGAGAGAGAGCACTAAATTGATCGAATCTGTTATCTATTGTTGAGTTATGTTTAGCGTTTAAGTTTGTGTATTGACGTTATTTACCAAATTTGAATTGAAAAGAATGTAAGCCTTCAAGAAAGATTATCCGCTTGAAATCAATAATATCTACTGTAGTTAAGTGACATTATGTCTTGTAATATTAAAAGATGAATGAGAAATACTAGTAACAAACTTCTTTTAATATAAACCTAGAAGCAATTTGGTTTTTAAAATAGCAGACAAACAGTTTGTGTTTATCCACTAATGCATAGTATTTTATAGCATCTGAGTCACTGATGATGATGATGATGATGACAACAACGGCGACGACGATGATAAATTAGTAAAGTCGGATCTACGCTCAGAACACTTGCTTTGTAAAAAAATATTTCAATTTCTCAGTCACAGACTTCACATTTTGATGAAATAAACTTGCACTGTAATATTTGCTTAACAAATTGTCGGGAAACCTAAGACGTTTACATCAGATCTGCAATATTATCCATTTCCGCGCTGAAAGAAGAAAGCTAGCGTTAAAACAAATCAATACCATTCTTGATTTATTTTATAAAGACTTAATTTAAGAGACGTAGGTGAGAAAAAACAACAACCGGACAACGTTGAAAACAACAAGTTCAAAACTACTATCAACTAATTGTTCACACAGCAATATTGGACCCAGTTTAGTGTGCTAACCAGAGGCAGTGCTCGAGGTTAGAAACGTTGACAAATTAGTGGCCTAAAATTGTCATCAATGGGTGAATATACATTTGTTAAACACGAATTGCAATACCAAATTCCTGCAAGTTCTAGAATGTTCATAACGTAATGACAAGTAACAAAAAGTCGCTGGATGACTTTTTGACATGTGTGTAAAAGTCCCTGCATGTGGAAAACCTCGAGATGCACAAGACTTCAATTTAATTGACAGCTAATTATTTATGAAAGGGGGTTACAATTAAAAATATTGCATTAAACATAACCTTTCAATAAACAATTACATCTAAGGAAGAAATTGAAATGGCTTCTTCAGTTAAAAGATTTCAAGACAAATCTCTCTATTTTTTATTATTAAAGATATAACAGAAAGCTGTAAAGAACAGCTAACCGGTACGTATTTTAATAAAATTAAAGTCATATAAGACTAGAAAAGTAATGAAATCTATCATTTCCAAGGACGTGGCATTAAAATTAAATACCCGCATGAGTCCTAGCGCATTTTGTTTTTTTTACCACTTACTGGTTATTCCTAAACAATTTGACGGACCTGCTGGAAAATGATTTCTCACAAGACAGACAATCAGATCATACTATTTATTGGCATAATACATCTGTCATACATCATAACTGATATTGTACTGGATTTTTTACGTTGTATTTTGAATTTGCACACTTGTTACTATAGGGGATTTATTATCATGAATACTGGGCTCAACGTCCGTTACAATGAAGACTAAGGCTATGGTCTTTTACCGGCATTCTGAATTCAGCAAAATAAGTAAACCAATTTGTGGCTGCTTGGACGAATAGGATAAAGCATGGTTAATTTTATTCTCTGGAAACTAAAGAGAAGTTTTATCGATGGTATTAAAAATGATTATGATGAATATTTCGTGATAAGACAGAATAAAAATATCTAATTCACGAGGAGCCATTATGATTGAAGTTAATGAATAAGATAAAGGAGCGTTCATTCATGAAATAGGCTCACGATCATTGAAAGGCTTCTGTTTCTCTAGACAATGTCGATTGGAAGAAGGATTCATAATGCACATTCCTCTTTTGCACATAAAATACATTTCTGATCCTAATATCCAAAGATTATTTTCCTTTCCTTTATAACCTTTTGCCGTAACTGATTCTAATCTAAAGGTCATTGTTCTTTGCTCTATAACTATAGACCCATATAATTATAATCCAATGGTCATTGTCATTTCTACTATAACTGTATGATACATCTGATTCAAGTCTAAGGGTTAGCATCGTTCATTTAGTCCCTTTATGACACAAATGATTCTAATTCAAACGTTAGTATCCTTTCTTTTATAACCAATTAGCCATCTGATTCTAATCCAAAAGTTAGCGTGCGATATTAAAATTGCACATGCTTTCCTAAGATCCTCTTATTATATATTTTCTATAACTATTGATACTAAAGAATAGCCTCCTTAATGAAAAAAAATTATATATTAAAAGAATATAAAATGTGTTTAGGTCTAAGCACATCCAACTATCTATAATTTTATTCCATCCTTCTATCCTACAATGTTGTTTGACACATCTTAGGCCACTACCTTCTTATGCATTTTTAAATACTTTTTATCAAACACCAGTAAATTCATCAACAAGATCCTATAAAGATATGATGGTCAAAAATATAATAAAATAAGAAAAAAATGAAAATAAATAAATCAATACGCCACACGACTTAAAAATACGACTTCGAAACGACTTCAGCCAAGAAACAAAGAAGATTAAAACAAAAAACAAACAAACCCAAAAAAACCAAACAAAAATAAAACAGCAAAAACAAAACAGTAGATCACCAACTCTCAGTTTGATTTAGAAAACATTAATCTATTGTTTAAACTTACTACAACTAATGTTAGATGCAGTATAAGACACCGCGAAGTGAACTGGTCTTAGCTAAAGCTTGTTTTTCCCCAATACATCACCCACATGATATAATAATTTAGACCAGAGGAACCCAGTTCTCAAACAGTAAAGGAAATGAGTTGGTATTCCAATAATCCAATTCCAACTCATAAACTAAAGAATCATATCCAACTATCAAATTAGAAAAAAATTACATTACAGCTTCCAGTGAAGTAACTCGGCTACAACCCAATTAATTCAATACCTTTTCTCTTGCTAATCCATGCGCCAGCGATGCAAGCCTAGATTAACTATTGTGTGCTTTGAATGTCTTTATCCCCATATCCATGTCTTCATGCAATTTAGACAAGATAAAGAGAGTAATTAAAGTGAACAGCCATAACAGACTTTCAAGACCTAGATATTTGTCAGTCAGAAACCAGAACTCAAACGTTGATAATCAGTGTTAGATATCAAACTAAGCAATTCTGTAGAAATCCACGACATCACAGTTTGAATGCAGATTATTTCTATAAACTCCGTAATAATAATTTAAAATAATCGCATGTAATAGGGGGAAAGATATACAGTCAGAATGCAAGTGTGTCAAGAAAATACACTAGGATGTCAACACTCTTTGTCGGCTTTTCCGTAAGAATTTAGTCACTGCATAAAATAATCGTGATATAAATTTTAGATGAACAAATAATGGACGTCGAACACACACACACACATACACACACACACACAGAGGTTATTTACAAAATTGAGTTTGAAGCAAAAATGCAACGTGAACGAACAAGCGAGCCTGCATGCGAGCAGATAATCAAAACGTTTGTAAGCACAACTTTATAAACAGTTAAAATATTATATCGATCTACATCGACGTTAACAGAGACATCAAACTTTGGGCTCTCGTCTGTCCCGTAAGCATTGTCGGATGATATAAAATAACTCTAAAATAACTCTAAAATTCAAACAAAATAAATTCTAAAATTGACTTTCTTTCAGCTAATATTTTATTTTTTCAACTTTAAGAAAATAAGTATTGGAATTCAGATTTTAAATTTCACAAAATAATAATCAGTGTCCCTTATGGTTAACCAGAAACACATTTTAAGGCTCTTGCTAATAACAACACTAATAATAATAATAATAATAATAATACTAATACTACTAATAATAATAAGAATAATAATAATCATAATAATAATAATCAGCATTATTATTATTATTATTATTATTATTATTATTATTATTATTATTATTATTATTATTATTATTATTATTATTATTATTATTATTATTATTATTATTATTATCGGGTTATAATATATTACGGCTTTTCCGTAAGAACTTAGTTACTGAATAAAATAGTCGTGATAACAATTTTAGATGAACAAATATTGGACGTCGAACACACAAAAAGAGGTTGTTATTTACACAATTTAGTTTGAAGCAAAAATGCAATGTGAGCGAACAAGCTAACCTGCATGCGAGCAGATATTCAAAACGTTAATTAAGTTATATTATTATTATTATTATTATTATTATTATTATTATTATTATTATTATTATTATTATTATTATTATTATTATTATTATTATCGTATTATACCTTGATCAGTTATTTAATAGTGGACAGTTGTTAAAAATATGTGACGTGGTCTGAAGGGCTCCACGGCAACATGAAGAGTTACACACACACACACAGACACAAACACACACACATCTATCTATCTATCTATCTATCTATCTATCTATCTATCTATCTATCTATCTATCTATCTATCTATCTATCTATCTATCTATCTATCTATCTATCTATGTATGTATGTATGTATGTATGTATGTATGTATGTATGTATGTATGTATGTATGTATGTATGTATGTATGTATGTATGTATGTATGTATGTATGTATGTATGTATGTATGTATGTATGTATGTATGTATGTATGTATGTATGTATGTATGTATATATATATGTATATATATATATATATATATATATATATATATATATATATATATATATATATATATATATATATATATATATATATATATATATATACGTTGAACGTTTTGAGTTCTACTGGTAACATAAAAATATAAACAAAAATTAATAAAGAAAAGAAAAGAAATGAAACACATTTGGGAAATATCAACCAAGGATTTACTTTACATTTCATATAAACGTGTTTCATATTCTTGTTTTTCTATCTTCATATTACAATTTCAAGAAATTTAAATTTAAGAGTTTTCGACATAACTGTTGACTTTACAAAAATATTCAAATTTTTAATAAAGAGAGCTAGAATGTTCGATGATAAATAAATCTTGAATGTTTGAAACTCCTGTAGTAAACATCAAAGATAGAAAATGCATGATTTTCAACATGCGTCACTGATACATTTTATTTGCCATCATGTGTTGAAAACTCAACACAAATTGTCACATATTGCATACTTATTGAAGTTTTATCTATACCATCTGATTGAACTAATACGTTAATTCAAACTAAACATGCAAAGTTAAAATACAGATATGCAAATAGATAGTCTTATTTTAGAAATATCTGACACACCTTTCATGTTTTAAAAGACAGATTATTTATTGCTTAGCAATTACAAGCAATTTTCCGATTTTTCATGCACAAATGAGCATATAGATCCAACAATTGTGTAAAAGATCTATGTAGTGGTTGTGAGTATAGAGCTCTATATATATTATTTTAACTATAAGCTTCTCAGAACAAGGCATTGACTTACATATTGAATAATAACTCACGATAGCTGTATTTATATTGCTGAATGGAGAATTTTAGTGTATGGTCATGCCTGCATATAAATTGTAATATCAAATATACAACGGATTCATAATGACATCCTGACAGCTGAGTCTTGCAATCATTTTTCAGGTTAAATTTTCTATTGTCACCGCCAAGGCAGAACAGGCTTGCGTCGTGATCTTTGCACAGATTGCAGCAATTAGCGACCATCTTTCATCTTTATCTTTTCAGAGAGTATAGATTAGAGTTATATTTCGTCGTCTAACGATCAGGTTTAGGTTCGTTTATTAAGGGACATACTAGAGGTCGAAGTGTGATCTTAATGTCTATCTCTATCAATCATCTTTGTTTGTCCGTCTTAATGTGGCCATGTAGGTTGTGTCTACAACAGTAATGAACTATGGGCTCGTTACGGGCTTGTTTTCTTAACTCTTAAGACTTGAAAACGTAGGTCTAAGATTTGGAAAGACATGTCTCTGAGCGGAATGTTAATGACCCATGCGGTGAATAATGGGCGTTACTAATTTGTTTTATTCTAATCGGACAGGGTTGATGATCGTTAGCAAATGAAGAAAAACAAAAGATTTGTTTTGAGTGATCCACTCTCTAAGCAATAAAAATAAACAAAAAAAAACAATATTGCTGGAAAGGTATAAAGTATGTTTTTAAAATTATTTTTGTCACGTGTTGATGCGGTAGGGTGATGAATTTTGAAAACATGAAAATAAAAACCGTTGGTGGTTATATAATATCATCTGAGTTAAAGGATGCAGGTTCCTAAACAACAATTTTTGAGAATAAAAATGTGGGTATATTGTTAGAGTTAGAATGTGCAGGACCTATTCTACGATGATTTCTCATTGCCAGACATTGGAGAGCATACCTTATCTACCCATTATACTTATTTCCTGATGCTTGTCTTAATAAGTTTTGTGTCCATGAAAATTTTAAAATTATGAATGATTTACCCTTAAGTTACAATTACTATTAACTGTAAAATTGTATTTATTTATTATATTTATCATGTCACGATGGTTTGCGTTAAGTTGTTAAATCGTATATATATATATATATATATATATATATATATATATATATATATATATATATATATATATATATATATATATATATATATATATATATATATATATATATATATATATATATGAGAGAGAGAGAGAGAGAGAGAGAGAGAGAGAGAGAGAGAGAGAGAGAGAGAGAGAGAGAGAGAGAGAGAGAGAGAGAGAGAGAGAGAGAGAGTTTGCATTGCAATCAAGTTCATCAACAAGTGGGGATCTCCTTTCATATAGGGTTTCGACGCTGACCCAAATAGTACTCTCCAAGGGTTCGCAGAATTAGCTGATCAGACTCAGCCGGAACCGAAGAGCTTTGCCATCGCTACACTCCCTTCCGTCAATTTAATTTGAGGCTTCTTCGGCCTGTTTGCCAACCTTGGCGACTAACTTCCTGCTGTTTGCTCCTGTAATACAGATCACTCCCATTTCAGGCCAAAACCTCTGTAATTCAAAACCACGAGATCATACTTCCACTGGTAGATTCGAGGCCTTTCATCCATTCTGCTAGATTCATAAATGAGTGGATGATACATAACAAATTTCCTCTCACGGTCCTCTTCCATTCTAGCTTCCCACTGCAAAGTCATTTCTAACAAAATTATATGTTTGTTACTATCTGACCACAATAAAATATATCTGAAATTGTTGTTGTCTTTTGAGAATTTCGATCGTCAATTTATATGTCTGCATTTCCCAATCATGCGCTATTGTCAAGATACCTGTTGCTTCAGTGTTTTGGTTTTGTGTCTCACAGTTCTCATGAAACTGATGAAATTTGGACCATTTTTCACTTGCTCTCTTGGCAATATCAATACAGCAGCAACATCAACAAGGACCTGATCATGGCATCAACGTTAGAGACCGTCTGTTAGAGTTACATTGCTGCATTTTAGCATGTACTTTAAATGTGGAATCTTCCTAAAGTTTACAGTTTGGGTCATCAGTTAACCCCATGTATTTAGATGTTTGGTGTAGGAAGGAACATCATAAACTAACAGTAAGAGGAAACTGATTTTATGGGTATCAGCTCTTCAGATGTCACTCTAACATAATTTCCTGGACATCGCACATTTCCTGCATATCCATTCCCCCAGCTTTCTCCTGCTGACATCTTTGATATGTATGTCTTTCGCTTCTGCAAGACATACCTCATTCTGGACCATGGCACGCTTCTATTTGATGTTTACTGCTTGACATGTAGGTCTTTTGAATCTTCCCAGCACAACTTTACCGTTGCTACTTTGCATACTTTGTCGTTAAGTCTCAGTGTGAATTCTGCCTCTGCAACTGTCTTTACTGCCATCAACTTCCAACCTGTACGTACTTTTACCATCTCATTTGCACTGTCTTTCTACATCATCACCTGCCTGACCTTAGTCACCTCGAACTCCCCCGTGTCACTGATTATTGTGGTAACAGAAGTTATGATTATAATTTCTAATCTCTGCCATACTTCTATGGTACCTGATATGTCTCTAGAATCTGGTTTTCCAACTTTTACGGAATACTAAGTTATACATTGGCGAGGTCTAACAACAATACTGTCAGATCACTTTTGTTTTCATTGGCACTTGTGTGTTCAAGGGAATTCCACCTTTCTGAAGTGAAGTATAGGTGTACTTGTTCTCAAGCATGTATTTCGTCCGATGCCGGAAAATGTTGGATAAAACATGTCTTTACTTCTATTTTTAGAAGGGATATTGTTCTGAATTTCTACATTTCTGATGAATTCATTTCTTTTGGAGTAAAGCAGCCAACTTTCTGTCATTACTTCTCCGTGTGACCTTTTCATTAGCTTCGAGAATTTTAATGTATTTTGTACAGTATTCGTAAACTTTGTAAGGAGCACCATTTGGTCCAGGGGCTGATGCGGCAATTGTGGGTTCTTAAATGTCTGCTACTTCATGCATTCTGGGCTTTGAACAGTTTGTTCGGGCTGCTAGTTATTCTAGGTTTATAATTTTGGGCTTCTCTACATTGCCTCTTTACATATATGAATCACTAATGTACGTTTCTTAAGTGTTCTCCTATCTTATCATTTTGAACATGCCGTATGTTGGATCTTTTGTCTCCTGACAGCTTTTTTTTTCTTCTAAAGCTAAACTGATTCACAGTTTCTCTTCTGCACACGATCCATTCTGTTCTTTCTTATATTTCTGCTCTTCACAGTGTCTTCACCATTTCAGGTAGGTTATTTTTAAAGTCTCTAAGCCCTTTTGTCTCTTCATCCACTGCAATCAGATAACTTGTTGTCGACATCTGCAGTACTGATCTTTTGTGACCAATCTCCAAGAGTCTGCGATCTTAGTTTGGTAAAATATTTCTTTGCTTCGTTCCTGCTATCCAAAACTTATATTTTACCTTATTTTAGATGATGGTGGCCATGGCTTATACATTTCTGTCAACACTTGCTGAAAATGTTATTTCCAATAATTCTTCTGCGTCCGCATTCAACTGTCTCCATGCCGTTGTGTTTGAACTCAAAGGCCATTTTACTCTTGGTTTCTTTCGATTAACACTCGCTCACCGTTGCAGCACTTCCCTAAGAATTCATCTCCAGTCTCCTACTCAGATCTAAATTCGTTTCCATCCTTTATCACTTGGATGTGTTGGACCCTACGTTGTGTATCCTGCTCCATCTCTTTCATCTCGCCAGGTTGACATGTACATTCAGGAACTGAGGACAAGATTCAGGGTCGGATGTATGTATGTATGTATGTATGTATGTATGTATGTATGTATGTATGTATGTATGTATGTATGTATGTATGTATGTATGTATGTATGTATGTATGTATGTATGTATGTATGTATGTATGTATGTATGTATGTATGTATGTATGTATGTATGTATGTATGTATGTATGTATGTATGTATGTATGTATGTATGTATGTATGTATGTATGAATGTATCTATCTATCGCAGAACTGTAGCATGTACTCAATTGATCTAGCTCTAGCAGTCCCATGACTCAGCAGTCTCGTGCAGTGTGTCACAGACAGTTCAGTGTACACATTGGTCTTATCAGCCTTTCGAACACTCAAAGAAATCAAACCTGTTAGTGATGTCATGGTCAACTTTGATCTCGAAGGAAGAACAACATTATTAATCGCAGATGGATGGTATTCATTTCGACCCTCAACATCAATGAATTCTTCTGGGTTGAAAAATCATTGAAGGGGCGTTATCAACAAGTCAATAATTGCATAAATTGAGACGATAATTTAATCACACAAATTACAAGTGTTTTGTCGTTTCATTTTTGTTTCAAAGTTATACAAAAAAAATCTATTCGGCTATACGGTGATGACACGTTACTATTTGCAAAGAAATGTGTGTGTGTGTGTGACATTTGGTTTTTTATCATAGCTTTGAACTTTTTTCAGTCCTACTTCTACACGATGTCTTCAGTGTGGTAATTTATAGTGAGGTCTAGCACTGATAACACCTATTGAAATTAAATTGAGCAAGGCGAAATATAGATTCATTTTGATAGTCCCGGTAATATCACAGTAAAAGCGCGTGTTAATATTCACTGTATTATAAATTTAATTAACTTCCGAAATGATTACAAGACTGTGATTTATCGTAATTATCTAATAATAGCACTTTAGTCACAAGAGCAATTTCCTAAAATTCTAGCACCAGATCGTTCATGTGTCGCACATCGTATCCGATTTTACTTTTTTATATGTGATTACCTCTTAATGCTGAGTGTCAAGCAAGGCAGCTGTTAGTACCATTTTTTTTCAAAAATAAGTCTTTGGTATGCCTCTGCCAGGGTTCGAAACCGCAACCTCCCGCATCCTTGGCGGACGCTGTAACCACAAACGGGGCGGTTGTTTAATGATGTTACGCTATGAAGTTGAACCGAAAATCTGTTGCATTGTAACTCATTATTTTGCCCTTTGTGACAATGCAATGTTTTCTCTATATTATTGAAATATTTTCTTTTAAGCTTCATTATCCTTCCTAGGACAGGAATTGAAAAAAGAAAAAGAAAATATAAACCGCAATTGGGATGTGCAAGTTTTAAATAATATTTGAACATAAAAATACCAAAGAAGTATAAAAAAAAATTTGGAGTTTTTAACTCACGACCTTTTCTTTGGCAAGAGAGATACCATATTAAAAAAATGAAAAAAAAAATACAAATACTCTAAGCAACTTAGCGCCACTCTGGTGGCCTAAATGGTTAGAACGTTTGTTTCGGGTGCGGGAGGTTGCGGTCTCGAACTCCGACTGAATCATATCAAAGACCTATACAAATAGTACTAACAGCTGCCTCGCTAGGCGCTCAGATTAAGAGGTTAGTGCTAAGACTGGTCGGCCTGATGCCCGGATAATATGATTGGGTGGGACATCATGTTACATGTCTGCGGCATGATGTCATAGTGCTAGACATCACTATAAACTGCCACACTGCATGCATCATAGCAATATAATTGAAAATTTTTAAAGCTACGTTAAAGTTCCAATTCACATACTCGCACACTTACACATACATATGCACACACTAAAACAATTCGATATCCTCTATCTAAGTAGCGGGATAATTCGTATCCTTTTAAAAAAAAGTATTTTAATGCATATCAGATATCATGCCCAAACAGAGCAACGGTTGCAAAGTAAAAGGTATTTGACTGGCACACGCACCTGCATAGACTAGGACTGAAATACTTCAAGACATTTTCTGACCTGTAAATCGTGGTTTACATTCATCCATCGAGCCATCCACACATACATTGATACACACATACATCCATCCATCCATCCATCCATCCATCCATCCATCCATCCATCCATCCATCCATCCATCCATACATACATACATACATACATACATACATACATACATACATACATACATACATACATACATACATACATACATACATACATACATACATACATACATACATACGTACAAACGTACTTGCGTACGTACGTACGTACGAGAGGCCCTGTTTATCCGAGTAGTCTAATGCGCAAACCGTTACTGATCACTGCCATCTCACCTCTGTCTGTGTGAGTTTAAGTCTTGGGCTTGACCAATGTGGGTATGTGAATAAGCCCGCCGGTAGCTTCTCGTGCTTCGGTGGTTCTTTCCGGAGTTTTCCCAGGTTTTTCCTCTACCATACATACATACATACATACATACATACATACATACATACATACATACATACATACATACATACATACATACATACATACATACATACATACATACATACATACGTACGTACGTACGTACGTACGTACGTACGTACGTACATACATACATACATACATACATACATACATACATACATACATACATACATACATACATACATACATACATACATACATACATACATACGCACATACATACATACATACATACATACATACATACATACATACATACATACATACATACATACATACATACATACAGACAGACAGACAGACAGACATACAGACATACATACATACATACATACATACATACATACATACATACATACATACATACATACATACATACATACATACATACATACAGACAGACAGACATACATACATACATACATACATACATACATACATACATACATACATACAGACAGACAGACAGACAGACAGACATACAGACATACAGACATACATACATACATACATACATACATACAGACAGACAGACAGACAGACAGACATACATACATACATACATACATACATACATACATACATACATACATACATACATACATACATACATACATACATACATACATACATACATACAGACAGACATACATACATACATACATACATACATACATACATACATACATACATACATACATACATACATACATACATACAGACAGACAGACAGACAGACATACATACATACATACATACATACATACATACATACATACATACATACATACATACATACATACATACATACATACATACATACATACATACATACATACATACATACATACATACATACATACAGACAGACAGACAGACAGACAGACAGACATACATACATACAAGGAGACACAAGGAGTATTGCCAGTGTAAAGTATAAAATTCAGCTTAATATGATGATTGATGTCTTTAGAATCGCACTTTTTGAAGAGATGGTCTGTCTCAAGCTTTATGATACGGTCTAAGTGCTGGATAAAAGCTTGCTGTGGAATAAAGCAGTAATCATATTTGTTCTTTGCTTTGTTTTTTTTTTTTTTTGCAACTGTTAGGGTCAAATACTAGAATATAAGTGATTAGGGCCAATAATGCACCCATTACATAAACAACATACAAACTTTATACCATTCCGTAGTCATCCATGATAACATCAAAAGGGACTTTGTCTACAACGATCTTGAAATGCTGTCTGACACATAATTGTCAGTCTAATGGTACCTATTCATCATGTTTGAATCGAATACATTCATATCGCTATTCTTATAATGTGGAAGTGATTACAATGCTGAAGCTTGACATTCACTTTCATAATGTATTTACTAAATGGACCGATCTCTTGGAACTTGGTAGATTTTAAGCTAGAAGACACACATCCAATCTATACAAACTTTCTGAGCCGATGTGAAAATACCCAACAAAAATGAAAATATTTTCCCACCGGAGGAACTCAGTCGAATAGATCTTAGATAGCGTTCCCGCATACAAATTATATTATGAACTCCCGAATTCCATAAAATGAATTTCCCCTAAGGACTGAAGTGATTGACTGGCGTATTATGTTCAATCAACAAGCAAAGCGCAAACATCGTAGAAAAGAAGACCAAAATAACACTATCTCTACTTTTTGTTTTTATATCTTTCTAGGAAAGGAAATTATTACTTCATATTTACATTTCAATATTTGTATGCGACCGAAATTCTACGCTATATCTATCTCATAGTGCAAAGATTATGTTTTGCTGATAATAACTAAAACATCTTGTAATATATACATACAAGTCTTTTGTGTAATACATTCGCATGGGACATAACACAAAACTTTGTCAGGTTACCCTCGACAAAATCGTTTAAGCCGCTCTGCTTTATTTACAAGAGGTTGAGGTTTCGAAGAATCATTTCCTTGATTATTTTAACTTGGGCATAACTGGATGTAGATAAACTAAAATCGACTCTGACTTGTCAGATATAGTCTGATAATAAATGCTTTCTCTTTCCACCAGTTGCTTTATTTAATTGTAAGCGCCGAAATAATGTATATATATTACTACAATCACAATACCGTTTTGAGAGATTGTTCAAATGTTAGTTTTATTTATGAGTATTTTTTCTTCATGGTATTTCTATTATATATTTATCACTATAAATGACATAAATATAACATTTTCAAAATCTAATTGGAATTAAAAAGTTTTAAACGATGAGTTATCAAAATTAGAGTAAAATTAAATCGCAAGAATCACTATAGTAAAGTGCTTTGACATCTTATTCGAGTTGCTCCATGCTGATTCTATAAATATATTTTTGGTCGTTCTCAAAGTAATTCTGGATTATGAAATGGTTATATCTGTCCGCCTAGACGTCCGTCTCTCCATCTGTCTGTCTTTCCTCAACATCGAGGTTAAAGTCTTAGTTTAAGTCATTTTACTCAGAAACAAATGCTCTTAGAGTCACATGACTGTAGAGTGCTGCAGTTACTATTAAAAATGTCGTCACTGTGTTTATTCCTGCTTTAGTTATTTATGTTTACCTTAGTGTCACGAAATTAGTAATGACTTGGGTTAGCAATATATAAACTAGTTGGCGATAGAGGAAAACAAAATAATATACAGTACAGTTATCAATCAGTCCTTCTGGTGACTTGTGAACTGTAATAGTTCATTTAACACGCGGTGCATACGATGTACAGTGACAGGTTGGTAAGATTCAAGGTCTCCTCAAACGAGGATGGGTCTGCAGGAAATTGGACGTGGTGCAGTTACTACTACTACTACTACTACTACTACTACTACTACTACTATTACTACTACTACTACTACTACTACTACTACTACTACTAATGACTTTATTTTAAAGAGGGCAACCCAGTTAGCTGAATAACTAATCTACTTTGAGTCCCTCGTCAAAGGAAATTTAACCGCTCCGGTGGCCTAGTGGTTAGAGTGTCCGAATCGGATACGGGAGGTGGTTTGTTCGATCCCCGGTCGAGTCATACTAAAGACTTACAAAAATGGTACTAACAGCTGCCTTGCTTGACACTCAGCATTAAGAGGTTAGTGTTAGGACTGGTCGGCCTGGTGTCAGGATAATGTGACTGGGTGGGACATCATGCTACATGTCTGCGGCATGATGTCCCAGTGCTAGAGATCACTATAAACTGCGACACTGCAGACATCGTAGCGATATGACTAAAAAATTGTTAAAGCTACGTTAAAAATTATAAACAACAAACAACACAGCTCAACGGAAATTTAGTTATTTTAGCTGCATCTCTGAAGCCACTGGATACATTGGGTTTGGAAGAAGCAAATAGAGTGGACATTTCTAATCTCAAGTGGAATACTGTTCCAGAGCAAAGTTTCAGAGTATTCGAAACTCTTTGAATAATTCCTTTTTTGGTTTGGGAATTTTATATTGTTTGGTAGACATGGATCGCCTGTGGGGAGTATTACCAGGCAGCATATAATGGAATAGTGATTGTAAATATTCAGGAATACTATTATTGGATATCTGTACATTAATTTGGCTTTTCTCAACAGAATTTGGTTTTTCATAGGTAATATTTTACCTTACCAACTAAATTTTCCTTGATTTCTTTCTGGATTAATATTAGCTCAAATTATCCTTTTTAAAGCTGTGCTAGCTAAGCTATATTTTTATCATATGAATTACCCCATACTGTTCTATAGTAGTCAAATAGGGTTTGTTTAACTGTTATAAAATAGTTTTCTATGCATTTCAGGGAGACAATGTCTAATCCTACTGAAAAGCCATAAACTTGAATTAACGTTTTGTTTACTGATGTTTGATATGTTTAGTCCATGATAGGTTATTGTCTACCAAAACACTAAGTAGTTTATCACGACAGACCATTTGCAATTTTTTTCTTCCATGTCAGATAAAGTTCACCACTCTCAAGATTTTTTTCTTTTTCGTCGTGTGATATAAGTAATATTTTATTTTTGCCAGTATTTACCACCATGCCATTTCATGTGCACCATTTATCCAGTTTGTTTCCTGTAAAGAAATTTCTAGTTTATACTTTGTGTTTTGGATGTCTGACAATATTGTATCTTCTTCATAGAGATATGTAAATGATATTGAGTCCCTTAGTAAATGTTGTAATTAATAAATAAAGGAAAACAGTAATGAACCTAGAGCTGAACCTTGTGGTACTCCACATCTAATTGTTCCAGGTTCAGACAGAACGTTATTTATATCAACATTTCGTGTTCACTCACTTAAGTATGAAACCATCTAACTGTGCATTCATCACGTTGATAAATTTTCAGTTTGTTCAAAAGGATTTCATGATCCACCATGTCAAGAGTTTACTTGAAACTACAAATTCAGATCCTATTATTCTACCTTGATCAAGTGTTTGATCCATTTATCAATTACTTATATCAAGGCGGTCCCAAATAGATGTTTCTGTCAAAAGCCTGATTAGTTTGGATTTAACAGCAAGTATTTGGTTAAATATAACATGAACGTGTAATGGAAATGTTTTTCAACGAATTTTGACAAGTTTGATAGTAATGAGATTGGCCGGTAGTTATCAGCATCATCTTTAGAATCAGATTTGTGAATAGGAGTTACTTTTGCAGTTTTCCGTATTTTGGGGACAGATGAGGTTGCAATACTTTAATTGTTTATGAATGTTATGCTGTCTACAATAGCAGAATTTAACGAGTCGTGGACCAATTAGATTAAGTCCAACGTTTATCAATCTTGAACTCGGGCACAGCTATTCCGTTTTCTAACACAGCACATAGCGTCTAAGATCATGCTACAAAAGGTAATGCAAAGTAAATAATTTGTTTCATTAAAATATAATGTTTAATTTTATTATGTAACGGATTAATATTTGAAACATACCGTATGTAACCTTGGTATGTGATACGTAATTAAAAATATCATTCCACATGATCTGGATATGCTCTTAAGTTTAGATCACTGCGTAAATACCGATTTTTCAGGTATATATTTCAGTGCATAATTTGTGGGAGGACACACATGAGATTTTAAATTATTTCGCTCCCACCGAGAGTAAATACATGAAAACATTAGAAGTTTACTCTTGCAGTTTTAATGAAGAGCTTTACAAACATGTATATGTGCACACAGATTCACACGTGTAATCTGCTTAATATCGCTATACATATTATGATGGTATGGGGACTGTCGTACGAAATTACCAAAATTTCAACAAACCAACAAAAATTTATGTATTTTTAACCTTTATCAATACGCAACTTTTGAGAGCTATCATAATCGAATAGCTAAAATCTAAACGTTCCTGTAAAGCCCACTCCCACACAACCCCAAAAATCTCAGCGCAGGGCTAAATTTCGAGCCTAAAACATCACCATACTCACTATACACTGCTTAGTTCATCATATATAGAGTCAGTAATTACAAAGAACTGAGATAGAGAATCAAACTATGATAACACTTTTTAAATAACTTGTCTTAGAAAGCCAGACTTTAAGTAGTCAGATTTACGTAACCAAACTTACATAACCACAAAGAGATAATAATTTGATAATCATTTCCATGATATTTTATTTACATGCCAGTCTCTCTCTCTCTCTCTCTCTCTCTCTCTCTCTCTCTCTCTCTCTCTCTCTCTCTCTCTCTCTCTCTCTCTCTCTCTCTCTCTCTCTCTGTTATTCTAACTCTTTTGATAAATCCAGTTCCAAAATTGAGTCAATAACTTTTGTTTGTTGACGGCGAACTTCTAACTTTAAGAGTCACTCACGTTTGTTTTCTTTTATATTTAATTATAAAAGATATAGCTTCTTATAACATGACGTTGTACGCATTGTTTTTTAAATAATTGCGCGCTGGGTGATGTACAATGACGAACTCGAATAAAGAAATGTATATATATGTGTACATGTGCACTTATGGGAACGCTATAAGTTTGTTGATCCTTCGTGTTTTGTAATTATGTTAATTGGTTTCTTAAGGTAGGTGGAAATTATGTAGCCTGATCATAAACTGTTGTTTCTTGTCGATATTTGTTTGAATAGTGTAGAAATGTCAATAAATATTAGACTATTTTCATACTTTTGAGAAGAAGGTGCCAATAATCGGTATCCAGGTTTCAAACATCATCAAGCGGTCGTTGAAAGTAACAGATCGAAACTCCAATCAACTTCTTTTTACGCTTCTGGAGAAATAGAATATTACAATCATTAATCACCGTAGACATCTGAAAGTGGAACAGTGCGTGTCTTTTCCCATATTTATTTCGCAAATATTGTCGAACCAAACAACAAGTGGCGAGGATTCAAACTGCGTTAATAAATGCAGTCTGGCATGTATTTTTGTAAAGTAACCTAAAAGGATGTGGATAATTTATTACAACAAAAAAAATTCTTTGCCATTTTCAGTTCAGGTTGTTTCAACGCTTCAAACGAATATATTATCAAATATTCTTATATGTTATGGCAACGGCGGTGATAGAAATTGATGGAGTTTCTCAAAATTCCAAAATTCCAATATTAATGTTTTAAATTCTTTTCCTCTCATAGTTTTTTTTTAATACTTACTATGCTTTAACTGTCCTAATTCGGGCAGACAATAGTTTTGGACGAATTCATTATCCCGACCAAATATTACCAAGAACCATATATTAACTGGTTTTAGAATATTCGTAAGCAACTTTCGTACTATTTTTTGGAAATTTGTAAACTTAAGACACAAAACTGTCAGATAAATGTTCAGACGTAGATGTGAAGAGATGGTTAATGCAATCAATTTCTCATTACTGAAATATTAGTATGCTTCTATTTCAAAGCTGCATTTTAGTTGTTTGGTATGGGGATTTAAAAAATGATGCACGAGACAGTGCAGAACAGCTTAGTACACATGTAACCAACTGGCGAGTATCATGAAATTACAATCCCATCTCTCTCTCTCTCTCTCTCTCTCTCTCTCTCTCTCTCTCTCTCTCTCTCTCTCTCTCTCTCTCTCTCTCTCTCTCATCCGAGTATCCTGTGTTGGAATATTTTCCTTCTTACTCTGATCAGCAATGTTTTAAGTCGATCTTATATTGAAACTTTAGACAAAAAGTCCATTATGTGACACTTATGTACCAAACTTCTTATGCCAATTAAAAAGTCATATTTGAATAAAAAGGAGAGCCAAACTGAGAAAACCAGAGTTTGACTTGTATGGTCACAGACCCAAAACATACTTGACATCGTTGCTGGTATTCATATTGCAAGTAGCTCAAAGGTGACCATTGGCTCTTTGATTTTTATGAACACATGAATATCTTTCGATCAGGTCAATTTGTGTGTTAGGACACAACCTTAAAGTTGCTTTATCGACAAAGGATCTACTAGAGTTCTGAATTTTATGCTGCTCGCGCTTCTACACTGCCTCTGCGGTACTCACCAGCTTTTAGTCTGTTATTAATAGAATCCATTATTAGCAAATATTCTCCTTAAGCATACTGAGCTGAGTACCTCCCATAATATAGTATACTGTTGGTTACCCAGCCATGTAGGAATTAAAGGCAATGATAAAGCAGATCGTGCTGCTAAAATGGCCCTATTACTGGAACCAACTGATTTTAAAGCACCCTATACTGATTTTAAACGTTGTATCAAAGACTGCTTACGCCAGAAATGACAGGCATCATGGAATGATGCCGTGAATAACAAACTTCATGCCATCAAGCCAACCTTAGGAGAATGGACCCCTTCCTACAGATCCGTCCGTAGAGAGGAGGTAGTCATTGCAAGAATTCGACTCGGTCATACTTATTTAACACACTCCTACATATTAAAAGGAGAAGACCCCCCAGAGTGCATAGCTTGTAATGAACCATTCACCGTTAAGCACTTTATGCTGGAATGCTTCGATCTTGAACCTACGCGTAATCATTACTACGTTGTGCAAGACACGAGGGAGCTCTTTGATACAGTTAACATTACCAACATTATAGACTTCCTTAAGGAAGCAAACATTTATAGTAAGTTATAGCTTTTATTTTATCACCTTGTTTAGTTTTGTGTTATATTTATGCAGTCGATAGATTTTAATTGCCAATCATATGTTTTCGTTATCATACATTTGCACACCCCGTTGATCGGGAAACTTTTAATTATTTACAATCGTTCACATTTTTATCGGTTTACCTTTTAACTCTTTGGTCTCCAATCGCTGGTCGATAAAATTATTTTACCATTTATAAATGAAAAAGGATATAAACTAATGTTTGGCGCTAAATAGCCACATAGTGCTGATGCGCCGTAAAAATATCAATCAATCAATCAATCATGTTATTCATGTATGGGTGAGCTCACGCCAAATGGAACAAAAATGTTGGACATTTTTCCAAGACTCGGCGTCAACGTTAAAGTAATGTGATAATGACTCTATGGCGTCTTTGCAGAGTTTCTTTCGACTTTCATGGGTTCACTTTCCCTCTTTCGGCTCACCGTAGATCATTAGAAATCACCCATGTGACATACAGTCGATGTGGCCTGCCCATCTTAGCTGTGAATTCATCTTCGGAGTGTGGATCAGTCATCAGCAGTATGAAATCACGAAGTCGTTTCTTCTAACTTTGTCTTCAGACTTTTCAAAATAAAGAGCTTGAAATTAGTCCGGTATCTGATGTCGATCCAAGTGTTATTGTTATAGAAGGCGTCTGTAAGCATGGTAAAGAACATAATGAAATGGATTTCTCTGGCAGGTACAGTTTTGCAACGATCTTTTAGAGCACCACCTGACTGTGACACAGGCTTTTGTTAGGTTGATATCACATGTCCTCTACAGTATTAGATATAACACTGTGGAAAGGCTGACATTTAAAATTTGAATGATTCGCGAGGCTTCGATCAGCGACATCCTAAACATATGACCAACACCAGGTACAATATATGTCATTTTAATCACTATTAATAATAAATAGAACTGTTCAAACAATTTCTGGATAAAAATCTTTCAATTACACTAAAGCTCATACCTTAATACATTACTAAGCCTATTAACAAATGTTTTTCTTTATTTCGTTACACGAGAGCTATCGTTACAAAGTCAGATAGTCTCCTTCCAGAGAGTAGTCTCTTGTACTCATCTGAATTCGCTTCCCTTTTCCTCTATTCTCCATTCTTATTCCTTCCTGCACACTTCCTGCGCCTCTTTTGTTTCTCCCTGGTTGCATATAAGAGACGGCACTGAACCCCGAAAGTACAAAAATTAGGACAAAAGAAGTACAGAAGGAAAGATTACTTCTTGTACTCTTTCCGTCTGTACTAATTCTTCTTCCTCCTGCACTCCTCCTGTGTTACTTCCTGTACTCTTTCCTTCTCTTCTACCTCTGTACTAATTCTTGTACTTTCTCCATCCCTCTCTTTGAGGTTCAGAGCCGTCTCTTATGTGCAACTAGGGAGCTTCCTGTAGACAATATAATGTACGCACATCTTCTTATACCTACTAATCTTCGTATTATACCACTCTCTCACGGACTTCTCATCAGACAAAAAATGGCGATCGCTTTACCAGGCCCTTGTCACACACTAGCGTATAGTTTTTCATACAAGCCTTTTCCTACGTACAAACAACATTATTTTCGAAGTTCGTTAGCACACGCACACACCGTCTAAATGTTATATTCTCGCACAACTATCTAACGTTGTTACGGTAATCGTTTACATTCCCTGTCATAGGAATAATAGAATGATACATAGAAATACCTAAAAATACATACTCGTACAAATCCATGCTTCTCATAATTTGTAGTCTAAATACTAATAAAATGCAAATACTTATCCCAATTCAATTTTGTAATGGATTCATCTATACACTGTGATAAACATTATACAATATGTTATGTTCCATATCCACATAAATTAACTATATATATATATATATATATATATATATATATATATATATATATATATATATATATATATATATTATAATTCACATTCTATTATAATCCTATCTACACAAATCAACACAAATATACGACTGAGGTATTTTATAATAATTGAAGAAGCTTATTTCGTGCCTATTTCAATTCCTCCCCACCTTTTACGAGTCTTGTTCGCTCAGGATAGTTTTGCCCCCAGAATCCTATTTTGATACCTTGTATTTCAACTACACTCCGCCCTATTCAAAAGTCAGGAAAACACTAATTAATTTGACATAGGAATGGCTATGTATTTCATTGTCACCTTGTCAGTATGGGACATTAACTTTTCTTACTGCTAAGTTTCTAAATTCCTCTAATTCTGATTGACTGGTAAGCCTTGTTTGATATTCGGCGTTGCTTGGGATCAAATCTTTTCACATGTGGCCATAGAATAGAAATAATTTTACTACATAGTCTATACATTTGTTTCCCTGTACTGAACTTTCCATTGTACAAATCGTATGTTAATCTAAAATACCCTCAAAGATGACTTTACTGTGAAGTTCTTGTCAAGGGTTGAACTGCAATTTTTAAGGCTGAATTGTAAACAAAATACCATGCAACGGAACACAGATTTCAATTTCTGAATCATCACCATGGCCTTATTACTCAATGTGCACTGTCGCCAAAATACACACAGACAACCACACCATAAGCTCACATTCTGAAGAATAAAACATTGCCTTTAAATCCTTACCAAAAATGTCAAATTCTAAGTCTTGTATCACCAGCAAACAGAGACAGGAAAAGAATGATCTAAAATTAGACTGGGACTACATTTGTGGGTACTGTACCGGAATTATTAATTGTGCACTGACTCCATGTAGCTGTGAGTACAGAAATCTGGACATCTTAGCGACATAAAGAGCTTTAGTCCTTTTAAGTGACTAGCAAAGCAAATTCATCCGTCTAACTACTAAATAAACACATAGCATGTCAGCTACTGTTGGCCTCACAAAGCCTTTAGTCAACTGTCACATAACATTACCTAACCCTTTAGCCAGCAATGAATTTAAAACTACGGCCATAAAGATGTAATAATTCTGACTATATTTCCTCGCAGTTGAGGATAATCATATACAGGAGGTATCATATACTTTCTTAAATATATGTGTTTGCGTGTGTGTAAGTGTGTTCGTTTGTGACAGGCAAGAAACGGGGACATCAGTGTAAATACACACCAACAGACTGTTGACACAAATCGAAACGGGGACGTCCAGGTTTGTAATGTTGGCTTAAATGGAATGCCAAGGCCTTATATAATGACAAAAGCCTTAACATTAACATATCTGAGCATGTCCCCGTTTTGCTGATATTTTTTTTCTTCAGATCATGTTATACACAACAATACACACAATACACTCGAATCAAAACCTCGTGTGTATCAGTCGGAAAACTTGCGTCCCCGTTTGCGCAGTAAAAATTCACACTGGTTTGCTGTCGGCTTGCGCAATTTGCTTCCAAATTACTTACCGAAGATGGCATCAAGACGAGCTAACAGGATTTAAATCTTTTATGTAAACATAGACAAATATATATGAAATATCTTCTATTTTAACACAGAGAAAAATATCGATATTAATGTCTATTAAAGGATTATCCAACGTTCATAACACATTTCGCCAAATCAGATCGGGAACACAAGAAAACTGAATAAAACGTTTAATGCAGATATTACGCACGGTTTTTACGATGAGTAATATATTCAAGCAATTCATCTATGATTGTTTATTTTATCTCCTATTTGACTGAGCTATGCACATTTGGATAAGAAATACACTAGAAACTATCAAAATAGATTTTAGTTAATTCAAATGGGGTTAGGAGCATATTTACGAAATGTCTGCATTGTAAGCAAAAATTAATACCATTTCTTCATCCAAATAACTGCATTTGAGTTAAATCCAAGTTAAGCTTGAGCCAATAGAAAATAATAAAAAAAACTTTTGTACGTACTTGTACGTGGTACCAGTCACGACTTTGAAAACAAACCCAGAAGTTTTTATTCTCATATTTAGTGTTTCTCGATGTATCATAAATGTACATGCTGGCTGAATTATAAAAATGTGAAATAAAACAACAAGATACAGTGTTTGACTCAGTGGTAAATTATCAAATATTTCTCATTCTCAATTCGTTTCTGCTACTTTTGTCTGTCGTTCTTCTTTCTTGCTAGCTTGATTTCCTTCTGGCCCTGATGATAACGCTCGTCAATTTTTCTATAATCAATCAATGACCCCAAATACGCAACATTAAATTCACAACTGTCGTCTCCACTAAGCGAAAGGCAGAACACTAATAATGTTACATTCAAGATATCTCTTTAGCGAACGAATAATTTAACTATAATAACTAAGCTATAATATGTTTCCTCTAATTAACGCATGACCATCAATATCACAACCAACATTTACATCACAACTTCACAATTGCCTACTTAATCCACAACTGCATGGTTTCTCCTTATTACGCTTCCGTAACGTAGCGCCGGTACTTAACTACCATAACATACAAGTCACAACTCAAGCACGAACTTCCGGGAACTATTTTTACTACGCTACCTTACGTCAGTCAATCAATAAACACAATTAGATTTTAACAGGACTCTTTGGTTCAGGGAAACTTAGGCGATTCTGACCTGAGCTCACTAGAGCTAAACTATGACATCATACAAAATAAATTCTTGGCATGTTTCATGTCGAGGAGATCTTAACATGCGTTGGCTTAGTAATGAAGGGGATTGCAAGAGTGTGTAAACTTTTTGTACATTAAACTTAAAAATGAGTTATTTTGTAGTACATTTTAAAATCGAAACCGTCTACAATTCTTTTAACCGAAGAATGGCTAGCAACACTTTGATTATTTCATTCTAGAAAAATGGATACATTCTCTGTATTTCACACAACTCTGACAATTCAACTTCTTTAAACCCCTGGACGTACACTTTGACACACAAATATATATATATATATATATATATATATATATATATATATATATATATATATATATATATATATATATATATATATATATATATATATATATATATATAATTATATAATTATATAATTTAATACAAACAATATTATCATACAGGTTAGAGAAATTATATTCGTACTCTACGAAGTTTTGAAATCCAGGTTCGCGAGTAAAAGGCACCAATTGCCTTGCCTGTACGCACCACTACAGAATCCAATGATAGCACTCTCTGCTCTGTCTGGTATATATTTATAATTCTTTGTAATACAAGAAATATATATACCTTGATTTCTTTCATAGGAATCTGGAACAACTGTATATATATATATATATATATATATATATATATATATATATATATATATATTTGACAATTATTTACTAGGTCTTCATGCGCTTATGTCTGCTACGCACGAGCTTATATAACACCGACTCAGTGCCATTATTTTTTGGTGTTGCGTGCTTAGTTGAGAAGGTATATGGGCTGGTACGTATAGGCAAGGCGATGGGTGCTATTTACTTGGGTTCGAAACTCCGTAGAGTACGAATTTAATTTCTCTAACCTTTATAATAGTATTGTTTGTATTAAACTATTATACTATTATTTCTGCCCACTATTATCAAGATTTAACTACAGAATCCAGTAATAGCACTGTCTGTTCTGTATATATATATATATATATATATATATATATATATATATATATATATATATATATATATATATATATATATATATATATATATATATATATATATATATATATGTATATATACATATATATATATATATATATATATATATATATATATATATATATATATACACACTAAACATGATAATTTTACTTTAGTTTGTTAATATCGATGGGAACTATTTGAATGAGGTGACAGATTGAGTTGATTTCTATTGAGAATCAAAGTCAATACTTATTGAATGCCCCTATTTGATTGTATAATTTATAACACTGTGTATGTGTGTGTCTCAGTTCCAATGGTAAGATTCTCATACAGTAATTCTTGGAAACTAACCACAAATCAATTACAAATGACATTTTTATATCTGCATAGTAAAACATAGTAAAATAGATCTTTATGCCCATAATTTGTCAAAATAAAAACATTTCCCTTTGATGGTTTCACAAGTGTGTATGTGTGTGTGTGTGTTTGTTTGTGTATTGGTCTGGCATCTGAACAAAAACCAATAAACAACAGACTATTGTGAAACCAACCCAAGTGCATTAAGAATCAACAATTTGTGTTTTCAAGACCACAGTCACAAAAAAGGATGACACAAACAAAACACAAACAAAAACGTAGCTACAATGCCGAATCTAAATAATGTTTAATGTAAAGATATAATAAGTAAAACGAGCAAGTTTTCTGCTTTTTAAGGTGTATATGTGCTGTATAAGATCGTTGCTTCTTTTTAAGATGTGTCATTATAAAGCGCTTATGAGGTGAAAATGGCTATATCAAAGGACTTCAACTGATGAAGTAAGTTGGTGAGCAAAGAAGTCCTTGCACCACCTACAATTATCCAATTACATTTTGTTTTATCCGGAAATTAGCTTTTTTGTTTTGAATTGGCGGTTTCTTAAACGTTGTATAAGCTATGTTCTAAAGCAATAATTGATATGGCGCTGATCAATGGCTTAGGTAAAAATAATAAACGTAGATGCATTTTATTTTAACATTGACATGTTTTACAGAATATTGGCGTTTTTTGCCGTTAATAAAGGTTTTCTAAGAAAATAATGCTAGATGTCCTTTTGTATCACGAATATTATTTTTCACAAATTACAATATATAGATTACTTATATAAAAGTATGTGTAATTGAATTAATCGCATATAATTACCGACTCATGGCTGTAAAGCGATTGGTTAGAGAAAAGATTTGATACAGAAGCTATACTCCGAATAAAGCATCGGTTTGATTCGAGTGAAACTGGTTTTCTATAGACAGATTTGATGTTTAAATCTTTCTTCATCTCTTTTATTTATCTGGATCATCCTGCTTCTTCTCATTCTCTTCGCATTCTTCCTTTAGAGAAATGATTCAAATAGAATGTCGTTTGTTTATTTGCAGCTCAGTTTCTTTTAAACAGTATTTGCTAAAATTGCAAAGTTACAGCCTGCCATGTCTATTATTCTAATTCATGGTTCTGCTTTTCATCGACAATGACGTGGTCTTCAGAAAATGCTGATGTGAGGTCTGGAAATATTCACAGTTTTAAAAATCTTAATGGAGATGTTCTACTAGGATGACACCTAATAAATGCAACATGCCAAATAGGAAAGCTAAGGCTAACTAAAAGATATTGTTCATGTGAATGATTACAAATGCTTTCCAGAATCTAGCGCCCATCTTTAAGAGTTCTATTAAAGACGACTCGTCTAGTATCTCATTAATGGAAAATATTTTCTTCTATTAAAGATATATATATATATATATATATATATATATATATATATATATATATATATATAAATATATATATATATATATATATATATATATATATATATATATATATATATATATATATATATATATATATATATATATGGATAGATAGATAGATAGATATGCAGCACGTATCAATAATGCCAATGCTTAACTGCTTGAGAATAAGAAATGTTAAATACTTAATACAATATGAAGATTCCAGAGAAAAAAAATATAGAAGAACTAACAAAGAAAATATGGTTGCTTTCTCGCCATTGTCAAAGGAACCGTTCCTGCAGTCTAATATAGTGTGGAAAAGACTTGAACATTTTTTTTTTATATATAAATTTTGAGCATGACGCGCTTGTAGTAGTTTAAGAGGTTAAATGCCGCCCCGGTACCATGTGCTGAGATGCTACCCACTGCCATGGCATCATCTATGGCGGCATTACGAAATTTTCAAAAACATTATTTTCCTTTAACCCCTTTGTTCTTTCTACTTTTATTTCTCTTTCCTACTTCCTATTTCCTTCTTTCATTTTCTCCCTATTGCCGCACCTACATAACTGTTTGGCATGTTGCATAACGATTCTTCCTCATTGCTGTCAATTCGGTACGCCAGTGGGCACTTGCGTAAATGACTTATATAAAGTTTCGTGAAATTCAAAATTGTTAAAGATTGTGTAAAATATTTTATCTTTCTGCTATGGTGTTCAAATTGGTTTTACTAACAAATACAATACAACCATTGAAGGCTAAACTAGCCAGTCAATAGCTGGCTAATTTGCAAAAGGAGTATGACATGTTAAACTGTATGTGTATGTTGACTTTAAAATCCATTATTTTCTAAGTGTACTACAGTTTTCGAATATGTATTTGTGACACAAATATCCTGCCGTATTTGCTGAGTATATTTAGAATAAATATAATTGCTTCCTTCCAATTATGTTTCCATCAAGAATTGTCGTGTATTAGTTTATAGCTACCGTGAATATGTATTTACAAACTCTTCTTGTGCCTGCTTGCACCAGAATACTTGGTAAAATATGCAAAAGAGCTGCTTTAATTTTCACAAACGGTCAATTCGCTGGACAATAATGAGGCGTCCAGTCGCACGAAGTAATGACATCAGAAAAGGACTCCAAACAAGACTCCAAATGACCACTGCATTTACGTTAAGTTTTTTTGTTAAATATGTGAGCTGTTGATGTTATCACATTAATTTGATTGTCTAGCAGACTTGCTATACTATTGATTTATTTCAGATTGTTGATACTAATTTGCAATGTATTGTATGTAAATATGCTATGCACACTGGTAATTCTTACTCTGTCATTGAGGCATTGTACTTACATCAATTCTGAACTTTGAAATATGATTACAATATAATTAACACAAGAATATACATTGTACGTAGAGTTTTCATGCTTTGTTTGTATGACGAAATAATAATAATAATAATAATAATAATAATAATAATAATAATAATAATAATAATAATAATAATAATAATAATAATAATAATAAAAGTAATAATAATAATAATAATAATAATAATAATAATAATAATAATAATAATAATAATAATAATGATGATGATGATGATGATGATGACACTGCCACATTTACACTAAACAAGCCCCCACCCCCATACACACACACACACATATATATATATATATATATATATATATATATATATATATATATATATATATATATATATATATATATATATATAATGTAACGTAAGAGTTCCAACAAGTATTTGGATAGTCGACACCCATGACATTGATGTTGAAAAATACAGTGTCAGGAATTCAGTTCCAATAGCCCCTACATTCAGATGCTTTTTAAAGCAACTTCTTTCGTGTATTCATGTCTTTCACTGTGTATTTAAAGTCATTTGCAAAAACTCTTGAAACATTGATGAAAATTTTATCTTTCATTGCCATACATGAAATATGAGTGTAAGACAATTATGCAAATTTTATTTATTTTTAATTCGCTTCAGCCATTTTAAAATAAGTTTTTATTTGGTGATAGCCACCACTGCTTCAAAGATAGTTCAATGCACGGCAACTTATATTAATTTCTTCTTGTTTTATTTAACTATCCTTCGGTTAGCTCATTAACCCTCTATAACAAATTCTGGCAACAAATTAGTCGTTGAAATTTGAAAATGGTTCGTATACAATATCACTTGATGACATATCTTGAGTCTAATGCAATCTACAGATCATGATTTAAGATAAACTGATTATGGGAATGGCATTGATGTGTATTCTCACAATGTAAATGTATTACATGGAGTTTTGACATTTATTGGCTATTTTCAATATATATATATATATATATATATATATATATATATATATATATATATATATATATATATATATATATATATATATATATATATATATATATATATATATATATATATATATATATATATATATATATATATATACTTCTTTGTATGCTTGACATGAAAGGATTGAACTAATAAATAAATTGGCAATACTAGACAACAGTAAAATTGTAATATCGTATTCTTGCTTCTAGATTAACAAGTGTAAATAATTTATCATGATAAATTTCAAGAAACTTCTTTTTTATCCACAGCCCTCACTTTTTGCTTCTCTTCTTCTTCATTAACCCATTTGATATACTCTAATTAAAAAAATAAATCGATATCTGCTAGTGCACTGTGACATTCCTAGCAAAATTCAACTTAGGGATACTATTTTATAAAATTCGATATCTGCCGGTTCTGTACGGCTACGGGATATGATCTTATAAAAAGCAGTAGTTATTGGCGCAGACCCACTACCGAACTATAAGAAATATTACTAAGATAATTTTGATTTCATAATGATAAAATGCTATAACTGTGCTACTTACAAACCTCTAAGAGACAATCGCAGTTGCAATTATCAATAACACAAAACATCAATCTTATATAATTTATGTTTGTAGTGTGTTAGTAATTAAGACCGGCCGGTGCAGTAGTATCAGGTGGGAATGGGTATATGAATATCTGAAGTTCGATTATTTTCAAAGGTGTTTTGGTCCATGGAGGCCATGTCTGAAGATGATGTAAGAAAGAACTAAATATAAGCCCCACAATTAGGAAATTGAAGGCATGGCAACAAGGGAAGAGACAATTTTAATGTAATCACATGACCTGTCCACTATACATTAGAACTACCCAAAGTCGTCTGTGTGGCGTAAATATGGCATAATACCCGATCTATGTGAATAACTGTTACGGAATAACACTTCGTTGTTAAATATTTACTACAATACCTAATGCAAGGATCATTTACAGTTTAAATACATTACCATTATTAAGAGTGTAATGAAGAATAAGACGGTTATAGATAAGGTCCGCGAACAACAAATATCAATTATGACTTTTTGTTGTATCTTATTTCAAAACTAGAGTCCTCTTTTAATCATTTGTACTTTCACTGTTACAAAACCTTTTTCTGCTCAAACGATGTGGAGTTTATCACATTATTTGGTATGTATTTAGAAAGCGAATGTATGAAAAAGGATTGGTTGGAGTAAGCATTAATATGTTTACAAATGATTCTGCTTTTGCGCATAAAGCATGGAAGGTTTTTATGCAATTGTCATAATTGGATCATCATATTAATTACAGAAAAAAAACAATTAAGAAAGATCAGACTGGCTATAAAAATATGATTATTCAATAAGCGGAACATTAAATTCAAAAATAGCAAATTTGCGTTTCTGTGTATTTTAGTCGTTACTACTGGTATATTTTCAGGCAACTTTTGTAATATCAGTGCTGATCCTAGTGAAGAACTTCAACTATCTGAATACATTTGATTTTGACAGCTATGACATAAAAAAAAGAATCTAGAATACTACATTAGACTGCTACGTTCGAGGCGTATCATCGCAGTCGATATCATGGTTTGATAAATCAATGAAAACTGTCACAACGTAGAAAAAAATCCGGCCACTATAATTTCCAGTTACTGTAATAGTTAGTTATGATTTAAGCGAATTTACGTTACGAATTTGGAACATTTATATGCAGAGAGAGAGAGAGAGAGAGAGAGAGAGAGAGAGAGAGAGAGAGAGAGAGAGAGAGAGAGAGAGAGAGAGAGAGAGAGAGAGAGAGAGAGAGAGAGAGAGAGAGAGAGAAAGATAACGGAATGTAGAATACAGTTAAATGAGAAATTTAAAATGATACAAATAACTAAATACGTAACTAGTTTTTCAGATGTTTTATAGCAATTGGTTTGTAAATACGTGTCACAATTAAACGATAGAGATAAGATTAAAAATTACTAAACATTTCTCTCACGCAACTCAAAAATTTAAATTGCATATCTGTTACACCTAAAACAGGCATTTGACTTGCCAAAAAAGTGAACACTTTTGACAGCTACATTTTAATTAAACTGTTGACATGTATAGAGCACAGAGTCATATCAATTACGTGTAAATCAATCGATAAAACTAGTTGGATATGGATATCTGACTGGCATTGAACGTTGCATAATACACATGATTTAGTGAAATAAGTTTATAAATTCCATGTCTACTTTCAAATATGAAAAAATTGTCTGAATTAATTATACCATTGCATATTGAGCACGCACTTGATTCAAATATTTCAGAATTTATTTAAAAGGATTTAAATTTTCTCTATGAATTTTCACTACGACTGGATATCTTGCAAAGAAAAAAGTGAATTTGATTGGAGTTCCTTGTGAATTGACCTTACGCAAGATGATAGATGGCTTGGCCCACCAAATCATGTGACATGACGCCCTGCTAACCTGCGACAAACATGCAGTATTTGGCAATGAAATGTTTCAGATTAAGCGATATGTTTATTGAAAATGATTTTCATCATGTATATTTATTATTCCTAAAAATGTACAATTTCAAAGTTGTATAAATTATGCTGTAGTAGACAATATTTGTGTTAGTACAGTAATAATCTGTTATTTCAATAAATAATAAAATTGAATTTTGAAGCTGCTTGTCAACTTATTCATATACAAGGAAATGCAATCCAAAAGTTGATAATGTATTTAGTATATAATCTTATCCTTATTAATTTTATCTGACTTATGCTTATGCTGCCTTGGAAGTAAATGAATTAAAAATTAATAACAAAATCGTAAACAATTACTGTTTATAAGTATAATATTGTACATAATACTTTTAAAGTTCTACTATATTCGTCAGATAGAATTTTGGTCAATGATGTCGGTTAATATAAACATGCATGCTTAATATATCAGACAATAATTATCTGACAGTATTGTTTATGTATTTCTTTATTATTACATTTTTTATCTCCATTTCTCGTTCAGCTTAATGAAAATGTAAAGAGTCACTCAAGTGTCTGAAAGATCGAAACGATAAACCATTCTTTTGGGACAAGCCTACATTAAATTGTTAATTTTCAAACATTAAAATAATGTAGTCTGGAGTTCCTATAAAAAAAAATAATATATACCAAAGCCCGAAATTTGGGGCGTGGGTGAGTGGAGGGGTGGTTCTCTACCAATATTCTTGAACGTTTATTGTTACATATACTTTTCAATTTCAAATACTTGCTTTCATTCAAGCCAACGAGGGGACATGTTTTTCTGCAGACGTTTATACAAACAAACATGCTGTAATTGTCATCAATTATTTCCATATTCATTTGATTGTACATGCGACCACAAAAGAGGTCTTTATCCGTCGAAGTTTTGTCTATGTTTCGGGAAAGGAATAAATCTAATTCCTCCATTTAGATGATCCTGATATCGACAGTCAGAATTACAAGGCTCCCACTGATTTCATTTCACCATTATGGATCTAGAAATCATTGCAAAAATTGTAAATACTTATCATAATTATAATACTTATCATAATCAATTCATTATTGTTACAAGCATCTTGACGGAGGACAATGGCGGACGTAAGCAATGCCTGGCGGTGCGTCTACTTTACGCTCACTGATTGTTAACTGAGTAGCATGATTGACAAGTGGCGATAGAACAATTTGAGATGAGTATATCACGTGAATGTTACAACAGGATGTTTGAAACAGGCAAGACAAGCGTGTTTTTACAGGATATTAATTGTGTGAATTAAAGATTAAATCAGCATATTAGATCTTATGTAATCTAAGTTTTAGAAATTGCAGTTCATAACAGAACACATATTCAAAAGATTAATTTCGGGATAGCAAGGATTTGACGCAGGTGAAAGCATAGACAGAAAATTTCGACCATGTATTTTTTTATGGAGTTTTGTGCTGATGAAAACTGGTAGCATAGATGGATAAAAACAGCCTGAAATAGTAAACCAATGGTTTTAGTCAGGCGATAAACACTTGTATAAATACCTACGCAGTAAAAATATCAATCCCAGAGTTGCTAAACAGTTTGATTGCTAATCAGTAGCTATATAACGACAGAGTAGAAGTGAATTTGGTTAAAATCTTTTGTAAAAGGCAGTACACAAATATTAAACGTAATCGCAACTGCACAAGATTTTAACTAAAAGATCACGAAGCAAAGAAACAATAATTTATACTGATCCAAATGGTTGTGGGGGTTGCTCTAATTTATTTTTTAAAAGGATGGTTTATGTTTGATTATTTCGTATAATGTACTTTCACAGCTGATACAAGTGCAATGTGTACATTAAAGTTTTGATGGCACATTTCATAATCATTGCTATATCTATTTGGTGCCAATTAAAAGTAAAGCTCTGAAAAACAAATTAGGAGATGAAAACTGGTCAATTAATGTTCCAATAAGCAAATGATCAGCTAAAAACGCCAAAACCTGTTTGGTATTCATATGACAGCAGTATACAACACTTGATCATACTATATAAAGCAATAACTGCCATTACTTGGTTAGGTTGTTGCAGTATTTCTTACGCCTTGTTTGACTGGATCCAGAAATGGCTGAGCTTTTAATTCAACTGCCAGAACATCAATAATAACAATACCATTCGCTGCGAACCGACTAATCGTAGTTGCCATCGACAACGCAATTGTCGTTCATATCGCTGTAATAATTACAATAATTGATACACCATTTTCTCTTAACAGCTTGTTTTAACCTTTGACATGAAGGTAGCGTTTCTCTAACACTTGCATCGATATTTCAAGTTCGGTCACAAAATTGTATCTAAAACTGTTAAATTTATGGAGTTAATTCTGCTCGGTTACTATCAACATTTTCAATTTGATATTGTAAATTAACAGTTTTAATTATGTATTTCTCTTTACTAATATCCCTATTTTCTCTAATCTGTTTGATATACTGTTTACGTACGTCTGTTTCATCTATTTTAATTTTGAAATCTTCAATATACTAAAATCTCTATTATTTGGAAAATAAAAGATTGCTATGTAGACGGGGAAGAATTACATTTTAAATTCTTCTGTAGTCATCGTCCATCATAAAATTCTGCTAATTTACGTTTTGACCAAACACTTTTGGCATGGGCCTTTTTTCTTGAGAATATTATATTGACTTTCCTTGTACAATAGTAAGATCTAAAGGGTGTGATAAATGTATGTTGATTTGTTTTCTTTCATCCAGCAAAATGAATTAAAGAAAAAAATCAATCTTTTTATAGCCTTAGAAAGAGAATTTTATTACTTTGCTAGAAAATTATATTTGTTTTATTCACTTGTTTTTGAGAATGCAGTCTTTATCCATCTAGTTTTAAAAAAAAAATGTTTGCTTGTAGAACATGATCATTTTCGTAATACACGATTTTCTGCTTTCCGATATGAATTGTATACATCACCTTCTTCAAATTACAATATATTTAAATTTACCAAGTAAAAAGAAGTAAGGATAATTACATTTCAGTTCTAAACTGCAAATGGAAGAAAATTGTTGAATCTTAATAGGCCACTGCGACACAAAAGGAAGACGAATCTCTATTCAGTGCTAAATCTAAGCTGTCTGCTTCCCACATATAAAAGGTAGCGAAAATACAATCTTCAACACTTTTGTATTTTACAAACTGCAGATAAACAATGATATCATTTTCAGTTTATAATAAAAATAAACTAAAGTAAGAATGAGTTAGATAAAGAGACTACATAGATTGTATACATCTATAAAGTAGCAATAGAATGTTAACTGGGAAGTGATTAACCTTTCAAGTGGGTTAGGTGTAGATGATATTAGTTAATGAGTCGCAAGAACAATGAAGTCGTCAATTATTATCGTTATGGCTTTTTAACACGCTTCGGGCTAGGGTACAGTTTGTAGCTCTAGCTTTTAAACAAGAGTTGATACACAGCACTGTTTAACAACATAAACTTATCTGCCATCAAATATGTTTAACTGCAATGGTGTTACGTTTTGGATGGCAATATGTATTCAATCTTCAGGTAGCTAATTTGATAGTTATTGAATACAACCGATCCAGAGAAACGAAGAATGTATCCAAAAAGAAAATAAACATTACGTGCAGCAAAAATATTGAAGAATTAAAAAGCCAGTTTGGAGGAGGAGAAAATGCAAAGAAAGTGATACTTGAGAATCTTACATCAATTGGGAAAACTATAAATGTTACAAAAACGATACAAATAATAAAGTTTATCTGTCGGTAACCACATGAGAATCTCCAGAAAGGGATATCTGTTGGAACAATTAAAGAATACAATATCTGCTCAGTTATTGCAGCCCAATAAAAGTGATGATACAACAATGAAACACTACGGAGGAAAATGCAACGAAAACAGAAATAGAACAGAGAAACGACGTTTCACTATCAGAATGAAAGACTGAGAAATGCATTGGATTATGACTACTTAAATAATTTGGACAATGCCTTGGGTTTGTATTCTTCTATTCATCATGGACAATCTTAATTTCGTGATTTTACCTGCCCTTTTAATGAGCATTCCAAGGATAAGTATGTACGTATTGCCGTTATAATAGGTATTTGTTTATATTCATTACACGTTTTTTTTATTTAAAGCTTTACTAGTTTTGCAATTAAGTCTCAAGGAAAGGAGGGCAAAGTAAAATGTCTACAATATTCTTTATTTACCAAGGGTATGAATTTTCAACATTCTAATAAGGTATGGTTTTCACTTCCTTTCCGAAATCAACCATTTATAGAATGTATCCATATTGTTTATCATCTATATTCATTTATAATAAGACTTATCATGGGACATACCGGGACACCTTGTCAGATGTTTGAAAATGACTCGATGATTAGTTGATTTTAGAAAGATTTTGCTTAATTTAAATATGATTATGTTTCGTGTTACAATAGACCTTCTTTCATTCTCTTGATACAATCCTGAGTTTACGCGACGAATCAGCATCTAATTACGCAAGGGATGATCCCAGAGCAGATTATAAAACCTGGACAGACTTATAAGTTGTGATTTTTGAACAATTACAAAACATACTTTCCTGTAACAACGAATAAGTGTACCAATATTTCTATGATAGACTAAATATGACTTAGAGATATCACAACTATATTCTCCATAGTGTCTCTTTTAATCAAAACCACGAATGCGAATCTTTTAAAATTAATCGGCATTTCGTCAAAACGGAATAGTATATATGAAAAACAAATATTTACGTCAACTTAGTATTATTCACTGAAGATACGAGTTAGTTTTCATTTAAAAATATACATTATTTTATTACACACTCTCCCATTAGTGTCAAAGCTAATAAATATTTACAGGTGGTATATGTCAATCTGGGAATTAATGTCGCAATCGTACCCGGATCAGTTTTCATTTTGGTTACTTTTAGAGCTCAGCATGTCAGTGGCAAAAACAATTTTCTGATAATGTTTGTTTAAAGATATGATCAACTTCATTTGAATGACTGCGATTACATACAAAGATTTGTGGTTGCCAGAATATGTGTGAGGAAGAGATACTGACTTATCATTGTCCATTGTTTCCTTTTGTCCTTATCCAGGATTTAAGATTTATCGTTACCATCAAAATAAGTTGATAAATTAAAATTATGATAGTTTCGTTGATGACATTTTTAGCGTTTCTTGTTGTAAGAAGAATGGTTTAGTAGAGCAAGAAAGTATACAAGCTTGCAGCTACAAGCGATGTTAAAATAATGATAAAACTCGATATAATGAAAAAACTAAAATGAATCTCAAAAACATCATATATCAACATCAAATTCCATACAAAAGTTCAACTACACACAATGCTTCCTTAAAGAAAATGAACGGTATTACCAAGATGAAAAAGGACAATATAACCGTCACCGAAGGTAATTTTGAATCCACTGCTAACGTACTAATAGAGAACCATAAAAAACCAGACTACCAATTGATGTGCAATATACTGAAAATGTTTTATGGCAATAAAATAAATATAATGAAGATTGGTCTGATTGTTGACTAAGTTTATGTATATCATATACAATGTTCAATCCACATCCTATTTACTCTTATTGGATATGATTTATTTGTTTGTCTGTATGAATCTGACACATTTATATAGCTATCCAAGGCAAGGAGCAGTTATAAATGAAGCAATAACCGATTAATATGGATGAATTTCTTGATTACGTTGAAATGAAAATGATTAATTCTGGTAACTCCTAAAGAATATAGCTCCGTTGTCGATGTTTATATAAAATTTGTATACTATTATATTAAAACTGTTGCATTAATGAAATATGACATGATTATATACAAAGTAAAAACTTGCAATAAGTCTAATTTTATGTTGTATCTAATACATACCAAACAAAGAAATTCCTGTACTTTTTGAGATTAAAATTTATGCAATATATATATTGATAGAAAGTAGACCAATGGTTCGAATTACTCGATTCTGTTTGTCCGGGCAATACTATTCTGTTTCGGATAGACGAATGTGCCAACTTGGAAACGAAGGCAACAATCTTAACTAAACTGGTATGTAGCGGTAGGCATTGCAGAACATGTCCGTGGACAATAGTGCAAAAATATAATTACGTCATAAAGGACATGCTAGAAAATAGAGAATTAGTAGTATTTGGCTTTAAATAATATACGTGTGATGAAAGCATAGCGAGAGAAAGAATAGTTGAAAAGCTAAAGCAAAACAAAAGAAATAAATATTTAATAATTTTAGAATTGTTCATTTGATTACAAGGTTAAAGATCAACCAACTGGAATCGTGTTTGTATTGTCTATTAAATATCACTAGTCGTTATTTATTGTATAAAATTATTACGTACAGGCCTTATAAACTCTAACACTGGATATATGTCGGCCTTATTTACTTTATTACACTCGTTTTTTATGCAGATCTTATTCCAGTGGCTCGTAACCATTTTTAGGCTGCGAACCAGTTTAGGTGTATAGTGTTTGCCTCACCACCCATTCAATTCTAAAAAGCCTCATGGGTAGAAAATTTCAAATCAATAAGGCTGATTTTGGCCGCCCAGTCAAAACATCATTGTCGACGTAGTAATGAACTACTGCCTTATTAACGGTAATACTGTAAAATGCTCTATAGTACGATTTTATTCTATTATTTAGAAAGACAATCCTGTCATATATTTAGTCTGAGGTTATTTCTGAAAGCACATTTCTTTATAATTGTTTTCATAGTTTTGTTGTCCATGACAGGATTGTTTTGAACGCATAAAGCTTACTTCAAAGACAACATAACTATTGTACGGGCACTCCGCAAATTTGTCCCTATAATGATCTATTCCAGGGAGAAGGCTATTTTATATTTCTTATGGTCACTTATGTCTTAAAACTCTATGTTATCCATTGTGTACGTTTCGAAGTTATATCTCTATACATAAATAATATATCATAACTGTTCATCATTTTATAACCACGTATTTATATCATATTGCATTCGTGCCCTACTTCAATCACTTGATTAATTCTTGTAATGGAATTGGTTGCTTAGAGTTCTGTTATATTTAAAACTAACGCCGAATTTGAGGATCTCTTGTCAACTTGTATGTCATAAAATGCATATCGTATCCTTGTTTTGACAGTTCATAAGGCATTTGTATTTTTCACTCATTTTGGTAATTATTATGATTTTCTTTTATCCGATTAATATCTGTCCACACGTTACGTTAAAATATTTATTTTGCTGAAAACCACATTTATACTATCGCTGAAAATTAGTCTCACTTGCATTTTCGTTACTAGTGTGTTCACTGTATAAATCTGGGATCATACAGAATCAAAAGTTCAGCTTTTCCTACTTATTATCTTTGTTATAAATAGTTCTTTATAGTTAAAATAATTTAAAATCAATATAGTTTAAAATCTGTGTCCAATTGCAAACTTTTTTAAATAATCCTGAGACAAGTTTTCGCCAATTTTGTTTCTTCATTATAATTAATTTAAATCCGGTTAGAATATAGATTAAATATTAAAGGATAATGAAGGTTTCTACTTTATACTTTTGACATTAAGGAATCTGTAGGCATTCATGATCACGCTAATTTTGGCATTAGGGAATGTGTAGGGATTCATGATCACGCTAATTTTGGCATTAGGGAATCTGTAGGCATTCATGATTACACTACTTTTGGCATTAGGGTATCTGTAGGCATTTATGATCACGCTATTTGTGGCATTAGGAAATCTGTAGATATTCAAGATCTCGCTATTTGTGGCATTAGGAAATCTGTAGGCATTCATGATCACGCTATTTATTAGTGCTAAATTAGGTTCAAACTGAACTTTTTATATCTGTACATTATCCTGTTGATTAACATCTTTATAAACTAGCAAGATTCTTCCCTTCTCTATTTTGCATGAAGCTTATATTTGGTTCACTTCATTAAATTAAGATACGCTTTACATATTTTGTATTCTATGTCATGTTACTGCCCTTGCTTCATTCTTTTTACCCTGTTGTACTTATAAGATCTGATCTTACTAATTCATTTGCAACGTGTATATTTTACAGATTAATCTGATGTTCTTATTTCTTTCTATATTCACCTTGTTGAACTCACAATATTATGGTTTTATGTCATATTTAATTGTGTTTATTTTGATCTTTTCAAGCTTGATGAAGTATTTTGTTGACACGACATTCAACGTATTTTCTTCAAAACATTTATATCTAGTTATCATAAATCGTCATTATCTCTTTGCTTTTGCCTGAGAAGAAATTTCCAATATGTTCGTTATTAGTGGTAATTGAAATGATATTGAAATCATTATTTTGTTGCAAGTTTCTAAATATTGTTCCAGTGGAATATTTTAATACTAAACGTCACATCCTCTGTTCTTGGATATGGCTGATGTTTTGATTCTGTTTTTTTTGTTTGAATTTGGAAGTGATCAATTCAATATCTTCCATTTAGTCTGGTGACAAAACTTTGTATGGTCCAAAACACAAAAGATCAGTATACCGATTCAACGTATTAAATATTTGTTAGTTTTTAAAATGTTTCAACCTTGTACAATTGGTCTTGAATGTGATACAGTCACAATTCCTCATTTTGAAATATCCCACCAATAGCATCTCTCTTTATGTCCCACCAATAACATCTCTCTTTATATCTTCTGCTTTCTAGTCATCTGGATCACTTAATATCCCAGGAAGTTTTTCAAATCATGGCTAAAATATGACAGACACCAATGTTCCAAAGATATAATTAACTGGAAATCTTAACCTTATTTGTATTGTTTTGTAATATAAATGCATCAGTTGTTACGCTAAGAAAAAAAATGAATTTAGACCTTTTAATGTATTAGTTTTATTGTTTGCTTTAATTGGATGATTTATGATAAGTGATATTTCATCTTTTGATCAGTTTGGGCAATACATTTCCCATTGTATAATGTTTTATAACATATCATACAAGTTCCAACAAATTCTTAACCTCTGAGTATACATGATCTGATTACTTAGAGACACTTTCCATTGCATCTATATCATTAACTCCTTTCAACAAATTTCTCTGGCTGTGCATAGACGGAACTAATATATATATATATATATATATATATATATATATATATATATATATATATATATATATATATATATATATATATATATATATATATATATATATATCAGTTAAATTTATTTTGATTGATTCGTTATTATCCTATTATTTTATTGCATGTTAAGAATGCATGATTATCAATGAAAATCAACGTCATTTATAAAACAAACCCCATATTAGATTGAAAAACGTTTTCTTGCTTACTTGTGTAACGTTTAGATCTTAGGTATCAAAATATTTGATCTCCACAGGCTTACCTGGAGATCTGAGAGTCAATGTTATGCTGATCAGTTTCATTCACATTCCGCTTATTTGCAATATCCTACCAGATAAATAATTGCATGCCATGTTATGGATGGTTCTCATTAGTAATGATAGGTTCCGAATGACGTCATTACTCTCAGAAATTTGAAAGCTGTGATTTGCCTAGTGAACAAGAAGGTCAACAGAATATGGCTGTTAGCGTTATGCATAAGCTCTCTAAGTAGAGTAGTGGCAATCTAATTTTAATGAGACTGATGGTTGAGTCCAATATTATTACAGTCACGTAATCTTTTTGGTTCGCTGCCACAGTTGACTGATATTAGTTTATGCCAAATAAATTTCGTGATCGTGGCACAGTCTTCAAATATGGTAACTTCTCTTTTTGCATCATTTATGTTTAAACTATTACTGAATGATAGCATGTTCGAATTTTAGCTTTGGAGAATTGATGGAAATATCTTTTTGTATCTTTAGTGATATCTATATCATAAGTAAGGTTTATTTGTTTCGAGGTTGTCTTGCAACAATATGGATTGAAATAACAGCATAGGAGAGTATATAGACATTAATTTGTATCGTTATAAATTATGTTTTTCGGAATTTATTTTAAGACTAGAGATTTAGCTTTCATAAATCACGACATTATAAGCTCTTTTATTCTCACCATAAGAATAGAATAAACTCTTAAAAACTGTTATGTTCAAAACATTATTTCAACAGTTGAATCAAAAAACCTTTTAAAGTTTCTTGATATTACGGCCTGTGGAGTTTATAACTTTAGGCAGATATCAAGTACGAGAAAAATAATCGTGTAATTTATGAAATGATAATCTGTTACCATCATGCAAACTTGATTATCAAGACATTACATATTCTTTGCACGCATTCTTGGTCGGCTATGTGAAGTTAATGTTTAGACATCCGTTTTGTTATTCGTATCAGCACTTTTTAAATTATCTCATTTTAACCTTTGAAATTAACTTACGATTACTGCTAAAGTGTATTTGCTATCACTATTCCTTTAATCTCGGGAGGGTTAAGTCATCTCTGCGGATTTGGCGCATTTGATCATCACATTCACACTGCGACCTCCAGGCGGAGCGAAAGGGTTGGGGTCTTAGAAATTAGTTCAAGCTTTAGTCATAAACCAGAAACCACTCCTCGGTGGATTATTATGCAGTTGTAGTTGTACGTAGCTTGATGCAATTTCAATTCATATTGCTTGGCATCATTTTGGTAGAAAACATGACATAAACGTTAACTCAGTGTCACTATCATCCTAGGGACAAATTGACGGATGTGATCAGTCAATAAATGTACTATGTACGTACATACTATACTGGCATTTAACCAATACAGTTGGAATAACATGGATTTAAAGTTGATGTGTCTTCCCAATTCTCCACAGAGCAAGTTGGAATTCAATTTTCACGTGTATAATAACAACGATCCATTCGATTTTATAAACTAAATTAATTTATTTTCATTTTTGATACATACATATATCATAAAATTATTTAATATATTTATCTAAGAAAATAATGTTAGTATCTGTCGTAGGAAACTTTTAGATCATTTGTTATTGGTTTTTTTTTCAACCATATGGAAAGATTGGATAGGAGAATGAAACTTTATATAAACGCCTCATTTCCTGATATTTTGGATACTATTCAGCAATATAATATATAGTTAAACTATAGATAACATAAACAAGTATAATATCATTATAAGTTGGATATTCCTCATCACTTGTACATGTCATAAAGATTTCATCGTTTTATTGTAAATTTATGTAAAGTAATTCTTCATCAGCATAATATTATTATAAATCTACCTAATACAAATAAAATGCACTACATGGCGTGCATTAATCAAATATTTACAATTCAATTAATATAAAGCAATTAGTTTTATACATGTTCAAGCAAAATCAAAAGAAGAACAAATTCTCTCAGTCATCTCCATTTTCCCAAAAGATTCTGACATTTTTTTATTAAAAGGAAACGAGCGGTATATCATAAATAACAGCGCAAATCGTGGGATGACACAAACGAAAATCTTCTATTCTCATCATTTCATAGCATTTTGCCCGTATAATGCTTCTATGGTCCAGAGAAAAAATAAGAGAGAGAGAGAGAGAGAGAGAGAGAGAGAGAGAGAGAGAGAGAGAGAGAGAGAGAGAGAGAGAGAGAGAGAGAGAGAGAGAGAGAGAGAGAGACCTTACCTTTGGACATTTTCATATTAATCAAGTCGATTTTTAGAACATTATAATATTTTAAGAAACAAGGTTAACAACAATGAAACATTAAATACATCACATTATGTATACCACCTTACCGGGAAATTTGCCTTATAATTTCTACATGGTTTGCAACTTTGTCTCATTGATAAACACTGTAGATAAATCGAAAGGAACTGCACACATATCATTACGACGAATCATATTCTCGTACGTTACTTGGTGTAATTTCTATTTCAAAGTTATAATCCAGCCAAATTACGTTTCTCTTTTTCAACATTTCTGCTTAATGAGTCTGTTATGCACGAGAAGGAAGGGGAGCATTAAGCAGAAAGGATTGTGATTAAAATGTGTAACATATTAAATTCGTTTAGGAAAGAGGGGATTAATAATGCTTTTTATAGTTATTTTCATACGTCGGAGATGATTAATATGTGGAAATTGATCACTGATCTAGAATCAACTGCACACGGTCGCGAGAATGTTTACATATTATTACGCCTGGGCGTTTCACAATTTGATATACCAATAGTGATGGTATATAAAATTGATCTATACCAACACTTTAAATGCCAGACAGACAGTGACAGATGATCACAAATGCGTATTGATTTGATATCGAATTTATGAAACAATTTTTAATAATGTCAAGCCCTTTCGAGCCTAGCATTTAATATTAAATCATTATTCATTTGAATATCTGTTTAGCATATAGTTTTATTGTAATTGAAATAAATATGAAAAAGACGAAATAATTCTGTTCATTCTAACTCTGGCTCTGTTCGTACCATTTGTTGCGTGTACAAAATAGTCGGATGCTCTTTGGTAGTTTTATAACTATTGAAATTTAAACAAGTTTCTTTTGCAATCCAGAATAAAAGGACAATTAACCTACAAAATAAATGAAACGATTGACTCATAGGACAGTCCGTGTGATTCATTGAGGTTAGACGACCAGAGTATCAATGATGACATCTAAGGTATGACACTTTATACTGGAGGTTTGTGAAATATTTTTAGTGGATGAAGTTTCTGTATTGTATTTGTGATCGAGTATTTATAATAGTTGGTCTGGAATAGGTGAAAGTTTGAATTACATCGCATAACAAATATTAGATCATTTGAGCCATTTAACGCGTATAAATACTTGGTTTGACAGGTCTAACGTTCTGTCACTAGAGGGACCGGTTTATGTCTGCATTCCTAAAGATTTTAATAGTTTAATACGGATCAATCGTAATCACATAAAGTGATATGTTAAAGTGCTTTAATAGAAATATAAACTGTGCATAATATATGTAAAGTGTTTAGACTATATCGTGTGTGTTGGCATCCGTTACTTTCGAGAGACGATGGATATGCGCTTTTGAGAGGTGTCCCGGTTGGTAGTTGTGCAGAGTCTTCTGTGGTCACGGAGACCCACACGGGAATGGCAATTATTGCTCTGGTTGCTGCACTTGAAGCTTAAGTCTGGCGTGGGTTGGAGCTGCTTCATTTTCCTCTGAGATCGTTTGTCATCAGCAATCAGTTGTAGCTTGTCCTCGCCAGCTTTCAGACTAGTGTTCAGAGCATATGGCCAGCTGCATTTGTCTAGAGCAACCTCGTCCCAGGTATTGACATCGATCTCAAGAGATTTTATGTCGTGCTTGCAGATATCCTTGAAGCGGAGATGTGGCCATCCGATCGATCTTCTGCCAGAGGCAAGCTTAGAATAAAGAAGGTCTTTGGAGATCCGTCCGTCATCCATCCGACGTACATAGCCAAGCCATCTGATGAAAAGTTGGCGGAGGAGTGTGACTGCAATGGGAAGTTGGTACATTCAAGCACCTCGTTTCTTGTCACTCGATCGCTCCAGGTTATTCCGAGTATGAGTCTGAGGCATTACATGTAAAAGAAGAACAGTTGTTTCTCCTGTTAGGTGTACAGGGTCCAGGTTTCGCTGGTGTGTATGAGATTGCTTAGCACAAAAGCACGGTACACGGAAATATTAGTGTTCAGAGTCAGCATGCTGTTGTTCGTTCCACATTCTCTGCGAAAATCTACAGAGAGTTGTTGACGCCATTCAAATTCGATTGTTAATTTCGGCGTCGAGTGAGAGGCTGTTGGTGATGTTAGAGTGAACACGTGAACTGACTGACTACTGCTTGTTTGTAGTTGTTGATGATGATGCTGAGAGGATCCGCGTAATGAGCTATTACTTTGGTTTTCTTTAGCCTGATGATCAACACAAATTCATCGCATTATTTATTATTTAGTAAAGCGGTCCATGAGGCGTTGTAGTGCATCATATGTGTGAGTCGCTAGAGCAACATCATCTGCAAAGAGCATGTCCATAGTGGTTTCTTCCCTTACTCTGGTCTTTGACTTCTGTCGAGCCAGGTTGAACACATTGCCGTCTGATCGCGTGTGCAGGTAGATCTCTTTTGTGGATGTCCCGACGACGTACTTAAGCAGGAAAGCAAATAATATGTCAAAGAGCGTGGAGCAAGGACACAGCCTTGTTTCACTTCGTTATGGACGTTGAATGACTTGACCTGGACGATGAGCCATCATACTGCACTGTGCCTTTAATATCGTCATGGAAGGACTGGACCATGCTTAACAGCTTTGGACTGCATCCAATATTCGTCAGGATTTTATAGAGTCCGTCTCTGCTGACCAGATCGAATGCCTTGTTGATGCCTATTAAATCCAGGAAGATGGGTCTGTGTTGTTTACTGCACATCTCCTGCAGTTACCTCATGTCGATTGTAGACCGCTCTGTGCGGAACCCGCACTGAGACTCTGGATACACACGACACCGAGAAGTGATATGCCCCTGTTGTTGCAGTCGATTCTGTCGCCCTTGTACAGAGATACGATGTTGGTGTCTCTCGTGTCTTGAGGCACTGCGCCTTCATTTCAACACTCGCAGAGGAGGTAAAATAGGTGTGTGAAAAGCACGCTTCCGCCGCACTTGATGACTTCTGCTGAGATGCTATCTTTCCCTGGAGCTTTATCGTAGGTCAGTTTCTCTAAGTCCATCTTTAGTTCTGCCGCAGTAGGTTTCTCAACCAGTTCGGTCATACGAGGGACATTTTCAATGGTACTGAGGGCATCGTTTGTCACTTGGTTCTCTCTGGAGTACTGTTCAGAGTAGTATTCCACCCAGCGTTCCATGTGCTTACCCTTGTCGTGGATAGTATCGCCTGCATAAGACATCAAACTTGCTATAACTTTAAACATAGGACCCATTACTTTCTTTATGCCAGCGTACATGCCTCTAATGTTTCTGATATATAATGCTGACTTGATGATCTGACAGAGCTGAAGCCAGTATTCATTGGCTCACTGCCACGCTAGCCTCTTCACTTTGCTTCTGGTAGACCACCTATGCATGTAGTGTCCTTTGGCAGGGGGGAACGCTTGTATTCCATGTGGGCACTGCAACGCTCTTCAATTACTGGTATGAGTGTGGCGGAGTTGTTATTCTTTATCTGCTTCTTACTAATGATTTTTATATTATTTGTGTCAACAATTACGTCTTTCAACTTCTCAATATACAAAATCATGTTGTTTAAACAGTTTCAAATCAGGTAAAGCTTTGCAAAGATCCAGATTATGGATTTTCGTAGGTATTGCTGAAGTGATACAAATATGTGGTTAATTAAAATAGTTGCATTATTATCTTAGCCTGATAATTTTCTGTTTCCAATAAAATAAATCCTCCAGTGATAAAACATAGACGAAGTTACGTACATTTATTATCGACATTTATGTTTGCCATATTTAAAATTAGAAACAATCTGATAAGCTCGCACTTTCTAACGTCAAGAATATTGGTACACGACATTTAATCCTCTCAATAAGCCATCTGCAGTTAGAAATATTAATTGATAATCGTCAGCATCAGCCAAAAGATTTGAAATTCAGCGCATATATTTTATCCCACATAACTCATGTTAAACTTTAATTGTTATGTTCGATTTCTTTTGTTAATTTGTAGAAAGAATAGGGAAGAGGCAATCCCCATGTATAACATCAGAGAATCAACAATAGCAACAAAACAAAAACATCAACACTTAGATTAAGACATCTAAAATAGTTCCCTTTGATATACAAAACTATGAGAATGTAATGGAAAAAACAAAATTTTAAACAACCCAAATTAATTTGCGTTGGTTTGATAATAATTGCTCTAAAGATATTAACTCTTTGCTCCTAAAGCAGATACAGCTGTTATCGATTTACAAAAGTCTATCAGTAATGCTAAGAAGTAAGAAGACGGTACTTATCCATTCACAAAAAAATCACGAATGTATATTTATGCATATATATATATATATATATATATATATATATATATATATATATATATATATATATATATATATATCCTTGTGTGCGTCATGCCAGTTAAGCTTCATGGTATCAAAGAAGTTATGGAAATCTCTCACAGTTAGGCGCAGACAAAATATCGACTAAATATGTGTGACTACAGAAATTAAAGAGAGCTACTTACACCGCTGATTCTAATGGGCAATGATGATGCTGATACTGTTCGATGATAAATAGACTCACGGGGCTAAATCAACATGTAAAGGTCTAGCCATGTGAAACAATAAATCAAATTCCTAAGCTTCTTCGCGATAGTTGTGGAATTAATATTATACAGCAACGTTTGCTAGTCGATATTTACGAGAGAGGAGGAACGTATTTTACAATGTAAACCTTTCGATAAACCCGACGGTACACATATAGGAGATGGCCGTTATTGATAAAATTCGAGGCGTAATTATTGTAATTATTATCGTGCCTGGCGATTTTCTTCAGCAAGACTGAATCTATTCCCCTTGCTGGCCTGATTCACCGTGAAATACAAATGAGAGTGGGAAGAACTACGCTTGTGCTCTGGTTGGGGTAACGAACGTGATACCAAAATATTGTGGGTACGAATCCTATCATTGAATTAGCTTAGGTCGGATACCGCTGTGTCACACAGCTTGTTGCTGTAACTATTTCCAAATCCCCCACCCCACAAAACCCCACCCCACCCATGACCCCACCCCGTCTAACTTCTTTAACCGACTATAGGAGATTGTGTTTTTCTTCACAGCGGTTCATCAGCTCTCAGTAAGAAAACACTAACCTAATGAGAAAAATTTCAATATGGATTATAACTTATTTAATTATGCCATTCGATACTAGGTAGGATTATTGTCAGTCGTGGCTATTTTATGTGATTATTTAATATTTTCGACATTATTAAAAAAGCAAAATATTCTTAAAAGTCTTGCACACATCCACAAAACACTTGTTTTCCCTGCACTCTCTCTAACATGCGTATGTGCTAATACGCCGTTAAACCACGTACCTGCATTCTTGCGTTGTGACATTGGTATTTCAAGAATTAGCTAATCCAATAGATTAGTACATTGCTTGCTGACGTCGCTGTTTTTGTCTTTAAAGATGGATATTCTTAGATTTCGACAGGAAGTTACTGGGATGGCTTAATTACATGCCGTAGGACAAGAGCTTAACAGCAATAAAATAAGAATTTGTAGAAAATACAAACATTTTCGGAAACGGCTGTTGGAAACCTCAGAAAAATTTAGCGACTACAGTCATCGGCTATGCCTATCCTGTACTGGTAGCTTTAGAAGTCAAACATATTCACACAATTTTAGTAAATGGTTTAGGAAGTGGTAGTTTTATTTTAGGGTTCAGAATCATTTGCAACGAAATGGTTAAGCAGCTACAAAACACAAGAAACTTAAACATTATTTTTTTACTGGAAATTTCAGGTAAATTGAAATGCGAGTTATAGCGTGCCTTTAGAATGTACACAATTGCTGAAAAGTTATTTGTCCAATACTAGAACTCCAAACGTTTAGTTAAAACAACAGTAAACTTAGCAAATTGTTAACTGTCCAAGACTTCCTTTATCCCAAAGAGCTAATGTGACATTGATTGCCTGACTCCTAAGTCATTATGTTATAAGTGTATAAGATCATTAAGTGTATAAGATCATTATCATCCCCACGGTATGCATTCAATTGTGTGGTTTTTAAGGCAGTCATTTCTTACCACGGACTTTCTTCTCTGCCGATAAATGGAATTCAGTCATTATGAGAAGGAATTGCCTAACGATTTCCTCACAAACATGTCACTGAATATTCAATTTCCTCTCCATTTCCGCCTAGCTTTTTTACTATAAACTCTAGGGTCAAATAAATCGAAGTCGAATATCTTAAAATACATTCCAGCTGATTTATTGGGTCACAGACCTGGCAATTTCATTGTTATCAGCACAAATTTAAAATAATAAGGACAAATAACAATTACGTTCTTACTAGCATAATTTATTTCTCTTTCTGTTTATTTTCATCATCTATGACATTTATTGTGTTCTGTTTTTATTCACCAGAACTATCATAAAGAGGCATGGTCGTATGTAAGTCGTTATATTGGTTGTAACATTAATTTTATTGACAGACACTTAAAGCGTCATACAAAAGACCACTTGTAAAGAATAGAACAAACAGAAAACAAATATGAGGCGTGGAGAAAGAGGAGAGGACTAGGGTAGTTAGTGTGTCTCAAAAATTAGATTACACACCCACAAATAAAATCATTTCTGTATTTTCAAAAACCAACAACCTCCCCGTCCACAGTAACAAAACTAAACTAATAAGAACCATAAACCAAATGCCGTTATCACTACACTACATGATAATTTATTTTAGACTGTGTGTGTCCTTTACCTCCGACAGATAACTTATTGTATCTTTAGAAACTAACAGTCATCCCAAAAATATAAAAATGAATACAAACAATTACTCCCGAAACCACTACCAGGTCCACAAGATGTATTTTGTGTTTCTCTTTCTTCAATATGCGCGATGCATACTGGTTCTATTTACAAGAATATATCGTGCAAACTGGTTCTGTTTACAAGCATATATAGCCTGCATATTACTTTCAAAAACAAGATGCAAAACAATACGTACTTTTAGTTTATGATTATAGTTCGTTCCACAATTTAATACTCAAACCTTTTTTCCGATCCGTTTGGCAAATTAGCTATCTATCCGTCTATCGATGTCATTATCAATGAAGTATTACCACATTCTATTCTGAAAAGCAGTATTAGGTTTTTATTTGACGCATTTTTGAGTCAGTAAGTGGAAAAGTACATAACTTCTCTTTACTCTTCAGTATTTTGCTGGTTTTCGCTTATTAAAAATATATGTGATAGTGTCGTGTTTGTCCTTTTTCATCCAGGTTTCCACATTGTTAACATATGCAGAGTATAGGAAGGCATATATCACTGTCCAGATATAGTTGTGTCTATTGCTGAATCCTAGGTATGCTTGTCTTTGAACGCTGTCAGTTCGCCGATTCTCCATCACATAACGACCTAAAACTCTTCTGTATTGAAAGGCTTTCTTGTTTCCTTGTGCAAATTTGTTTGTAAATTGTTCAGTAAATCAATCTGTTATATACGAGTATAGTATCTTCTTTTCTTTATCACGTTTACTTTGCTCCCACGTGTGTGTTCAAGAAGCATTCCTTTTAGAATCCTAGTATAAATATCTTTAAACTTTTTTTCCCAGTCAATGTTTACTTTATTTTAAAATGTCGTAATTATAAAAATTATAAGACTTGTGAAGAACAAGTATGTATAATCGGACTTGCTCGGTAGGCAGCGATTCGATTAGTAGGTCTGAAAGAAATGTTAGTATATTTTTCTTCTAGAGTCTGCACAACTATGGTCTAAGACAAAAGTTTCTAAACGTTTTTTACTTCAAAAAGAAAATAGAATTCCATGCTTTTTTAAAGGTCATACGTATTCCATTTAAATTTGAATGAGCATGACTTGGAAATTTCTTTCTCTATTTAGTGGCAGAAAAGACATTAAAAATGTTTAATAGATATCAGGTATTCAGTTTATTTTGAATTTATAAGTAAATTCTTTTTCAACTATATTAGTCAACTACAAGACAGTTTAGATTTAGCCAGACCTATTTAGCCAGATCTCTATATAATGGCTTAACAAAAACAAAAATAATTAAAAGAATACCGTTGAAATTTTCAACGGGATGTCTGAATCTACATTACTAAAATCAATGATAAGAAAAGCAAAATTTTGAACATGAATATGCCATTTTATAAGCCTACGGGGACTGCTAAAACCGTTGTAAAACTTTAAATGCGATCGCAATAATAATCTTTTGCTGGCATGCTTTTATCACCTAAAGATAACTTGTCAGATATTAGATAGTCATTTCATGTATTTATCCTATCCAACTGACCCGGTTTGTGGGTTTTGCAGCTAAACTGACATGTATAGGTCACTTTTGGCCCTAGTTTAGTGCATCCGGTTTAGACTAATCGTATGCATGAAGGAGCACTCGCATCTAATACTTGAAGATGAACCCACGTTGTTATGTTGTGGTTTATGAGTAGCACTGAGTATAATGTTTTATTGTTATGATCCAGCCTGTATTTAAATTGCAACAAAGAAGTGTTTGTGTGTGTGTGTGTGTGTGTGCTTGTGTATGTGTGTAATGTAGATTTTTAACGTAGCTCTAACAATTTTCCAGTGATATCGCTACGATGTCTACAACGTGGCAGTTTACAGAGATATCTAGCACCGGTTCATATCATGCCGCAGCTGCCAGTACCATTTTTTTTAAGTCTTTTGGAATTACTCGGCCTGGGTTTGAACCCGCGACCTCTGCATCTGAGTCAGACGCTCTTACCAGTTATGCAGGCAACAAGGAAATAATTTAACGTATCATACGTATGATTAATATACTAATAGCGATATAAATTCTTAATAATATGTTAGCTAGTATGTCGTCCACGCGGTGGGCACGAGGACGGTAGGACTTAATAATTTTGAAGTAGAAAAAAAACTTTAAACTTAAAGCTAGTGATTCTTATTTATTTAATCAGCTTTTTATTACTTTTGGCCATAACTGTATCTGATTTAAACAATCATGGTGGCTTTTCACCCACTTTGTGGGCTTAAAAGCGGTAAGACTTGCTAGTTTATGTTTTCGGTGGGATTGGAAATGGTAATTTTTATATTTGGTTTCTACAATATATTGTGGTGGTCTGAACTAGCATGCACATAGACTAAAATGTGGCTGTTGATATTCAAAAATAAAAATACCAAATTGATATTGGCTTTGGGTTCGTTGTTGCTATTAGCAAATATTGTTTTCCTTGGGATGCGTACTGGTTGTTGAAGGATGAAAGTAGAGTCATCTATGTGAGGATTTGGACACAAGCGGTCGAAAATAATTTGCATGGTAGATTATTCGTTTTCGAATGAAAGTATTTGCTACTGGCATATGATTTATGGTTTATATTAACTTTATGTTTGTTTAATGTTGGGTATGGTGCTGGTTGAAGAAAACCAAATCAAAAGCATGATATTTGTAGTTATATTAAATGAGTCTGAAAGCACATTAGTTATAAGGACGATTGAAGGTCTTGCTAATAAAGATTTCCTTCTCGTCATATTGTTGACACTACCTAAATGACTATTTCTTGTTTGATATTTTCGGTTTTTATTATTATTATTATTATTATTATTATTATTATTATTATTATTATTATTATTATTATTATTATTATTATTATTATTATTATTATTACTCTACATTTATTTCAAAAGAATGGTCAGATTTTGACCACTTTCTATCTTATGAAGTCATTTTCTTTTCTTCAAACCTTTGAATTATCGGGCTATTTTATAGAGAAAGAGGGTAAAGTATCCAATACTTAAGAACAAGAAGACTCCAAAATAGGAAATATCTCTAATAAAGCATTGCGATTGGTATTACAATTTTATTATTCAGTCTAAAAGGCCAACGTTAATTTTATTTTTAGTAGAGAATGTAGGGTAGATCTTTGGTATGGATGGACTAATAGTACAATTCCTTCGCTGTATTTAGTATGATTGAATTGATAGTACAATTACGTCTCTATATGTCGAATCATTGAATTGATAGTACAATGATGTCTCTATATGTTGAATCATTGAATTGATAGTACAAAGACTACTCTTTATGCAGTATGATTGAATTGAGTGTACTGTGACTTCTATGCAAGCAGTACCATTGAAATGATAGTACCATGAATTCTCTATATATAGTATGATAGAATTGATAGGACCATGACTTCTCTGTATGTAGTACACTTGAATCGATAGTAACATGACTTATCTGTAAGTAGTATAATTGATTTAATAGTGCCATGACTTCTATGTATGTAGCATAATTTAATTGATAGGACCGTGACTTATCTGCATGTAGGATCATTGAATTGATTGCATCATGACTTATATGTAAATAGTATAATTTAATTGATAGTACCATGACTTCTCTGCATGTAGAATCATTGATAGTACAATGACTTGTCTGTGTGATGTATCATTTAATCGATAGTAACATGACTTCTCTGTAAGTAGTATGATTGAAATAATATTACCATGACTACTCTGCATGTAGAAACATTGAATTTATATTATAGTATCATGACTTGTCTGTACGTAGAATCATTGAATTGATAGTACCGTGACTTGTCTGTATGACGTATCATTGAATTGATATTACCTTGACTTATCTATATGTAGTATCATTGAATTGATAGCACCGTGACTTCTCTGTATGCAGTATCATTAAATTGGCATTACCATGACTTCTTAATCTAGTATGATTAAAATGATATCACCATGACTACTCTGTAAGCAGTACCATTGAAATGACAGATCCATGACTTTTCTCTACTTAGTATAATTCAATTGATAGTACCATGTCTTCTCTGTATATAGTGTGATTGAGTTGATAGTACCATGGCTTGCCTGCATTTAACATGATTGAAGTGACAGTACAATGTCTTATTTGTATTTAGTATCATTGGACTATGATTGCTCTGAGATGCAATTTGGTGTCAGCATATTTCTATAATGCCTTTGTTGTTAGCGTCCTTTACGCACGTTTATGAATCTTAAATATGGAGAATAAAAACAACTGATGCAAATTTCTTCCATCCGCCCTGACGTCAGCACGTAATTAAATAATAGCATCTCGTCAGCTAGAAATTGTGTCTTTTCGTATTTTGGGGGTTGATTAGGTGGGTTTGGAGGCGGAATCGCTATTATTCGTCGTACGGGTATAAATTTATCTTCCTTCTTTTCGCCTATCTTTTTCATCTTAAAACTACAATGCTTGCTTATACGCATATTTCGAAAACTGAGAGTTTCTTCCTTTGTATGTGACACCCAAAATCTGTAAACGTTCATTCCATTCACAATATATTTATATCGTCTATTATTTTGACTGGCACACACAAACACACTCACACACACACATACGGAAGTCTTGGAATAAGATCCGAATTACAGTATAATGAGCTGAATAATATAGACAATATATTTTTGCATCTTAAAACCGTTATCTATCTATCTATCTATCTATCTATCTATCTATCTATCTATCTATCTATCTATCTATCTATCTATCTATCTATCTATCTATCTATCTATCTATCTATCTATCTCAAATATATATATATATATATATATATATATATATATATATATATATATATATATATACATATATATATATATATATATATATATATATATATATATATATATATATATATATATATATATAGAGAGAGAGAGAGAGAGAGAGAGAGAGAGAGAGAGAGAGAGAGAGAGAGAGAGAGAGAGAGAGAGAGATTTCGCATATCTATAAAAAGTGTGCATGATATTTTGTACAGCCGTGGAATAATTGTCTAGTACAACAAACGCTTTAGATGTTACTCAATAGGTAGGTCAAGCTTCTCTCGCATTCCGAGAAGGTCGGTAAGGTTGTAAGTAACGCTCCTACTCGTTTTTAAATTTTCTTTCTTTTCGAAATAAATTTTAATTTCGTAGATTTTATATGATACAGCTTAAACTGAATTTCTACTACCTTATTCCTTTCTCAACTAAATTGCAATTCGTGAACTATCGTATTCTCTAAAGAATTAAATTACTTTAAACAATATCCAGATATCGTAAACAACATTCCTCAGATAAAAGCGGGAAATATAATTAAGGTGACAAGCGGATCATCTAATGCATAATCTCTCTCTCTCTCTCTCTCTCTCTCTCTCTCTCTCTCTCTCTCTCTCTCTCTCTCTCTCTCTCTCTCTCTCTCTCTCTCTCTCATTGGAGGAAACATCTTCAGCAATATACGTAATTTTCTTCTATTCCGGACTGTGGAAGTGCTATACGCTTACATATTTTCATATAACTGAATCTATTAATTTGCTTTACAATTATGTGCGTCCTAAAGAAATTAAGGTATTTGGTATGCAAGAAAACTCTCCTAACATGGAGATAAAGTTCAAATACTCAGTCTTTTATCTATAAACTCATGGATATAAAACATATACGTTTACATATTAATCTAGCCATTCATTCATCTCTCTTCATCAATCTATTAACCAGTTACTATCCGTCGACATTCCGTTTTGAAAACTTTATCATTATTCCTATATTCATCCTATTTTCATTAACTTATATATATATATATATATATATATATATATATATATATATATATATATATATATATAAGATAAGATAAGAATTCTTTATTTCAGACTGCATACTCAATACATCTAAATTACAATACTGATATAGAGTAAAACAGTGTAAACATAAAAGAACATATATATATATATATATATATATATATATATATATATATATATATACAAATACATATATATATACATATATATCTATAAACATATACATATATATATACATATACACACACAAACATATACACATACACACATACATATATATATATATATATATATATATATATATATATACATACACATACATACATACACATACATACATACATACACATACACATATATATATATACATATACACACACATACACATACACACATACATATACTCTAAAACATATATACATATCATATGTACAAGTATGCAGATACATTTACAACAATTATTTGCGCCATGCATTGTTAAAAAATGAAATTTAAGTGACACATTTAAATACTAATTGGTTCCATCTACTAACAATGTGAGAATTTAAATTAATGTCATATTTCCAAAGTGATTTCAATATACAGTTCTCACTATTAGAAAGTCTTTTTATCATTGAATATACATACTTTCTCATTACTTCCTCAAAACTTAATACATTATAATTAACAAACATGTTCCATCTAGGAAGACCTAATAGAAAGCGAAGACTATTATTATAACCAATTACTAGTTTTGTTTTCACATTTTCACTAAAGTTTGTCCACAGTGGAGCACAATACATAGTGCAGCAATAAGATTTGAATAATCCAATTTACGCATTTCTTTTTACAACTGTCGTTCTTTAACAAGAAATATACAAAATGTAAGAAATGTATGTGATATTTCCGATATTTGCTTCTTACAAGAATTGTGGCTTCTCGACAGTGAGTTAGACTACCTCTCCTCCGTACATGACGATTTATATATATATATATATATATATATATATATATATATATATATATATATATATATATATATATATATATATATATATATATATATATATATATAATCGTATCAGCTATCTTCACATTTCTAGACACAATGAAGCTAGGATCGTACAACTCAATTTCACCTCATCGGACCAGAACAGACGGTCTTCCAGCTCCCTTTGGTATTGATATTGACATAGAATATTATATATACATACGTCTGGGATTCCTTATTAACGCGGAAAGAAGTAGGTATTGTTTCCAAAGCAATCTTTAGAGCTGAAGAATTATTTGTATCGCATGATAAATTGAATGCCATAGTTCTTTGTTGTTATATTTATGAGCACGATTGAGCTAGCAAACATAAATATAATCTTAGACAAAACGAAAGATAGTGCTCGAGTGCGTGCATCTGTATTATAAAACAAACAAACCAGTCACAACTGACAGGACGATTCTAGATAAAACTAGCATGCCTAACTTTGTGCCAAACTGGTTCATATATCCATATGAAAGCTTCTGCAATCGAATCATGTGAGTATTATTCATAGGATAAATCAAGTGTCTATGAATTGCTAGAAGGAATACTGTGAACTATTTATGCATATATGTAATGTTCTTAGGTCTATTTATATGTTTTTTTTTCTTCTGCTCTGTGACAAGTATGGAGCATTGCCTGTAGAACATTCAGGCGGTATTTTGGAAATGGTATATCAATGTCTATTTAAGATTGATTTTGTTGTTACAGCTAGCCTGACTGTGTAATAATAACTGGATTGCTTTTGTTATTACTGGTGCGGCAAGAGTGACTGTGTAAAACTTACTGGAATATATTTGTTATTACTGGTACTTTAACAGTAGGTTTCATTTAATTTTTTAAAGTATAATTCGATTTGGATATATAGCAAATATTACTTGTTTTGCACAAGAAATCCTTGTTTTTGTATAAAGTTCATTGTTTTTCCTGTAGATTGGTATAGCTTCAAAGAAAAAGAAAGCCGAAATGTTATCTAGGGTTGTTTTGAAAAATGATTCTTACGAGTAGACATCACCTGATTCTAAACTTACATAAGTTGCATTTTCCTCCAATTCCCTTAGCGTCAAATGACCTACTTGTGATGCTAATCAGCAAATACCAAACTAAATGTATGTATGTATGTATGTATGTATGTATGTATGTATGTATGTATGTATGTATGTATGTATGTATGTATGTATGTATGTATGTATGTATGTATGTATGTATGTATGTATGTATGTATGTATGTATGTATGTATGTATGTATGTATAAGTTTTAATGGCACAGCATCACTGTACGTTCTATATGGTTCCGATTAAAAACCATATACTACTGCACTATAGCTAATTAATTACCAGCAAAAAAGCGCAGTTAAAATCTTTAAAGTAAACATGAACAAACGGTACTGAAAAATTAAAGCCAAATTGAAAGTGTTTAAAATTCTGGAAAATAATATAGTTAATAAAGGAAATTCATAAAATATACAATCAGCATTTATAATGCAGAAACCACATTCCTTCAAAATTTTTATATTTTATCTGATCGTGACCGCAGGTACAAAACTACAGCACCGCAGACGCCTCAAACATTAAATCGCACACTGGTGCTGAAATTATTTGATTGTGAAGACCGTGTCCTCTTTATCTGATTTAATAAACCCAGATATGATAGTGGCAAAAATTATTCTTCTGATCTTGTTAAGCATTCTTGAACCACCTCCCTGTAGGCTTAGGGAAGCTATTTGCCATCGCAAATATGTAGTAGATCTAGTTGATTTAAAAACGAGTTTAACTTCTGTGGCATTCATTTCTTTTTCTTAAGTCAGCATTTTCACCAATACAATGAGTGGCACAGATCTTGCATGTTAGAAGATGCATTCCATGTATGGTTCGTCACCATTCTGACTGGTTGCGATGCTGATTTCTGTCAAATAGGCTGTAGTATGCGCCGGCATTTATGGTCTTTTTTAAAGTTAACTTGGCACGTACCAGATGGTCCTTCAGATTTTTAGATCTATTTTACACAATCGCCAAAACGATTTAAAATACGACCTTCCGACAGTCAGAAGATTCGATAAGGTGCCAATGATTACAAATGATCTGCTCTACTTTCGTGACATTGGGGTGGAATGTAACCTTTTTATAGTTCAGGAGGACTTAATTTTGGGAGATTCTATCTTTGGTAACAGCCTCCTCAGTGTATTTCCTTCTGTATCTTCTCCGGATAAAGTGTTCCTTGGGCTCTCATAGCATATTTTCAAAGGTGCCCCGATTTGCACATGTGTTGGGTCTGAGCGTACATGCTGAAATAAAGATTTTGTTTTAATTACTTGCTAGGGATAGCAGCCGATCGGAAATATATACTGGTAAAGTCAGATGGTTTACAGAACAAGTCCGCTGCCATGTTCCTGTACATGATAGTAGATGAGTGTATAAGATGTTTGACCGGTTTGATGACTCCGGCTTGAATTTATTCGTAGGATAAAAGTTATTTTCGAATTACAAAAGAATTTTGAAATATTTGTTCTTATCAATCAATTTTGATTCAATGTCAACGACTTTAAACCAGCTTAGAGGCTTATCAGGTGCTTAATCGTGTGTGTGTGTGTGTTTGTGTGTGCTTTTTTCAGTCATATCACTATGATGTCTACAGTGTGGCATTTTATGTGATGTCTAGCAATGGAGCAACATGCTGCAGACATGTAACATGGTGCTCCACCCAGTAAAATTATCCTGAAACGAAGCCGACTAGTCCCAACACCAACTTTTAGAGTTTGCCCAAAACAGTGTATAGGAGTGGAAGGATCACTTCGACTTTCATTTGCTTCTTTGATAGCTGTTGAACACACGGTACTAATTGTATGGAAAATGGGAAAACAACCTGGAAATGGGTGAACATTTAATAGAGTATATATGGGTTTGGATGGCCAGGATTGCTTAATAATGTAAGTTATGTTTATGGAAAAAGAATGTTTCGAGAGCTTTTCCTTGTTGTAAGTGAAAAAAACCCAACAAATAGAGACATTGTTTTATTGATGGAATTCCAATCCTTTAATAGTATTGAATTTAGAACACTCATTACTAAAATTAGCACTTGACTCTTTGGTGCGGAATTGAAAGCACATATTTCAACACACGCAGGTCCAGAAAATGCTGCGGGTCATATCTTTTCCTTTACACAGAAGCGGACATCCAGGTTTAATCTATACTGATAAATATAGGTTTGATCATGGACACTCATACATTTTAAGTTATTGAATTTTTAATATCACGGTGTTTGCATTGGTTTGCTATGGGAACTGAATTAGTACCGTGACTCCTGTAACCACGTCCTCGTGTGGGATGTTTGCTTATAAGGAACATACATAAACAGTGACGAGGAGAATGTCTGGGTGGCGGTAACGGCCTTAGCAAACGCAGGGCCCGTTTTGGATCATTTGGCTGTCCCCCCTGGATTTGAGTGCGGGGCCTCCTGTGGGTGCGGAATTTAGAATTAAACTGATAAACAAGTTGTATATGATATTAAATTTTAATGAATTTTTGTTTTACTTTAAAATCACTTTCTCTCTTTAATATCTATAGAGAAAGTAATTTTAAAACGATGGGAAAAACATTTTTTTTATATAAATTATATATCAGTTTTTATAATTACTAACACGCTGGGCCGTTGTGAGCGCAGCGCCCTTGGGATAAATCGGTTCATTCGGCCTATGGAAGGCTTATATCTAAGATAGATGAAAGCATTTGTCTTGAACGATAAGCACAATCAGTTAATCATCGATTTTAGAAATTTATTCAGTGAGATGGTTGCTTTAGAAAATGATATCTCCTCTTCCTTCATGACATGACATGAAGCAAATAACAATCTTTTCGAATGCTCAGGACATTTCAGAGATCGTTTTTGCCATGAAAAACTTACAGAGGAAATAAGCAAGAAAAAACATTATATAGACATGATAATTATGGGATACTGTTAAACTCTAAACATTATTTCCTTTTTAATTTTGAAAGCATGTTTGTTGTCTTTACTACTTGGATTGTAACATTACAGTAAATACTACCCTGACATAGTAATGGTGGTTCTATCATTGCTATCTCATGTTACATTTCATTTGCTTCAGTCAGGTAAATGGATAAAATAAGTTAAACGCAAAAGAACGTTCATTCAAAATTGAAATAATGCTTTGCCAAAATACGAATATATCACACTATGCAGTTTTCTGCTTTTTAAGATTATATTCTTTGAGTTGGGGTGTAAGTCATAACGATATGCAAATAGGTGTTTTGTTTACGATTATGTGATTGTAATTGTCGCTTGTCTCATTCGGACAGAGAAATAATTCGTAGGTTTCTCAAAATTGCTGCACTGTGGTTTGTGAGTGTTATGTGTGTTTCATTTTTCTGTCTCTGTCTCTGTCTGTCTCTCAAATTCGACAAGCACTACTTAAAGCTTGTATAACGTATTTTATTTTAAAGACAAACATCAATTATGTAAAATTAAATATATCGTGACGTGATTTATTATTAATGTGATAAGATGTCATTCACACTTCACACATACATTTAAATGAGCAAAAGATAAAGTGTGTATTCTGAAATTATTACAAATTAAGTATCAATGAACCATCAATCGTGTAAACCGAAATAAATGGTAACATTAACCAAGTTAAAGCACAGCTCAATTATTGTTTAACAGGAACCATAAGCATTCATTTGGATTTTTCTATGTGCAGACCTGAATTCTCAGAGAAAATGCTATGCATTCGAAGAATTTGTAAAATCCATGTTTCAGATTTTATTGAGTAATAAAAGTTAATTTGCCTGCAAGAAATGACGTGTTATAAATTTTTTAGACAAAATAATGTCAGAAAGTGATTCATTTAAATTTATGCTTATATCCAAACAATTAAGTTTAGTTTAAATTATGCAATTTAGTTGAAATTTTTTAGGCGTTAATATGAACATTTTTAAAGAAATATCATCATAAAATATCCAGTAACACATAATTATACTGATTATACTGATTATGTTAATATTATACTGATTAGGTTAATATTATACTGACTAGGTTAATATTATACTGATTAGGTTAGTATTATACTGATTAGGTTAATATTATACTGATTAGGTTAATATTATACTGATTAGGTTAGTATTATACTGATTAGGTTAATATTGTTATATATTTGACTAGACATAAATAATCTCTTTACTAGAACGATGATAGACAAGCGTAGGGTTTTGAAATTACTACGAGTATGGAAACAAAGACACATTCCTGTAGGACAAATTAAAAAAAAAACACTCCGTAATACGCGAGTTTCATTGAATCTATGTTGATGTTGACCAATAAGGGTAATTTCGTTTTCTTTAAGAAATCCCGATCATTGTTTTCACCAAATCATTTTATTTTTTTTTTGTCACGGTGTGGGGAGAATTTGCTGATGTTTCGTGCTTTATGTATACTCACACTTTCTTATAGTTAATTGGTAGACAGGAACACCGCCAATAATGTCAATACGTATTATGTAAGATTAAGACCTTAGACCTATTATGGACCCAAAACACTGTAATTCTGTTGTTTAGCCATTACGCAACGACCCGTTCGAGGTTAGATTCAAAGGGAATTCTACCACCAGATAGAAACTCTGTCTGTTTTGCACTATAAGCTTCGAAGCAATCGTCGGCATTTGGGGACCGTATACCCGAAATTCACAGGAACGTGTTTAATTACCTCAAGGCAGTTTTCAAAGAGACCAGAACGTATCCAATATAATCTAAGAGATTCAAATCTAGGGTGAAGTCTCAATAAGCAGTTTGTTCGGACGACGACCATTTTCCCGTCATTACATGTGTGAACGATGCCAGATGTGGATTTCATGAAACTGGGATGCATGGACTGTATTCATAATTGTGCTCTCGTTTAACGGCGGGAAGGAATTTTAGGGAAATTATAGTTTGGATTTGCGGACTAAGGCCTCTTAAGGAAGCTTTCAGGGGGATGGAGGTGAGAAGCGAAACCCGAGGATCGGAGAGAAGGAAAACACGTTGAGAGCACGATTGAGTTCTATCGTGACGTCAGCAGTTTGGTGCAGGCGCTGTGCTTAAGAAGCGTGGAAGAAAGTACCGGAAATTTTAGAAGGACGGATCCGAAAGTGCTAGTAGAGCATATAGTCAAGGTTATTGAAAGTACCAAAGGAGAAAGAGGCGGACAGATGAGTAACAGAGACAAGACTGAAGGGAAACACTCTAATATAAAACCTTACAAATAGTAATAGACCATTTCATGGAGACTTCGGCGAACTTTGTAATATGCTAGGAATTTTGTTCACGTGGCGGGTGGTCAAGTGACCTCAATATTCAATCGATAGCTGGTAGGCAAAAATAGTCTGGTCCCCAGCTTAGTATGTTCCCTAGTATAGTATAGCGGGAGTGCATCGCAGGGAGCATACTAAGCAGGAGACCAGACTAGTGGTCAAAACAAGGCGGACAATTCAGCATTAGCATCAACTGTTCCAACTACTTCAGCTTCGTTTATAGAGTTCAAAAATGCATATTGAACAGCGATGATGCCACAGATATTGACGAAATTTAATATTGGAACCATCCTGTCTCGTTTTCTGGAGTTTATAGCCATATGAGAGAGCAGCTGTGAGCTGTTTACATCTGGACATATACAGGAGTGCATGGAAACGGTGTCTGTTAAAAATTGAATCCCTTTTTTTACCATAACACCGCATTTCATAAATCGAGTTTCGTTTACCAATAAAAGGAATTTTTCGTAATTATCCGCAGTATAACAAACCTGAAATATTTTTTGACGGTAAAGCTGCAGAAGTCCAGGCATTTAGCGGGCAGGTAGCGGGCATTTAATTTGTTTTAATCTGATACATCTAAACAACAATGTATGCCATTTTGTTATGTACATATGTCTACCAGCGTTTGATTGGCTGGAGTATAAAGTGACTCGGGAGGTTTTTCGGATAATTACGGAGCAACTCGGTTAAATCCGGTATGAAATGGGCTATTGACAACTGTGAATATGTCATTGACCGAATTTCTTCGAACGAATTGCGATTGGAAAATTTGTCGATACAATTTTTGTATACATTTTTTGTTAAATTATTATACCTTTCACCTTGAGTTATTTATACTCTTAGACTGTCGGCATTGCAGACTGGGAGCTAGGAGCTATTTAAATTTTGATTGTCCACCTTCTCCATTATTATACACAATACCGTAGGAGGCATGTGACATTTTCATATTGGTAAATCATAAATTATATAAATGTATGTTATTTTGAACAATAATTTACTTAGTTGATAATTTTCAGTGGACATCACTTTTCACGAAATCGGCATTTTCTGGCACTCTAGCAGAAGAATGCCAATCACAAATCCAGAGCATACCTAAAACACAAAAGCACGTGCTTGTCATAGGGTCACCATGACACAGGGTCACATAGCAACCCGGGAATAATCAATTCGACATAAAAATACTAAAATCACAAGTACGCTTAATTTTCTAGATAGATGAGAATCCAACATCTAACGTGCAACACTAATCAGCTATTATTGAAAATATATAATTTTAAAACCTATGTGTGGAACTATAATCGATCGACCCCAAATCATACATTTTATCAAGATAAACTGGACCGCATCACTACTGTGATATAATTCCATAGATGGAATGTTAAGTGTATATATTAATTTGTTACTTGATATTTCAAAGTGAAAATTCGATACATGAATCAGGACTTTACTCATCTGCATTGACGCCAAGACACTTCAGTACTCTAGTAGAGTTTATTAATTTATTTTCTTTTAATATTACCTTTCAAATGTCAGGATTTTATAGATCAAATTGAACACCACCTGACAAAGTAATTTGGGTGTTAATACATAATTAATAAAAAGTCCTGTTTCCTTATATATATATATATATATATATATATATATATATATATATATATATATATATATATATATATATATATATATATATATATAAATATATATATATATATATATATATATATAACAGACAGAATATACAGTGCTATCCATGTATTCTTTAGCAGAATCCTGATATAAAAGTGGGCATAAGTAATAGTTTAATACAAGCAATACTATCATACAGTTTAGAGAAATTAAATTCGTACTTTACCGAGTTTCGAAGCCAGGTCCGCGTGTAAATGGCACCCATCGCTTTGCCTGCATGCACCAGCCCATATAACAACACCGACTCAGTGCCATCAGTTTTTGCTGATGCGTGCTTAGTCGTGATATATAACCATGGCTCGCGTTTTCCATAATCGTTTGTTCGTTACCAAAACTTTACATACAAATTTTAAATTATTATTTGCGAAGAGTTTACCTTTCACTAAATTTATTTGTACGAGTTCTTCTTATATATATATATATATATATATATATATATATATATATATATATATATATATATATATATATATATATATATATATATATATATATATATATATATATATATAAGCCATTATTTATCTCTTCTAGTGACACGCTGGTTTTGAAATAATTGAGACATATTCAACGAAATTATTTAAACTAGTCTTTTTAAGTGGTGTTTCTAATAACAATAATCATTCTTGATTATCAACAGAGATGTTCAACAAATGTTAATCCATTTGACCGCAGTTTTATATAGGAATGAAAGTTTTTGATATCAATAAAATTTAAAACATCCTGAGACAAATATTTTTAAACTGGATAGGGCTTCTTTTAGCATCTTGATAATGCAAGGAAAAAACCTTGAGAAAATTTTTTACCAATACATTCACTAATCTGTTTATTTTTGCTTCCTTTTAAAATATCTAGATGCCTTAAAATTTCCAGGAACATGCTTAGTAAAAAATTTCCTTACTCATTTGTAATTACTTGATTAATCTAAGTGATGTTATGTAATAAAACAGCGAACATGAACCTTCCCTAAACAAATCTATTTTTTCCTTCAAATTAATGCTGTGAACAAATTAATAATTTTGGCAAAATTAATGCTTTAATCCATGTTATTTTCTTTTTAAGGGACATATTTTTTTTCTAATTCAATGACCTAGAATTTCATTTAAATTCTTTTAATTTATTTGCATAACCCTTATATGTTTCTATTCATAAAGGTCAAGAGGATGAAGTAGACCAAGTGATGATTTTGGTCCTCGCATATATTTTCTTCTGAAAATTTGTTCCTTCCTATTCAAATGGATTAGACCCTGCTATAAAATCCTTAAGTGTTTTGATAGTAGACATAAATAAAACGCGAGTTATAGAATAGATAAATGGTCCAGTTTAAGTTTGTTGTCACTTAAGAATAGTGGAAATATTTCTGTTATTTCCGAGATCAATGGAGAAAAGGTCTAATTTTGTAATAACAAAGTATGGTACAAATGGGTCTACTTGTTGGTACCCTCTTTTTAAATGAATGAATTGACACAGATGATCATTGTTAATCACACAGTTTTGGACTTCTTGTAAAATGCTTTGAAATCCTGAAATATAGAATCTCAAAAATTTAAAATATAAAATTTTAGTGCAATCATTTTTTTAAAAATAAAACTATTCAAAATAATCTCTTGTTATAAGAAGGAAGCGTAATTTATGCCTATTTGCTATTGAAGTTGATGCTATTTTGTAGCTCATATAAAACAATGAAATCGGTCAAAAAGTACTTATAAATCGTCTATCGTTACTTTTGGAATACACGTGATCATTCTCTGGTACTGAAATTTTTACGGTTTTGTTTTCATATACAAAGCGTATCGATCCTTTATAATAACCACCCAAAGCGTTCCAAAAGAGCTTACAAATTCGAACATGAATCCATTAGAACCAGGAATGGTTTGATTGTTTCCATGTTTTTAATGCTAAACCATTAAATGGAAAGTTGGAAAGGCCTTCTCATTATCAAGTATGTTTTTTATAAGCAAATGTTTTTTTTTATATAATGCATGGAGAAGTTTTTGTTTGTTTGTAAATTACTATTAATTTTGGTCTATTAGCAGATCCCTATCGTCCAATTTTTCCTTTACTATATTGTTAATGAAGTTCTCTGGTCCAGGTTAGGAAACTGTTTTGAATTATTTTCACCAAATTAATACCACCTTAATTTTGATTTTTAAAGTACTCCTTCTAAATAATATTTCTTTGTTTCTTCTCTTCTTTCATTTTTATTGACCTTCACTATAACCTCTGCATCACTTCTTTTATTAAGTGACTTATTTAAAATTAAACTTTCAGCTCCAATTATTTTGGCATCTTATTTTCCTTGTTTTACATTTGCCTGTGAATACGTTGTTCTGTCAGATTGCTGAAAGAGACCTGATCGTTACATATTAGCTGTACTTGCAGTGAATCATTTTTATCACCCTTAAGATGATATTCTTCAGCTGTATTTACAACGCATTGTTTGATTGCTTTAGTGTATTCCTTTTATGATGGAAGTCTGACATTAAATTTCCAATAACCACGACCTCTGGGAAGTGTAAATAATGATAAGATTAAAGTTGAAGCAGAGTTATATATCTTATACATTGGAGCAATGGCAAAATTTGTGAAATATGAATCTATTCCCTCAGAAAATCGTAAATAATATAACCAGCTATGTTTTGTAGGAATAATCTATCCTTAAGTAAATTATCGAACATAAAAACTGACTATTCTTCATCGATGTAGGCCCGCTCCGGTGGCTTAGTGGTTTGAACGTTCACCTCCGATGCGGGAGATTGTGAGATCAAACCCCGGCCGAGTCGACCAAAGACTGATATACATTGTACTACCATCAGCCTTGCATTAAGAGGTTAGTGCTGGTACTTATCGGCCTGGTGTCAGGATCACGTGAATAGGGTGGGACATCATGCCACATATCTTCTGCATGATGCTCCAGTGCTCGACATCACTTTAAACTGTCATACTGCAGACATCGTAGCGATGTGACGAGAATTATTAAAGCCACGTTAAAATCCATATCACACACACACAAACACACACACAGACACACAAACATACTTACACACTTGATCGATCAAAAAAGCCGTATTACCATTATTACTGTCGAATGAACAGCAGCAGAATAGACAGAGGGACACTGGGGAATCACATTTTCAGTAATACAACTAGTGTTATTCTTGTACATGTGAGCTACTATTCACATCTTCAAATTTTGCAACTTAATTCATCAAGACTTGCTAAGATTGCATTGGCCAATGAATACCTTTGCTTGAATAGAATAGCTATAAAAGCAATTAATTTACGAAACCTTTTCGCCAAACAACACATACATGCATTTTATATTTGAGCCTGAGTTAGAAAAGGTTGAAGAAGGAAGTAAAAAACAACGTGTGAACGGTGGCTAATATTGTTTGTGTTAAATCAGTAGTCGTTTTGTTTTTAAGTTGAAAATGTATCCAAATATTTATAATAATTGAGAAAAGTGATAAGCACAAAGTATAAAACCATATATTCATATCTCATCACAATCATCATAAAGGTATGGAAGAACTTACACAAAAATTGTTCTCGAAACATTTTTCAAAAAGTGAAATAAAATTGTCCAACGATACCCTTTAAACGTAAATACAATATTTATGATGTGGAATTAGTCATTGTATCGTTATCATCAAAATGGTCAATTCTAAGTCATTGCCCTACGTTTGTTACTTCATGCAAACTGCAATTAAAGAACCCATGCATATCTTATTTTTGTCTTCTTAATGAGAGCCATCTTATGTCATTTTTATTCAATGCTTTTTCTTTTAATTTGTCCTTTCCATTTACAAGGTCTAATCTGGCCTCATCATTGTAAGCTTCATTATTACAGACTTGGGTAACCATGTGGAACCAGGAATACTAGTCGATGGCAGGTATGTTTTCTGATCCATGTCTACATCAGCAGCTTCTTTATCTAAATGTGCAATTTTTAAAATATCTCGCTTCGTGTCTTTGACACATTACTTACTTCTTGAGAATTGTTGGTTCTGATTTGCTTTCTGCATTGCACAATTGGCCCAACATGTTGTTTAAAGTTCTTCGTACAAATTTGCATTCTCTTTGTTTGTATTGTCTAGTTTTTCTTCTAATTGCTCAAATTAAATCACTGGTGACTCCATCCTTTATTTCAAATTTGTTATTTTCTCTTTTATTCCTTGCTCCAGTTCTCTTTTTAATTCTGTTTTTCCTTCAGCAAACAGTAAAGGCACAATTTCTGGCACCAACCCACTTAATTTCTCCCGTGTTACCAGTAATTTGACATCTCAAATGTATCAGCCCCATTCAGTATCAATTTAATTTCTTGCAAGTCCGTCTGGATTGGTTGAACGACACTGTTTTCCTCAATGTCAATAATTAGGAGATGAATTTTACTTTAAACACTCAGAGACATAATTTATAGACTCTAGAGAAGCATCTGAATCCAAGGTTATCCATTTGCAGATAGAAAGTATACTAACATATACATTAACAATATGTAGACAGAAATTATACAGACATTCTCCGTTTTTGCATTTTCTATTTTTTCTTTTAATTGTTTAAATTAAAACATGTGTTACTCCATCCTTTTTCTTTCAAATTTTTTGTTCTCTTTTATTCCTTGGCGAGGCAATAACCTGGTTTTGCCTTCACACTGTATAAAATACTTAGACCCTTATGATATAGTTCGGAAATAATTCAGTACAGGAAAGTTTTAATACATTAACGGATAAAATTAAATGCAATATTGTCATATTGTTTTGAATATCTAATTTAATTGTTAGTTTTAAATTGTTTTATTTCATTACATGATATTGTAACGTAAAATTGTTTGCTGGACTTGACATTGTCAATAATTGAGTTCATCTATGTTTGACCCGACTGATATTTGTTAATTTTTCATTTCATTTAAAAAATCAACTAATAATTGTTTCATTAGTCTCTATATGTATGAACTTATTTTCAGGATTAATATTTAGGCAAAGAAGAAGGAGTAAATATATTTGATCAGGATCAGGATTTTGGAGATTCCTAAGTGAATTTTGTGGGCTATTGTGTTGCAAATAAACAAGTATCATTAGATCATTTTAGGAAGTTATTTTCAATTAGGTAATGGTTATTTGTGTGAAAAGGCCAATTGTAACTGAGGTCAATCAGATAATTATATTATCTTGTGACTATAAGGATTTTACCAGTCTAGAATTTTATTTTGTATTATGTTGTGACCAGTTTGGGCTGAATTTTAGTTTTCATCAAATTACTGAATTCAAGTGATAATTTGTTGTAGAAATATAAAAGTGCTCTGATAAAAGTCTTAGATAAGACATTAACTTCAATTTATAACGACGTCAAACATGGAATAACATTCCTGTGATTCAACAAGAGACTGTTGACACATCGACACATCACATGCAATATATATATATATATATATATATATATATATATATATATATATATATATATATATATATATATATATAATTTACACAGAACAGAATGTGCTATAACTGGATTCTATAGAATGCGTGACAATAGAAGGCATAATTTAATAATGTCACACGTAAAATAATATCATACAAGTTAGAGTACGAATTGTAATTCTCTAACCTGTATTATAGTATTATTTGTATTAAATTATGTATGTGTTTGTAATATCTCTCTCTCTCTCTCTCTCTCTCTCTATATATATATATATATATATATATATATATATATATATAAAATTGGAGTTGCAAAATTTACATTCTCTATTATGTCAATAGTGACGAATTCTTTTTATTGGAAATATATATGTTTTGTAATACTGTTCATTTTTTGAAGTAAGGGCACAAATGAAAAGTATTATCTGGTTTACTACTAGAATACACGGCTAACTACACTTATGTTTGATTGGTTCAATTAAATCATTCTATAAGAAATATTCAATTTCCTGTCTCAACTATTCCAGCTTGACAGGATTCATCCTGTCAGGATGATGCTTTACTGGTGTTGAATCTATAATTTTAATATGTTAATAATTTTGTTTGTTCAGGTTTGAGGTGTGTAATCAATTGCTGATGGTAACATACAAGCTGATATTTTCATTCTTTTATTTTGGCTATTGATGTCAAAGTCAAAGTCCGAATGCTTGAATATTTAGGAATTTTGAAGAATGTTTAAACAAAAGTCAAAACCATTCGGATGCACGCAATGTCCTAAATCTTCACTGTGTGGAACAGTTAAACTCAATTTTCTAAACGACTAAAAGGGTTATCAGTATCCACATACTGCTTGAATAAATTTTTATGGTAGAACGCTTGTTTTGTCCATCCATCATTGTTGACTATATAATTTAAAAAACTTACTTCTTAACTTTCTAAGGACCATCCTACCTAACCAGAAGAAGAATTAGAATTATGGCAAGAGGTGCAGCACCTTATAACATGACTGTAAAGTAGTTTTGTCCCTTATTAATATTAGTTTTTAGTGTGTAGACTAAATATTATTTCTTGCTACTTCACAATGACATAATAAAAAAAATTAACTTCTGAATACTATGTTGATATAAGTATTCTTATTAAATACTTCAAAGGCCCATTGACGATACGTCCAAAACCTGATTCGAAAGGAGTGAAATATGATGCGAAATACAGAAAGATCTACATCATTTAGAAACAAGATAATACGGTTTGGCTCATAAAGGAACAGATAATTAGAGTGTAATAGGCTAAATTAAGAACTTCCTGTCTAGTTGACTTAGGAGAAACAATTTGATCGGTCATTAATATGTCGTCACCAGCGGGTATCTCAAGCGATTTCTGTGTTTTCGTAAGGATCACGATTTTCACAAAATAGTGAATTGGTACGTCTGCTTATTCAGACAAGCAATTGTCATTTGTCATCTTGATTTAAATGAGAGTCGTAATAGTAAAAGGACGATCACAATAATCAATATCTTTTGATTGGTCATTACCAAGAGCAAAGGTAACTTCATCAAAAGTCTGACAAATTCGTGCGTCAGATAAAGGAATAATTCCTGATTAGCACTATTCTTAAGAGATCTATTTGCCATAGCTCTTGTAACTGCATAAGCACTGCACTATTCTGGGATTTCGTTCTCAATAGGAACAACCTTTTGTTTTAAACAAGGCTTGTCTGTTACAAGTTGATTAATCACAACATTGTATTCACCTAGGTCATAGCCTAGCAGTAAATAAACCCCTTCAATGGTAAAGAATTCACATCTAAGATAGTCAATGGTCCTGAAACTAAGTCTGATAACAAATTAACATTTTGGACTAGAATTTGAGAAAAATCGATTTCTACACACTTTCAGAGGATGAAGAATTCTCAAACAAAAGAAAAGATTCCGCGAAGCTAGTGTGCACCTTAATTTTAATAAGGATAGGATTAGAATAATGACCAATATATGGCATATCACCTTTCAACATGTATGATTCATAATTCTCCATAAAAAATTGGTTTGTTTGACGCAATAAATTTCAACTCACGACCTTGACGTCTGAGAAACAAGATCGTTTGGAGCTGCTGTTTCTGTTATGTTACTTATTTTTTACTTACAGCAATCACAAATAAACTGTCCTATTTTCTTGCAGTATGTTCACGTAGGAATAGATAAGGATTTCTGATAAGTCTTATCAGAAGTTTTGAATCTTATAAGTTGTGCCAGATTGAATTGGCATGTACTAGCATGAGACTGAGTCGGTTCATAACAAGCGCATGCTACAGGGAAAATTTACTAACAAATCAGTCAAGGAATATTCGACAGCTGTACGAGAAGAGTTTTGCAAAGGTTGCACACGATGTTCATCAAGATCGGTCGTGACGTCACAATGGATTAAGTTCTTAAATTCTTAGACTAACACAAATTGTCTACGTTTGTCATAATTTTTATTAATCGTTTAAGGTGCAAACCACCTGGCCAATAGCTTTCCGTTTTCCCTTGCAATTCCCAAACCTCTGTCCATATGCCTTTCCTACCCTTTCAAGATACATTTCTTGACCAAACCATAATCAGCACAGGCTTCTACTAATAATGAGGTAAAAAAGTCACGGACTTTCACAATAAGTACAGTCAAGAGTAAGAAAGTCCAGTGCTCTCATGGTCTTAAACTACGTAACACAAAGAGCGAAAACCAACACGTCTAATAAACTTCAACAAATAATTTATTTCCATAGAAAACAAAGTGAAAAAATAACAGATAACTCACAGTATTGTGAAATAAATACAAAATAGTCCTAAGCGTTTGTCGCAAGTAAACTTTTATAAAGTTCCAACTGAATTCCAGTGGCATTCCAAATAAATTCCAAATTCAAAATGTGTTGATGTTCCTGCAGTCTCGAATATGCCAATGTGCCAGAATCTTGGAGCATGGTGATGTACTAAAATTTTTTTGATGTATCACAATAATATAATCCAAAAATATAACTATCATTCCAAATTAATGTTCCAGTCTAAAATAATATAGATGAGTACTTTGTACTTTGTATTTCCAGCTAATAGTTTTTGGAGTAAATAATTCCACGCAAATGAAATAATGAACACAACAATAGGACTGATTTTGCCTAAGACATTATATGGAAAATCGAGTAATTTTCCAAGTAAACAACACTATATAAAAAGTAAGACTCAAGAGTAGAACCAGAATGATGGTCAAAAGTTCATTTCTTGAATATTTTGAATTGTCAACAAGATAGATTCCACTACCAAAGGTACAATAAAGAACACGAGAAACATAAAGTACAACAGGATTTTCATAGGGGAAATCCATTTTTCAAAAACCATACCCAAATAAGCATATTTACCTCCATAGACAATTATCGTAATATTTAACCCACAATTGTTGAGAAATATTAAGTATTTATTTCTCGTTTTCAAAATAAAGGTTATTGCTCTGGTGCACAATAAACTTGAATTAAGACAAGGTCAAGTCCAAAATACAAATATACATAACATATAATCTTGGAGAAAAACTAATAAATATAATTTAAATTTACACTACACTTATCCATTTTGAATTTCAGGCTTTGTTCAAAATGTGTCTACATCCTTTGTTTCTTTTAAAATGGATACTAACCTGATATTATGATAACATCAAAAACTGAACCCTTTCTGAGTGAAGTGGTTTCTGTTTTCCAGTTATAATTATTTCGATTTGTTCAATTGCTCTAATTCTCCGCATTTTCATCTCTTTTCACATTTTTGTATTTGCAATTTAATTTCCCTCTCTCCGTTTTTTAATTTATCTCTTTTTCTTCCTTCTGAGTTTGGATCCACATCATTTCTGTATGAAACGGTTTGTTTTAAAATTCTATTCCAGTCTGGCTTTTTAAATTGCTGTTTTAAACTTTCATTTCAGAGTTAGAGGCTTTCTAAGCAACCCTAAAGTACTTGCATCTAAAGGTTTCTTTGCGCTCCAATTACTTGGCCAAAATATTCCTAATTTCATGTTTTTAACAAAATCGGTTTTATATGCGAAAGAGAATTTTTACTGGCAAATTCCTGCAGCTTATTTTTCTGTATACAATCCAACCATTTCTGTGTTGGACTGGAAACAAAAGCTCTCTGCCCTGATGTTATTTTGAAACCTAAGCCCCTAAGTTATATTACGACTCTATCATCATAAACAAAGTTTTAGAAATAATCATAACCAACGGGTTATGTAAAACCTAACAAGTAACTTAATTTTCAGTGTTATAGAGCGAAATGTAAGAGGAACTTACAATACTATAAATTGCATCCAAAATAATCTTAAAAATTTATATTCAAGTCTATAAGGATGGAATGTTGCGAATGAATTTCAGATTATCGAATGCACTGTTCTGCAAAGACAGTCTTGATGTATCTAAATGTCGTTGTCCAGAACTAATTTTAATAATAATTCACAATTGGCACAAAATAATATATTACTCTAATCAGCACTTTCTAGTTCTAATGAATAACCTAAACAAATGTTCCATCTCAAACAGTATCTAAATAAAACATTCAATACGTCTTCAGACTATGTTACAAGAAAAACATAAGAAATAAGACAGACTAAATTGTTCAGTGTCAGAGACCTGTATACAAGCATGATGGGTAAAAAAGCATTTCCATCTACTAGCTACATAACGTATCGCAAATATCACATCGTAAAAGAACCCACATGACCCAACCCATCTAATGTGAAATAACTAGTTCTTCTAAGAACTCACATGACCCCACCTACCAATGAGAAATTACCCTACAATTGTTAACATGTTTATTATTACTATTCATAGACACTTACGTCAACAACAATTTATAGATGCTATGCAATCTAACTCTTAATGAAGAGTTGTCTACTCGCAAATAAAATTTAACTATCTAGAACCTTGACTATAGATTTTCATTACAATATTCAGTCATGAAATTGCATATACTATGGATATAATGATGTACCAACAGGTACAAAGTAATATTGATATACATAACGCCAACCATTCTCTGTACAGAACATACATTCTTTGGCATGCCATTATTGAACTATATTTCGAATTCCAAAAGAGAAAATCAAGTCATACCTAATTCCTGATATTTCAAAGTTGGAAGATGGTTAATAATAATTTGTTGGAAGACGGTTAATTATAAATTGCGACTGATCCTTGCGAGTGATATTACGTCCTTTCAAAGTATATTCATGATATAGACCCCTACATCCAACTCTTGTATATTATCAACACCAGTGTAAATATTGTACCAATTCATATCTGAATTGCATATATATATATATATATATATATATATATATATATATATATATATATATATATATATATATATATATATATATATATATATATGACTATCAGAAAAAGAATCGAATTAGTTTCGAGACTGGCGACTATTGGAAACAACAGAGACCTAAGAAATTCAATCATAATATTGGTGTGTCCATTTCGTTCACAATGAATTAGGCAGCCTGTATATCTTATATCCCCTATAAATATTATTCGGGAGGTTATTTATTGGTTTAATGAAGTACTGCAACTGTAATTCAGACAGCGCCAATACCAATACATGTCCACCATAGACAAGACCATTGAATTTGGAACGTGTCACGTATAGCAACGTTTAATAATGAACCTATAAAATAGAATATACTACCAAAGGAACCGTGTATCTAAATATATTCGACAATTCTTCTTCGATTACTGCCTTACCACAAAATATCGTGCGCAAAGACATATCATACGACTACTGTGTTATTTAGTATAGAAACCCATTTTCTATTTACACATTAATAAATTCATCTCATGTTTTCAGAGGTCATTTCTATACACTAATTTGTAGTTATTAAGTTCACGTGGTGTTCTCCTTCAAACAAAATGAATGATACTCGTCGAAAAGGTTAAATCGTTTGCGAAATTAGATCTAAAATGAAATAGATTATTCGACTAATTTAGTAAATTTCATGTAGAAAAGAGTTCGTGTGTGAAACATGACAGCTAATTAGTAGAATTAATACTATATGTTGACCTATATGTGGCACTGTATCATTTAATCTTAACTAAAGCTTCTTCACTTTTTCTCTAATTGTCCTACTAGTTCTGTTTTCACAGAGACGCATTTTCTTCTAATAAGGTAACTATGTCATGACTTGTTTTGATTCACTCAAATGGATGAGGACTTTCTACATGTTTTTTGGTCAATGAACAATTTATATTTTGTTGGGGTATCTTTAACCTTGCATTGTAAATATATTACAAGTTACCGCATGATTTAAGTCTTCTTAAAGAGAAGACTACCACGAACTTGTGCAGTCTTGCTGTTTTCCTAAGGCTGGAAAGACGGTCTGCCTTATAAGGCTGGCTAGGGAATTCCTGACGGAACTACAAATTGTTCATCTTCAGTTGAAATGCTAATCCGAAATGCGACAAAATGTGTCTGGCATTGCTACCGTGTTGTATTCGAATTTGCAATCCACGTGAACGTAACTTGGGTGGATTGCAATGCGGCTGTTTACATTTAAGTTAATTTGGAAACGATCGATTTTGATGCAAATATTTCCCTGGTTGATGAGGGGTAATATGCAATTATCTATAAAGAAGGTACTTGTAGATTATAGTCAGTAACATGCAATAGAATTGAAGTGGCATCACCTGTTGTCTTTTAAATTTTTCAATACTTCGGTGTGTCCGTGGCAAATGCATTATCGCCATAGTTACTCGGCATATTATAACCAAATAAAGTCAATAAGAAGCCGTAAGTTTTGCATGATAATTGAATAAATATCATTCGTATAACAAGATTATTCCTTGTAAGTAGTGTACCTATAACCATGCCGATATTAAAAGGAAAAAAAAACTAATACGTCCTGAAATTTTAAATCCATCTCTCTATTAAAAGACATTGCTCTGGCAAATGTTTCACGAGCGTGTTATACAAAGTCGTACTACTGAAATAACACGAGGTAATCACATGTTATAGTCATAATATTGGAAAAATAAAAAATCACCATTTAGGTAGACAATCAAAACTGCCTTGCTTTGTGCTTAGCGCGGTGAACACGCAGTTTCATTATACAGTTTATATAATTGATATTAGCTGTGCTAGTTACTAAGATAGTTTGGTCGAGGCCTGTCGTGCGGGAATTACAAATCGAAAAGGATTGCGGTTCGTTTCTTGCCAGATGTGAAATTATATTTGTATGTGAATTTTGGAGATCTTTTCTGTCCCATTAATTTGATGTCTACAATAACAATGCAATTAGATTAAAAGACTTAAATCAAGGTAAGTATGACATACAATTAGCGCCACGAGTATTGGTTGAGGATTCTTCAAATTAAAGGGCTTGCACACAACAAATTCCTTGGGAACGCTCCACATTCAATCTAATCTGTAGTGATTCAGAGACATCTGAAAAGGTTCCATGTAGGGTCCCTGAGGCGACTATTCTCACAATTTACCATAAGAAAAGCGACAAATTAAGTTACTGGCATCATGAACGATTTCTAAACATTCAGAATTCGCTACCCGAGGATTAAAAAACAAATTGTTTTTTTTTTTAAATTTATCATAACCTATCAGCCTGCGGTATCAGGCTGCGATGATCGAAACAACAGCTAGCTAAAACGTTCAGCGTTGAACATTAACACAATGATTGAAAAGTTTCTCAGCTCAGTGTTAATGGTAATGATATGGAATAATATAAATAGTATAGAAATTGGTGAACATAACACAAAGTATATGCTTGGTTTAGCTGGACATGACCTGATAATAATGAGAGTAAAACTGTAGCAAAAAGAATCTTTGATTCAGTTTACACTAGATATAATTGCAAAAATGGAGAGAACGTTTTGTCAATGGCAGTTCAGTCGTGTTGAATTTTAAGAACTCAATACTGAAATTAGTACCGGACTCTTTGGAGCGGAATTAAAAGCATGTTTCAAACACAGGTAAATTAGAAAATTCCAGTTCATATTGCTTACTCTGCACATAAGCTGTCATCACAAATATGTATATACTGATAAATTTAGATTTTATGATCAGCGTTCAAACATTTAAAGTTATTGATTATTTTTAAAATATCTTGGTTCCTGTAAATGTTTCTTATAGAGAGTTGAATCGGTATCGAGAATCATTCAGAGAGAAAACCAACATCATTTGAGAAAAGGTACTTGTATTAACAACCCGATTGCTTTTAAAGGTTTAACAAAACCGGTGTGCCACCAAAATAAAAGATGTTGAAATCACTTAAAGATGCCAAGCATATATACTTTTGTATCTTGATGAATGTAAGGTGAAAAATCAAAAATTTGTAATCTATAATGTTCATGGAGATTTTAGTCATGTCTGTATAAAATGTTACGAACTAGATTCTGCTTCATACTACAGCGCGTCTGATTTAGCACATCATGCAAGTTTAAAGATATAAGGTGTGGAATAAGATATTCTTACAGTCCGCGATATGTTTCTGATAATTGGGAGAGCAATATGATGTACAAATATCATAACTCCCATAAATAGGCCAAAGAACAATATGAATGAAGATGGTGCGAAATAATACTGGTTACTTACATATATCCAAGATAAGGTGATTCATTATATAACCGATATGCCATATACGGATACAGAGTGAGGAAGTCTCAATATATGACCTTAAAATACGTTTGATGAGTAACTTATGCATCTGTGATGCCTCTGATACTGATTTTATTTTAATGCAGTAGATTTGGAGATGTAATTACGATTGCATGACCCCTTCTAAGACTACAGTTAGCTCCAAAAATGGGATTTTAGGTTAAAATATTTGGTCAAAGTTAGATAAAAATAAATTTACCACAGTTATTGTATGCAATAAGAAAGAGAAATTTGCAGTTCACTACATACACCAAAATCTTTAGATACAATGGGGCGCAAAAGTTAATGCAATGCAGAGCTTTCGTGTTTCAACGACCAAGGTTAAATACGTATTTTGCACCAAACTTAACTGATTACAAGATGCAAAGATATATTTATTAAAACTTTTCAAACTACCAAATGAAACTGTGAAAAAGAACAATTGCCAAGATATGTACAGAGGAAAATAAACTTTTAAATTGGTAAAACATGTAGCATTTGCAAGTAAAACATATATCGGTGATGACGTGCTGTTAATCATTCTGGAAACAACGAATATGAGATTAATAAAACAAAATTAAAGTTAATTGACAGTTTTAGAGGTATTAAGAGGAATAATGCATCCTTTGTTCAATTAAGATCTTATCTGTATATGGTAAAAATCTGAAACAAGAATGACGAATACTGATTCATGTCATATCTATGTTACAACAGAAATGCAATGAAGGATATCATTAAAATTTTAATCTAGTGACTGATCAAAGGACAATATATCTGGTGTGCAAAACATTAATAACAATAATAAAAATACACCATCATCTTTAAAAGATGAGCTAACAGTTATTCCCATTAACTAGATTGCATGATTGACATCCGAACTTTAATTATTGGCAATATATAAAGATAGCAAGAAAGTTTCAAGAGAAGAACCAGAAAATAAAAAAGAATGTAAAATTCTAAATGATATAAATCGCCTATTGAATCATAATATTAAATGTCAGAAAATCTTTATTCAGTTCACACAACGCTGATATGCTTGTGATCCAAATTAATAAAGCTGAATTATCTATGTATGAGGAGAGACTCTTTTTTTGGACAAACGAGAAAATTACATTCCAGACTAGTAAGTGTTCTGAATAATTAAAGTGATAACCATGCCTTGATCAAATTATGCTCTTTGTATTTAGTTTGAGAGCCTCCAGAATTTATTATTTCATTTCATCTGGAATAACATGATTGTCTTCAAACAGGTTTAACATCACTATTTTGTCATTACTGTAAATCACTAACAATAAAAGCTTTTTCTCCCAAATCTTTGATTACTTTTACAGGAACACCCATACTGTTATTTCAAAACATCTGGTACTAAAATATAATTTAATTAGGTCTAATGCATGTTTCACGTCAGCTTAACATCACAGTACAAAATTAGAAACAGAATATGTTACACATCATATCACATATTTAACCACTTAGAAAGTACACCCTCAGCATCTATGGCCATCACCATTTTATCTCTGAGCAACCACTTGCTATAATAAATTATGATGAACAGTTAAGCTGGAGAGGTGTATAGTTTCTGTATTAGTTTTGAACAAATTTACTACAAATAATAATAATAATAATAATAATAATAATAATAATAATAATAATAATAATAATAATAATAATAATAATAATAATAATAATAATAATAATAATAACAATAATAATAATACCGTATCATGTATAAACTAAATTTATAGCACTCATACTTAGGTTGTGGAATACATACATTGTATTTTTTGCGTTGGTCTTGACCAATGCTCTATGAATTGTTAGATGGACTGAATTCATGCATACATAATTAAGTTTATTTATTACGTACATATTATATGTTTTTGTATCTACCAAAACATGTCAGTGTCAGATAAGAACTAAATAGCATATATTCTTTCCATTATGTACGCATGTTATTTGTTTTCTTTTAGTGTCCATGATTATTAAACGGTACGATATATGTACATAATACATATTATATAAACTTAAATTAATTGCCACGAAGATAGGGATAAAATGGTAATGCATATTTTATATTTATATCCAAACAGATTAGCAGGGTGCAACAAAACTGCATACATCGCATGTGCAATGTCACAAGCTGCTGGATCATTAAATTCCATTATATATTTGTAACCAACAACAATGACTTATTGAGTCTGCGAACTTCTATAGTCCAGATGATCTCTTGTCATTGCTGGTGGATAATATTGAACCCAACTGAGATTATTTGTACAAATATTTTTTCACCAAAGTTGCTCTAACGTAGCCATTCATATCACACATATTTGATTTTATATCCGCCTCTAAGATAAGAGTGCCTCTGGCACACACATTTGATTCGATACCACTTATCATGCCAAAGAAGAATACCTCTGGCACTCACCTTTGATTCGATACCCCTTCTACGGCCAGATAAGAGTGCCTTTGACACACACCTTTGATTCGATACCAATTCCAAGGCCATATAAGAATACCTCGTTTGATTCGATAGCCCTTCTAAGGCCAGATAAGAATACCTCTGGCACACACATTTGATTCGATACCCCTTCTTAAGGACATTAAGAATGTCTCTGGTACACAAAATTGATTCGATACCCCTTCTAATTTCAGATAAGAATGCCTTTGGCGCACACATTTGATTCGATACCACTTCTAAGGCTAGATAAGAATGCCTCTGGCACACACATTTGATTCGATGCCTCTTCTAAGGCCAGATAAGTATACCTCTGGCACACACATTTGATTATATTCCCCTTCTAAAGCCAGATAAGAATGCTTATGGCACACACATTTGATTCAGCACATCCTCTGAGCCTAGACAGTTGTATCTTTGGTTCTCTGCTATAAAATTCGATGGACACACTCTATCTAATGCACGAGAGTCTTCAACAACTATTAGAAACACACATAAAAGAATCCCACGTAGTCTTTGTTGTAATCATATTTCCGAACCAATTATACAAAACATAGTAAAAGTGTTAAAATAGTTACTTGAGGAAAGCTAACCGATGTGACGATGGCAAAAAAGTCGCCATTACCAAGACACATTTTTAAAATGTCCTTAAAAGATAGGACTGAATTTGAATATTGTCAGCAAGTTTACTTAGCATCAAACATATCAAAGTGTTATAAAATATATTATAAAATATATTATGCTAAAGTTTGAAATTAATAATGCAAAACCAACATTTGTATAGCACCTCCTGTACATTTGGGTAAGTCACATATCTTATAAATTTTTATCAAAAGCTTTTCTATTGCCTACTCCCTGTATGGGTAGTGCGTAGGAAATAAACAACTTACCATCCATTTGTCGAGATTGCAGATTTGACGCCTATGCGATGTAAATTAGTCCTGAATTTGTACGTTCTGTCTTGCTAGTTTCAAGTGGCTTTTACTCCATTTATATATAGAACCAGTATCTCGGGGATATCATGACTGACCTGGGCTGCTGAGTTCTACAAATAGTTGCTTATTTTGCCTTTTGATTGTATACCGTTTCTTACCATGCTTCCAGGGTATGTAATAAGAAAAAAAACCAGCTCCTCCATATTGACTTTCTGACAACTTGGTTGCTTATTTTACTAACTTTAATTTTGAATTTGTTTCGTATTGTTGTTTAGAACTATGTTGTGTATTATTTTGTTTAGCTTTTATGCACTGAAGTGATGCTTAGTTATATACGGATATTTTAGCCTAAATGCCCCTCGATCAATCAACATTATGCCTTGATCAATTAACTTTATGTTTAGATTTGCTTGAACCACTAACCTAATTCACCCAGTTACTATTTACTTGTCTTTGAGAATGTGCCAGTACACATTGCTGAATTAATGTTCTCATCTATCAATGTAAATGTGTTCAGAATACTGGGTGTCAAATATTCATACAAGCAGCTCTTTTTATGTATAACTTGCCAGTATTATTGATTTAGTAATGAGAATACACTATAAATGTTTTCTACTAGCGCTCTTATGCTCAAAAGCGAGATATTTCAATAAATTAGTAAATTATTAGGTCACGTTAATCAGGTCTCAGGATATTATAATTTAATCTCAAGGTATAACAGTTTTGAATCTTTACAATTCACTTATGTGGAAACTATTCGTTTAGCTATCTGGTGGAAAGATATAAATTACATGGTCTTGCCACACGTGATGGTTATACTATGCATGGAGGTAAAATACGCTCTTCGTTTTTCCTAACTAAGTTCCTTCCAAAATTAACATTTTAAACAAGGTAGGTATAAGAGTGATTCTATACCACAACAATAATAGCACTTTGTCATTTCCTTTTAATGGATTAGTAATGACAGAATGTCCCCATAATATGACATTATTTTAGTAGTAAGGTATCAGAGGTTCTGATACCGAATACAAGACACTAATTAACATAGGGAAAAGGGTAAACATAATATATGGTTACATTAGAAAATGACAGGTGAAAATAAATTTCTTTGGAAGACTATATACTATATTACTTTGCGAACATAGTTGGAGCATTTAAATAAACGATTAAATAAAAAAACAACAACAAATATCAAGATAACGAAAAGATAAGAAGACTTATTAAATGTCAACACTAACATATTAGTACAGTTGCCAATGAGGAAGGATTACACATATATAACCAAAAGGATATATGGATCTAAAACAAATGAAAAAATAAGTATTGACGAATTAAAAACTGGTAAAAAGGTGAAATGGTCAGGAAAAGAGTTAGATATATGGAGTCATAATTTAAAGCCGAAGCAGATAAACTTAGAGCTGATTAAGACAAGAACACTTTTGCATTGAACTGATATTTAAATTAGAAACGAAAGGAACCATAGAAGACAAACGGAATAAAACGCGGAGATTGTATAAATATTATTGCTACTATTACAGCTCTATGGTTTTAACTAAATACTTGTAAAGAGCCCAAACCATCACATTTTGCAAATTAAAAAATAAATTATTTATTTCCCTAGAAAACTGAAAAATCTAAAAAGAAGTTAAGGTATTGCGAATTGAATCCCAAATAATCATATAATCTCTAACGCAAGTCGTGACATTTAAAGTTCTAAACATTAATGATATTCCAAAATAAATCCAACACTGAAATTGTAGATGCGATAGTCACAGTTAGCATCGACTAAAATCTATTAATAATTGAAAATGACGTTTTGGAAGATAAAATTTTAATTATAATTAAAAGATTCGTTTCTAACATTATAATATAAAAAGTAGTACACAACAGGTAGATCCGTCATTTTATGGGGTATTGACAATGTTCTAGACTCATATATATATATATATATATATATATATATATATATATATATATATATATATATATATATATATATATATATATATTTAAGGAACAAAAATTAATGATTTAAGTTATTTAGGTAATATACGTTATTTTTGACAATGTCAAGTCCAAAATACAATAATCCAATGCATATCAAGAATTGATTAAACTAAAACAAAATACAAATAATATATATATAACACTACACATAATGAAAATGTAAACCGGTTAAATTAAATGCTTTGAAGTATATATTTGATGATTTTTGCAATATATTAAAAGCATTATAATAATATAGATAAATGCAACTTTTGGGATACATTTGATGCTTAAACTGCAAAACAAACATTAAATAAAAAACGGACATGACTATTTCATAACGTTTGTTTAATTCAAATGTTATACATAATTGATTCTGTGTAGTATTATGTCATACAGTAATATAGGGTTCATGCAAAATAAAAATCAGGATTATGTTCAAATCTTATAAACGCAAACATCCAACTAGTGCTGAATTTATAATAGTGGTAAGTGATATATGTAATGGCGAATAATTTATGATCAACAACATTAACCAATCAATTTACTAGTTTAAAAAAAACATGCAAGAATTTTAGAAAATGTTCATTTAAAGAAGAAACAAACAACATTTCATTTTTCAGGAAGATTGATAAGATCCTTAGGATTCATTTGCATGAACAGTGATATCTGAGATTGTGTATATACAGGCAAACAAACGTAAACAAGCAAACGAACAAAGCAACAAACAAACAAAATAACCACAAGAAACAAACAAAAGATTCAGTAGCAGTACTAACTGACAGTTCAAAAGTCGGAGGAAGTAATCATCTATTTTAGTTGTTTGATCAAAACAGTAAAATTTATTACACTTGTTTAACGAAAATACACCAAAATCATTTTGAGAGAGGGTGGTGGTGGCTACAAATTTGCTTTAGAACTTGGATGAGAATTTTGTCACTAATACTAACACCTCACAAGCAGTAAAATATAGATACACATGTTCATGGTATACATCACGGTACTACACACTGCTAATTTTAAAACCAAAATGAAAGCCTCTAGCAATAATTAGTAGACTGGGATCAAATAGCATGGTTGTAGATAAAAAGTTCTTTATTCGTTTGATATCAAGATTAAAGAGGATTATAGTAATACAACTGTATTCCATTAAAAAACGATTATTAAATACATAAAATGCTCTCTCATAGTATTAGTTATATTTTTAATTTAAATGATTACATGTTCTTGACGTTAGAAGATATTTGGCTGCCATCGTCTGTGAGGACAAATCACTTGATTAGGTGATATGAGAGGTCATTGTCCGTTGTATCCTTTGTCATTTCTCACGATTTGAAATTTATAATTACACTGTGAAACACATATGAAGTGATTGACGGTGATAAACGGGATTATAAATTGGAGAATGTACTCTGAAGCAAGAAGCATTAAAGTAGCATCTGTTACAACATAGACAAATATTATACTTGGTTCAGAAACAAAAATCAATTTATTAAAGGCTTTTAATGCAATTGTGAATGGAATTGTTAGACCTTTTACCATTACTAATGAATGCTATTTAAGCAGAGTCGCTTGGTCACTGCTGTTGAAATAATGTATGCAATTATTTATAGCATGTTCTTCTGTAAGCTACAGGTTGATAGTTCTTGTGAACTGATTTAATGTGAAGACAAATTTTTGACGCTTTTTGAACGAAACATCGTGACCTTTATTTTGCAATAGAACACAATTGTACCTGTAATTTGTGTCTGTCTTCAAATTTTTCAACCTTGAATAGATCCTCCTGTTTGTTGGTATAGATTACTACATATAGTAATTATTTAACCTTGCTGGTAAAGTTCTTTCCCTTCAAACTTGATCTTTTTTGGATTTGTCACAGGATAGATTTCTCTGAAAGTAGATTGTAAGTTGTCTCAATTTGTTGATTACACTTTCTTCGCCCAAACGTACTGTGAGAAGACAAGAATGATAAAATGTATTTGTGTTCATTGCTGTATGTGGGGTATGCTTGTGTATTCAACAATGTCTGTTTGTTCTGATCATCATTTTGCAAAAGAAGTCTTTTTATAGCCAACTTTTGCAATGTGTCAGTACTTTATTAAAATTCATTAGTGCTCAATAACTTTATTATTATCCTGTTTAACTTGTTCATACAGTCGATGGATATTTATTTAAAAATTTGATTTCATAATTCTACTAAAGAGCTCTTAAACTATGTTCACCGTTCATGAATTTTAAAATTATTGTAACATATCATTTGAGATTAACTTTTATTAAGTCTAATTTTTTTTAAGAATAGCAAGTTGCTGTTTTTAGCCAGTTGTCTTATTCTTTTCTCCCACCAACTCATTGCATCCCCACCCACTTAAGCATGAAAACACAGGAGTATATCACACGGTGAAGCAAAACCAACCAGTATACATTTCAAATGTTTAATTTAAAGTTTTAACTCATAATTTGGACTTTCATTTTCGACCCTGTGTATCCACGAAAAGTGGCGCCTTGTCCGATTTCCAAATGCTTAATTTCTATATCAAGTAATGGCTTATTAGATTGAATGCACACAGTATCAAAAGTTATCCGGGTAGTGCTGGATTTTATTATGTCTTGGAGATCCTCTCTTGTTCGGTCTGTGAATCGATACTTACTGAATAAAAACTAAATGCCACCGCAATATATCTACTGTACTAACCTATTTATGTGTAACATATTTCTTCAAATAGCATATAATACCGTCAATCCATATTATCACGATTTTTAAAGGTAAATTTCAGTTTTGCTGAGCTGAATGTTGGGAGGGACTTCCATTAACATATTTTAATCTGTTTGGCTGGAAGAGTTTGAATTTTGGGTGGGTGAGTGGTTGTATTATATTATTTGTAACCAATTTTCCGTTTACATGTTGATACACGTGTAAAGCATTTCACGAAATTCAGTTGTTTGATGTTATTGTATTAACACACAGACTTAAACACATGGATATATATATATATATATATATATATATATATATATATATATATATATATATATATATATATATATATATATATGTGTGTGTGTGTGTGTGTGTGTATGTGTGTGTTTGTGTGTGTGTGTGTGTGTTGGAAACGTTGTATCGTCTTGTTTATTACAATCGCTTTATATTCTGGTTGGCACTCTTCACGATGGAACTCTGTGCGACAAGTAAACCGACTTTAAACTGTATTTGTAGTGTTCATGCAAACTTTTTAGGAAAATAAATTGTATGCAAGAAATGTACAGTGATTGCCAACAGTTCAGTCACCTTGAAGAATTTAATAAATTAATGAATAATAACTATAACAAACGAGCAGATCTTTAAAATGAAGTATAACGTTCTAATTTATCATAGATTTGCTCTATTTTCGTGACCTTTGTCATGACCTTAAGATGAAATTGAATTGGGCATCTCAAAATAATACTTGGAATTTGAAACCACAATATTAATAGTACAGGGAGTCAATAAGACTGAAAGGATCCATATCTTTAATGGTTCATTTTAAGCACTTTGTATTGACTTTTGTATCAATTACATATAAATAATGGATGCACGTCAGTATCTCACAGCCCTTTCAATTAACAAAGATGGGTTATACTAGTCCTGTAACGCATCAATGCTAACATGTGCAAATGGAAAATAGAACAAATTTAATTCTTTGTCATTATTTGGCGTAAAATAAATATATTCCTTCAATTTAATCTTTTCAAAAGCCCATACATGATTACAGATAAGTTAGGAATCGAGTCGAAGTCATTAGTTTGAAACCGATTTTTAGATAACTACTTCATGTAAATTTCTCCCTTAAAAACGTTCTGCCTTAGCATGTAATAATTTCTATGATTATAATATGATTCACGTTCATAAAAGTCAACTATTTTATTAATATTACATTAAACTTTATTAATTTAAAAGAGAGATAAAAACTTATTTAAAACAGTTCTTTGAAACATACAATTTAATTGTTTCAATTAATTATAATCTGGAGAGCATTTATGACATGAAAAGCTTTGTAATTCTAGACTTTTTACAAGCTGCCCATCAATTATTTAACAATTATAGGACGACGTTTTGATTTACGCCTTTTTAATACCGTTAGATAACTCATTACCGCATATGTACATGTATGAATGTGTTTGAGGATGCATGTGTGCAAAATTGAGAAAATAAATAAATCTCAAAGCGATCTGCCTATATAATGTTAATCATAAATATTTACCCCTTTAAACATACCTTATTAAGTTTCAATACACTGGTAGATCCATATATGTGGAAGAATTTGATCTACACTTACCTAATTCCATTCAATCCTTACGCTTCTAACGATAACAACGTTATATACGTCATATCCTTCACGGAGTCGCCATTTTGTTTGCGTTCTTGCATGAGAGCATTTCCAATTTTGTAATTTCCATGATGACATGCATATGTGAAGTCTAATTCGATGTTTGCGATGCAAAAGTTCCTATGCATAAACAAACCTAGAATGGACATTTGTCTAAACATATAAAAATTAAATAGTACCATTGCATTGTTTTTAAGCGAAGAGATGTATCGTTTGGAGAAACGTTTAGTAAATAAGTGAAAAATTAAATTCTGTACATGGCCAAGGTGTATAAACAATCAACTTGTGGAGTGCAAGATAAGGAAAACAATTCTGAAACGGTGTCTTACTTTACTTAATGAGATCCTATAATTTTATATTTTACGTTTTGAGCATTTTTTGATATTACCGATATTTATTTAAATTTGCATGCTATTGGTGGGGATATCCCCGACATATTGATCGTTTAAATGGTGAAATATCATCAGCAATCGTGAGCATTCCCGGACCGTTTCAGACATTTTAATGCGTAGTCACTTTAAATATACTAACGGTTAACTTAAGAATCTACCAAGAGTATGCAATTGTATTATTTATAATCAGTTAAATTGTATTAAAAATATATTTTTTTGTAATTCTTATCGATTCATTTGATATGTAAATTGTTCACTGCATAAGTACTTTTGTTTCTGTTGGATAAGACAATTTGTAAATATTATCACTTGAGGTAATACACGTTTTATATAAGAATATTATATTGATGCAATATTGTTTCCATATATTAATATTGTTCGTGACATATTGAATTTCATTTAGAGTCACGGGACGAGGAATATTCTATAGTTTTTACTTATATTGACAAAGTTTTTATATCTTCTGTAGTTCTTTTTCTGTACAATTCTGGTTTATAAGCTGAAACATAATTTCTAAAAGCAATACATATTGACAGACAACACAAACTTCCAAGTTTTAATATCGTAGTGTCACAGCATGCATGCATCCAGTTTTACTTAATTTTTTATGTAGGTTGAGGGAATGCGAAAAGAAGCTGCATGCTAATTATCTCCGTTAACACACTTTCCAAATAAATATTGGTTTTGAAGCAAGTTTGTATATATCTCTGACAATTTTATTGTAACATATTTGTTTTACGCAGTCGCTTCGGCTCTTTGCTTATGTAATAGAAATTGAACAAAATGCTTATTACAAGTTATACAAATTTCTGTCATGTGCATAATACGTTATTGTCTCGTGAACTAATTTGTATCTGAACTATTTTGTAAATATCGTATGCTAATTTGATTGGTAAAATATAATATAGTAACTAGTTATGAATTTTACTGAAACATTTCTTAAGTCTAATAGAATTATGATACATTTTAATCATAACATAGGTCAGTAAGTTTTATTATTCGACATTTAGTTATTTTAAACTTCATTCTGAAGACATCCAAATATAAATTCGGTTGACTAGAGGAAAAATTTCCGCAGAGAGAGAGAGAGAGAGAGAGAGAGAGAGAGAGAGAGAGAGAGAGAGAGAGAGAGAGAGAGAGAGAGAGAGAGAGAGAGAGAGAGGGGGGGGGGAGAGAGAGAGAATAACTTTTGCTTTCGTTGATGTTACCATTTTTTCTAACAATATGACTCATATCCCAAATATGTATACGTTATCACTTCTGTCTCTTTTATGTTGCCACACTTCAATTGTAAGATATAAATCAGCCAAGTCTGTTACAAACCGTGAATATACGATTTCATTGCCCCCACAGCCGTGACCGTTTAATAAGCAATATTTCATTTCACTAAGTGTCTCTCGTATGACACGTTATATCGACCTCCCTGTTTTAGGAAGCGTATAATTAAAGTCAGAATGATAAAGCTGATTGGATTATTGACCTATGGATGTAGCTTGCAAATTGTGTTGCACGGAATCCCTGTGTATATAAATGCCAATATTATGTGAAACATAACATCGAAATGTTTTAATCAAAATCTTTGGGGACAATTTTTTTATTTAAATCATTCATCCATCTTGCATCTTTTAATTGTACATTTTATTATTTAATACAAAATAGTCTCTTCTTGCACAAAGGCTTTGTTCACAATTGGTCATATGACATTTCTATTAATTCTGTATTTACGTATCAGTATGCATTTGACATAAATACTTGTAATTTAGCTTGTTATAATAATACACATGTGTGAAAGCGAGTAACTTCGAATCATTTCGAAGAGCTTTTGTTTCATACATACAATAAAACATTTTAATGTGACAAACCAAAATTTCAACTATTTAAATGGAGCTTCACTGTATATAATAATTTCAGATACCATAACCATTGTTCAATCATCCTGTGTGTAATTTAGAGACCTGAAATATTTCACGTAACCGAAATTAATATATGACATGTTCTCTTTTATGTTCATTGGTAAAATTGTAAATTCAATTATAATGGAGCAGATAATATTCAGGGGGTAGTGAGAACTTGATAGTTACATCATATCTCTATTAAAATATGTTATGTCTACAATTATACGGCTTGAAATCTGAAGGAAAGGGCATAGTTCAGAGCATTCAAAGTGTATATTTAAAACAAAATCTTCCTAAATTATGTAGACGATAAGTTTGTGCTTTTCATTAGCAAGATACACGCATCGTATAACATCTGTTTTAAGTTTCATTATCACGATGCGCAGAGTTCAAGAGAATTTAAAGTTATACTTTGAAAAATCTTCCTAAATTATGTAAACGATAAGTTTGTGTTTTACATATCATTAGCAAGATATATGCCATGTAACATGTGCCTTTTAATTGTCGTTATTGAGACACGCATCGTATAACATCTGTTTTAAATTTCATTATCACGATGCGCAGAGTGCAACATGTGCTTAAAGAACAACAGCATCTAATTAAATATGGTTAATAACATGTGGAAGGAAGAGAATGTCTTATGATATTTAAAGAATGCTTAGTGTTCTTACAAATGTTTGGGGCAATTACAGTTTATGATTTTTTAGTGCTTAGGTTTTAACATAAGTGATGTTGCTGAGATTCATCTGAGTGTTTATAACAAATTGGAAATAAGTAGCTAAACATGATTTGGAGATAATTGTAAAGAATTCAATGTCCGCTTCGATACATACAACTAATAGAGAATACTCATATTTAACGTCCTTGTATTAGCACAAGAATGGTGAAGAAATGCGTTACTTTGAATTTTAATTTCCAAACCCAAAACTGTATAATTTGTCACAGACTGTTGGTCTCAAAAGAACAGTTTCACCGATTATTTTTAACGGCTTAATGGGAAGACCGTTTATACTCACTTTAGGATTGAGTCAGTCTGTAAAGCAACATAAACCTAGATCTGCCGATTTATAGTACACCAGCAGATCCGTGTTTGTGATGTTTGCTCTACTGATTGATCCTACTTTTCTGAGATAGCCGATCTTAGTATGGACGATTGATGTTGGAATGGACATAAAAGTGAAAATATAAAGTACATTAACTTTCGCACGATGGAGAAAATTCTCGATATCTCGATTTATTGAGTTCGATATTATTTATTTTCGCTTTTAATATTTAGGTATAAAATAATATCTGGCGTGTGGATTTACTGAAAAATGCAAATAATACTGAAAATCCAGATATTCTTCAATAATTGTAAACATGCTACAAAACAGTAATGATATTCATTCATTTCATCATAGTTACAATGTAATTTTTGCAGACATATGAAATCCATATTAAAATAAAGTCCGTTTACATATCTGACCTATTCAATATGATTCAAGTGAATTATAAGTCATGTTCAAAGGATAGTCTGGAAAGCTACACATTATGATCCAATTGGTTGGATTAACGGTGAACGATTCCATTGTTTGCTGAATTTGATTGCCAAGGTTTTGTTTTTCCACAGTATACTTTAAAACATGAGTCCCGAAAAATATTCCTGCTGCACGGCATTTATCACTAAATTGTTTTGTAGTATAGAAGGAGTAAGTTTTGTTTTAATAGTTCTTTACATGCATCTTTATATTACAGTTTAATTATATTGACATGTAAAAATCGTCATGTACATTGCAATAATATCAATCTTGACAGTCATTATACTGTCTGATGAAAAAGAGATATGTTCTACTACAAATTTTAAATAGATTCAATTCTTTTACTTTTTAATACGATTTTTTTAGCTGTGAAATACAAGATGTGGCAAATTTTTGGAAATATCAAACTTAGTATCATTAAATATCTAATTCAACTTAGTGACATGAGCTACTGGGTACATCTGTTTGAATAACTTTGTATCGAAGAGAAATATAAATGCATTATTCAAAAAGGTAGTGCATTTGCTTTTTGATAATCTTTTATTTAATCATTTCGCAACTAGTTTTTCACGAACCATGCTTTATGCTTGTTGGATGTTTACGATAGTCTTGTACTGCATGGAGATAAACGCAGGATTAATCACTGAAGATATTTTAGTAGTCGTCATATTCTGTTAACAAACGTGTCGTTCAGTGTGAAAATGTATCAATTGTGTTCCGCGAACATACATTAAATTAGGATGCATACAAAATTCGTCAGACTAACGAAAGCAGCAGGAATGCATACAAATTACGTCATGCCCGTAAAACCTGATGCAATAACCATTCATGCTATTAAGCGCGGCGTTCATATAATCATAAGCAATACAATACGCTTTCATGTTATAGAGTTGGGCATTTCATAAAACCAAAAGCAATAAGCAGTCATAATAACACATTAAGACGGCCATTGCTTTTTCCTTTATTAGTTTGCAGGAACAGGTGCTCTAAGACTGTTTCTAAGCAAATATTGCTTTGAGATGCCTCACGTCAAAGTAAAGCCTTCTGTCTGATAATAAATAACTTTTCATTTTAAGTTTTCTTGTGTCTATCAAAATTACACTGTGCTTGAAAGTAATAATACACAATTGCAGGGATACTTCCATTAACTGATTTACTGTTGAGCGAGTTTATAATCACTTTAAAGGTTATATAGTCTTGAGGTAAATTATCTTGACCAAGAATACAAACACCCAATACGCGCTGATTTCCATGGATAATAAAATTAATGACCAAGTACAAGTCTTAATCTTTGAAAGGTTCTCGCCCTTCATTATAGGTGATAACACATTACGACATTATATTACAGGGCTCAGGAGTGTTTTTTCTAAGCAATGGTCCCTAGAAAGAGTCAGTTAGAATAATTGCTTGCTCGTGCCGTCAATTTACTCAACACATTACTCTTATAAACTGGACTGCCGAGTGGTCTAATGTGCTCGCCTTTACCGATTACTATTATCTCAACTCTGTTCACGTGGGTTCGAATCTCGGTCTTGAAAAATGAAAATTTGTGAGTCAAGGAATAATCGTCAGCTGTACGAGCATTATCGTCCAGAAGATTAAACCTGTTTTCATTGAAATAGATCTTGATACCACTATGAATAGATTTCTTGCACTCTTCTCAGCTATGAGTGGTTATGTGAGAAAGCTTTCCGGTAGCTTCCTGTGGTTCGGTAAGATGGTGTTAAACCTACAATACTAACTTTTACAAAAAAATCCACCCGAAAATTGTATAAGTGAGATATACAGAGAACTGATTAATACAAATCGTGAATACTAAAACAAAATGCCATTTAATTAAAGATGTGAAGAAAATAACTAAGTGTGAAGGAACGTTGTTTGTATTGTAAATATGTTATAACAACTGAACAAAAGTGCCGTTTTGCTGCGCTCTTGAATGAGACAATGTTGTCACTGTGTCTAGGTCATAGAGAAAATTTTATTCCAGATAGTTGGTCCCTGATATTAAACAAAAATCAGCCATGGCCTGGTTGAAATGGTGAGCATAAAGAAAATACGGAATTCAGAAGGAGAACGCACGTTTGTATACGCTATGTGTGCCTTACTGAGGTTCTATTCATATTTACGGCTGCTGGCAGTCCACGAAATGTATCCCCGAGTTGAGATTTTGTGTTTGATCTAAGAGCGAAATGATAGCCAATGGAAGGTACTGAGCAGGCTTATGAATGCTCGGTTCCTTCTGCTCACGGGGCCCCGAGTGGCCGAGTGGTCGAAAGCGCCGTCCGTTACGGATCACTGCCATCTCACCTCTGTCTGCATGTCTTCGAGTCAAGGTTTGGTTGAATGTGGATATGTGAGAAAGCTTGCCAGTAGCTTCTCGTGGGTCGGTGGTTCTTTTTGGTGATTTCCCGGTTTCTTCCTCCACCATTAATACTGGCCGCCATGAATAGCCTATCATGTGCTGAAAAATGGCGTTAAGCTTAACAAGAACAACAAATCTTTCTGCTCAAGGCATTGATTATCTGCATGCTGAACAAGGTCATGAATGGTCAGTTCTTTCTGTTCCAGGCCTTAATTGTCTGCATACTGAACAGGTCATGAGTGGTCCGTTCTTTCTTCTCTAGGCCTTGATTGTCTGCATACTGAACAGGGTCATGCGTGGTCAGTTCTTTCTGTTCTAGGCCTTGATTGTCTACCATGTCGTGACTTGCGCATGACACTTCACTTATCTGCAACAAATAACTTTCACAATCTATCTTGTCATGAGATGCAAATTAATAACTGGGTTTCTAAAGAAAGAAACAAATGTTCTCTATCCAATGTATGTCCTACTTTTCACAAACAGAATAAAAATACTAGGTATATGTGCACAACAAAACGAAAATATTCAGGCACACATTCATCACAGAAAATATTACATATTTAAGTATTACATAAAAATGTAAATACAGATATATTGTGATTGCATCATGCAAATAAAACTTAAATTTATTATGAAGGAAGAAGAAAGCATACAACTTTGTCCATGTTTAGAATGCCTCCAATTTACATGGACGGTAGATAGGTTGAACACACGTCTTAATATAAATTCTACTTATACAAGTAAACAAATAATTAATTTTCCTAGAATTTAAAAGTGAAATTTTAAAAAGAGCTTAGTCTTAAAAGATCTATTACAAGTCTAAAAGTATATAATATTCCAAATTAATTTCAGCAGTGTTTCGAATGAATTCCAATTCTGAATGCGTTGACAAATGAAAATTTGTGAGTCAAGTATTAATCGTCAGCTGTACGAGCATAATCGTCCAAAAGCTAAAACCTGTTTTCATTAAGTTAGATCTTGATACTTCTATGAACAGATTTCTTGCACTCTTCTATTAATATCATTTGCCTGCGGTTATCATAATCTTTTTGTAAATCGTCTTGGCAGAGTACCATATATCAAAAAGTTATTCTTTTCGCATGAGAATTCTACATAAGTCCGATCAGTTTCTTTTCTACAATTCCTACCCTTGTGTCCATATGCCTCAGTTACCAACTCATAATTTTTCAAGATATGTTCCTTAACCATGTCATAATCAGTAATCCTTTGTACTGGCCGTGAGATGTAAATATCTGAAGTTTTGCTAATAAGTATAGATTGTAATAACATATTCTAGTGCTCTCTTTGCCATTTAAAATTTTAAAAACTATTTTCGAAGTGAAGAAAACATCTATCAATTTTTTCCTGAAAAGGGGGACATTGCGTGACATTTCTGATACCATCAAAACCTGAACATGTGTATGGCAGGGAGAGATATCCAGTTCTAGTTCTTTTAATAAGAATTTCATTGATCTGTTTTTTTCTCTTTCAAAATGCAATAAAAATCCCCTCTCTTCTATTTATATTTTCATTTGCTTGTCTTCTCTCTCTCTCTCTCACTCTCGCTGCCTTTCCTGCTTTTGCAATTGCATTTGTCTTCTTTCTTATTTTGAATTCTCATTTGAATTTTATTTCCATTTATCTTTCCTTTTCTCTTTCCTTTTCGCAATTGTATAACACTTTACTCTTTCTGATTTTGGATTTCCATAATTTGTTTTCGAAGTTGAAGCTTTCCTAACTCAATTTCTATATGAATATTTTTATGTCAATTCTTCTTATTTCGTTTTAGAGCCAGATACAGATTTACTGATCAAATATATATGTTAAAAACTATTTACCACCAAAATATTGTTATTTGCTTGGTTAGTTAAAACTTTATTGCTTCTAAAACATCGTATTTTCTGGCAAACAGGAGCATCTCGTCTTATTAAAGAATGCAAACCCGTCATGGGTAGGATGTAAAATAAATTTTTCAGCTTTGAATGTCATTGTAAAAGCTTGTTGGTTGCACAACATATTTCTCACGTATGCAAAATTAAATTGCCCAGGACTAAAACCTATTCCGAAACAAAATAAATTCAAATGTAAAGAAATAAATAAACTGAGTCATTCTGAAATATTTTAGATGCTTTCGTGAAATTTGTATCGCGGATGTATGCTTACAACATTCTTTTACGACTCTATAGTTTTAAACTAAGAAAGCGAAAAGAGAAAAAACCAATTCGTTTTGTAAAATGCACAAATAATTTCTGCGCTTATAATAAATAAGTGAACATTAGGAAATATTATAGTTTGAGAATGAAATAAAACAATCTTAAGTCTTTTATCGTAATTTCAAAAGTAACGAGTTTTCCGAAAGAATGCCAGCTGTATTCCGAATGGAATTCAAATTCGAACGTAATAATATGCCAATAGCCTTGAATAGTGATAATGTACCCATAGTCTTGATGTAACGCAGTGATATAATCCAAACATTGTTGAATGGATTCACAGCAATCCCAAACTTGTGATTAGTCTGAAAAAAAGATTGAGCACTTTGTAATTCCGGTGAATAATTGTAAATAAATAAATCCTTTCACGCATTAACTAAAACACAACTTACATTGATTCCACTAAGTATGATGTAAAGATATGATATGAGTACTTCTGGAGTAAACAATATTTATATAAAAGCTAAGACACAATAACAGAACTAGGATCACTATCATTACTTCGTTAAATTTGTTATTAAAAAACTTGCTTCTAGAACAATATTAATTAAAAAATAGACCTTTAAATCAAAATCTGTACACATGTTTACATCTAAATAATAGGGATTTTAATATATAAATCTAAAACATAGTCAAGAATAAGCTATGTAATATGTTGTTTATACAAAATTACATTAGCCATGTAGGCCCAACAAAATTAAATTAGCCATATAGGCCCAACTCAACTCCTACTCCTCATTTTATGGAGCATGTTCAGCTGCACATTATATATATATATATATATATATATATATATATATATATATATATATATATATATATATATATATATATATATATATATATATATATATATGCATGCATGCATGCATCCATCCATCCATCCATCCATGCATGCATGCATGCATACATACCTACATACATACATACATACATATATACATACATACATACATACATGCATGCATGCATGCATACATACATACATACATACATACATACATACATACATACATACATACATACATACATACATACATACATACATACATACATACATACATACATACATACATACATACATACATACATACATACACGAGTCTATGATCTTAAAAAATAACAGAATAGAGTGAAAGAAAACAAGCTTTGTAAACTTTAACAAATAATTTATTTCCCTAGAATACAAAGTGAAACAGAAAATATAACTTATGTTATTGCGAAATAAATACCAAAATATCCAAAGAATTGTAAGCATAAGTCCTAATGAAATTCAGTCCTGAATAAAACTCTGTACAAGTCGGGAAGAGATCCAAAATTGAAGTGGACGACGTGTTTGTTATAGTTTATGGAGTGCTGATGCATCAACATTATTTTGTTCACAGTACTCTCTGGTTTGTTAGAATATATCTTGCATGTATGGAGGTTTGGGAAGAAATTTTAAAAAGTAAGAGCTCACTTCTGGCATGCGCTGTTGGTCTGCCGGAGCAGTTAGAATACCCTCATGCACTCCTGGTGGTCGAATAGGCAGGTAGACACAGATTAGTCAGGGTCAAGTGAATCATATCACATCAAAGCACGGTCGATGAACAGGAGTCTAGTTCTGTGAAACCAACGAGGCCTGAAAGAGAAAGTAGTACACACGGCGGTATGGCGATCATAGAAACAGTGATTGAAGTGTTACGAAGTTGAGGCCCTTTAGCCTAACGCTATATGCTTCTTAAAATATATCTGATCTCCAGCGGCATAATTCCCTTATTTGGTTTTCACTGAAAACGTTCGCCGCCTCAGTGGTGAGCCCAATTTTGAAACTATGCGACTTAAAATGGTTCGAGTTAAATCCACAAAAGCAAAGCACTCTTCTAAGTTCAGTAATAAATTGGTCCAATTTGGTTCATAAAAAGCGGTGCTAGAATTTTACCCCTGAGGGTTAGGTTTGCTTGTATATGGTTGTTCCGAGCCGTGTTAGGTATGCTTGTATATGGTTGTTCCGAGCCGTGTTTGGTATGCTTGTATATGGTTGTTCCGAGCCGTTTTAGGTATGTTGTATATGGTTGTTCCGAGCCGTGTTAGGTATGCTTGTATATGGTTGTTCCGAGCCGTGTTCGAAAGGTGATTGAAAGATGCTTGTTGAAAAGTTACTTGAGATAACTGTATAAAATTGTCATTATGATGTTCATTGGTATGCATTGTAATCTCTCCTATTCTGAGAAAGACATGAAAACACAATGTAAAACATGGCCTGAAACGGTCTATGATGGCATGCATCATAGCAATTGCATGTATATCCTGTGTAACATGTCAATCATCAAACGAACATCATGAATTTTACTTTTGTGAATGGTTTGAATGAGTCTTTGAATAAAGAATGATTGAAAAGGGTCTGTGAAGCAGTTAAGTTTGTGCACATACCCAACTGCAGAAACAAAATGGATATCAGACATGCCACATGTTTCTTATTGATTAAGTGCGTTATGAAAAGACAAATTTGGTTATTGAAACTCAATCAATGTGTCTGATGTAAACTCCTAATGTAGCGTACATGCCCGTTTATATGATTTTTGTGTAGCTGGCTGTAGAATGTTTTTAAGCCAATGGTCAAACGTAATCTCTAGCTGGGTAAGGATGGATGAAGAGGAATGCAATGAAGGTGTGAGACCGCATTTGGAGTCATGGTATGGAAACTCGAAACCTGTTGCGAGAAAACTACTACGCAAGCAAATGTAATAGTACCTATGATGAATTGAAACACCTTGAAATTAATTTTGTTTCGAACCAGGTTTGAGTTTATTAAGTTTTTCTAGTTTGTTCGTGTTAAGGCGAACCTCCATTCTCACGGAATTCAATTCGTAACCGAGTAACGTGATGGTTGTAAACGGGGCAAATGTTTTATCCTCGGCCATAGGAACGCCGATATCTGTTCATATAGTCAGGAAACGATCAAGCTTCTGCTGGCATTGGACACAAGTTGTATCTAGTATTAAAACAATCGTCAGAAATATGTCATGTGTGTTTTATATAACGCTGTGTTCGCCTTCCATTGAAGAAAATAGCTAATGGTCTCAAACATCTGGCAACTGGAACTACAACCCATTGGTAAGCATTTCTAAATATAGTACCTGTTTCGCCACAAAAAGCCCAAACAACAATATTATATGGGACTAATAGGAAAAATGCTGAAAGCATTTGATACGTCTGTTTTTGCATATACAACACCTCATATCTTAATGTTTTGTTTATTTTTACGTGATGCCATGATAAATGCCTTCGTAATGTACTGCTGATTGTTGAGTTGGAATTCCATCGTTGACCGTATCGCCTTGTGGCAAGGGAAGGTGATAATTTAGTCTGAAAAAACAAGAATTGTCTTTTCGACTAAACACAGGGGCGACATGTGTAAATTACGTAATGGTTTTTTCTACGATAAGGCCTTGCAAAGCGACCCGCTGACAATTATGTATGTATCTTTCGTCAGTAATTTGGGCATTATTTTCAGCTGATTTCAGATTATTACATATGTGTATTTGTAATTTCTCCTTAAAGCCCACATTGAAACTTTCTAAAATCTTAAAAGCATGTATTTCTTTGTGGCAGGATGGATCGAAATCGAGTAGCTATTATTGCAAGATGTCAACTCTGACCAGGGTAGGGAAAGATCGGCACTATTTGCCGACAGGATTCTTGTTCTGGATAGTGTTTCGGGGTTGCTCGGTTGCTGACTGTATTGTGGAAGCACCTTAAAGCACTTAGAATTTGGTTTGGGACAGCGAATGAATGAGTGTCCCCTAAAAAAATGAAGAACTTGTGCTGAAAATTGCATGAAAATCTAGAAAAATAGCGGCCGCTTTTGTAGTAACTAAAATAAACATCCTTCGGATACTTTATGTTTGTAATTTGTGAGAGATAGTTTTGTGTGTAGTTATGATGACCCGACTCAAACGCAGCCTTCATGTATAGTTTTTGATGCGTTTTAGTCCCTTTAGCTTACACCTTTGCGTCCAATTGTCAAAAGTTCTCATCATATTACTTCCGATCAGCGTGTCTCTCCAGTTTAAGTACAATTTTCATGCATTTGGAAAGAGAGGTACTAACCATCTAACTAATATATATATATATATATATATATATATATATATATATATATATATATATATATATATATATATATATATATATATATATATATATATATATATATATATATATATATGCCATTATTTACAGGTGGCTTATTTGGAGACGACGCAGAGGAAAACATGGAAAATACATTCAAATATGCCGTATACAGAGTGAGCCACGAGAGAGGGCTTTTGCTTAACGCGAAGTTGACGTATGATATACAACGTCTTCCAACGAGAAATAGTTTTGATGCTTCTAAGAAAGGTGAGAGCCTTCATTTGTTTAAATGGTAAACTGCAATAAAGTGCATATTGTATCCATGTAGTTTCCCACTTCCTCTACAGTATTGTTATAGTGATATGTTCCAACGGAAATTTGAGAATTAGACTATTTTCAAATCATCGTCCCAGTTTGGATGAGTAACCAATATATTCAACCAATAGTATACGTGCACATCAAACCATTCGCTTTTACACGTTTGGAATTCATTCGTCTACTAAACTTTAGAGGTAGACAATATATAATCTGTTAAAATTAACAAGAAACAACAAAACCAATCTTTAATGACTATAAAGTGTGCATAATTATCACTGTTTTGCATCGTATATTCAAAGTAGAATTGAGCTTTTTCGTACAATGCGGCTTGAAACGTCAGAGCACGAATGTGGATTGGTAAGTGTTTTTTTTTCTTCATTAGTTATTACAGTCCCAAAGCTATTACACGTTGTATAAATCTTTACTAGTTAGTCAAAGCAATTGGGAAAATTATTGTGCTGCCATCCCCCAAGTTTTATCTATTTAGTTTATGTGCATGTTTTACACGAATAAAAAGGACAGCAATTTTGCGTAACTGTCTACCTCACCATTATTTATTTGTAAAAGCTATCACAGCGTTCATTATAGAGATTGTCACCGAACAATTTATTCAGTTCGTATCATCGTTACCAGTTGTGTTATTTTGATATTATAGTTTATTTGTCGACAGACTGTCATCGTATGAGGAGCATCTATCATTATATGTTTTCGCTTTAATATTCCCATGTCACTTTTACTTAACCTCCAATATTCTTCCAATATTGATTATTCAGTAAACAAAATATACAAGTCATCCTTGGATTTAATAAAAACCTTGAATATAGTCATATATAATCTACGTTTATATTTATTTCAGTTTGTAATCAGATTGCGTTAGATGCAATGGCGTTATTTGGACCAAAACACCAAACTCTGGCTGCTTTTGTAAACTCTGCCTGTTCAAGCCTGCAAATCCCTCATATAGAGACCCGGATGGACACTTCAACTTTGCCACCAGCTGCTTTTTCCATCAATTTGCACCCTGAGGCAGAACATCTAGGGAAAGCCTACCTAGACGTCATCAAGCACTACGGCTGGGAGGACATGCTTATAATCTATAGCGGTCAAGAAGGTATTGTTAATCATTTTAGAAAAGGTACACAAGAAAACAAATTCTCATTTCAAGCGTACGCCAAGTTCTAACTATTATATGAACTACGTGTCCAGAGGCATCATTTTGAGTTGAAGACGCTTTCTGACACGGGTAAGAGTGCACGTCCTAAGCATGTGACAAACAAGCCATACACAAAGCAACACAAAGAATTAAAATAATGATAGAAGAGGTAGAAATAAAACCATATATTCTTGCTTTTAGTAATGGAGATAGGCATTATTTATCTTTTGTTACCTCTGATCATTTTCCCCTAAAATTACGATTACATATATTATATTTAACATTTCGATCTCTGACTACCCTAGTAAACAAGTAAAGTGTTGTAAAAAAAACCAACAACATATCGATAGCTAATTTTATACACATGTATATCAATTTTATATTCATATCTGAAAAGTGAACAGTTCTATATCGAGTTGGAAAGTTCGATGAGATCGGCATATTAGTCTGCGTACTACGTGAATTTCTAAATTTGAGAAAATCTCATTCGAGTAAATAGTTTAACTATAAGACATGTTTTAACTTTATGTATTACTTATAATGCAAAACAATGAAATAGCAGATTTGTTTATTTGAGAAATATTCGATTATTCAATTATCAGATCCTTCTAATTTAGCATATAGACAACTGTCAATGAATGTTAGTTAATCACGTGGACCAATGACAAATTAGATCGCCTCCGTGTTCATGTATGTTTTGGAAGACTGCATAAGAAACTTCGCCAGCATTCCAAAGAGGATCCAGGAAAATCATTGTGGAGAGAGGGAGAGGAAGGGTAACGTAAACAATTAGGTACTTGGTCTGTGAGATGGAACATCTACATTTTAAGTGTTTCCAAGGCAGACGTTTACCTATGTAACTTTGAAAAATTCTTGCATCCCGAGACAAATAGGGTGTTTCGCGCTCATCTATATTTAGGAGAAGGGGGAGTTCTAGATACACTTCGTTTTCTGGCAACACGTTCACGATTGAGTAAAAGGCACAAGCGACAACAGTTTGCAATCAAAAGTGATGAAACGAATTCAGTGCCTTTCATATCGTTCGCAATAATAAATATACAGACACTCTGACACCGGATATGAATAAAACACGCTACTAGCGGACACTTCCTGAAATAGATTTACCAAATGCTAATCATCCTATTGTATATATGAATCTCGTAGCACAACATAGCACAACGATTTTTTTTTAAAATGAAGCAAAAATAAAATGTTGCATTAGACAAAACACATGCTGGGCATTGAAGATACTCAGTTTCACTTTATTTTCATTAAATTAGACCGAAAGTGAGAGACTGTGGTCTGAAGTATGAATCTGTGCTAGAAAAAAGATGCTGAACATAAAGGGCACGAGAGAGAGAGAGAGAGAGAGAGAGAGAGAGAGAGAGAGAGAGAGAGAGAGAGAGATCCAATTTCATACAATTTTATATGTAACCATGTTTTTTACCTTAAGGTCCATGTTTTGACCACTCTGCAATCTGAAATTTTATTACAACGTTTTAAACGTCCTTACTTTCATCAGTTGCAAAACTTTATAACTAAAAGAATATTTTTCATCAGAATCCTTTTAAATATTGTTGCGTGTTATGGCTCTTATTGTCATATTTATGGCTGAATTAGTATAACGAGGTGTTATACCATGTCAAATTAAACAACTTGATGTAATTATGGAGAGAGCTGCTCGTAGTGTCTTCTAATAAACCTTTTCGCTTTGTATAGAAAACAATATTGCTGGAAACATATGGGTATATTTATACAAGTGAAAAGTTGGTCATTATAAAAATATATCCCGAGAAGATAGGTTTTGTGTAATATGTAATCAAAGTACGATTTAAACAGTATGACTTCGTCTTTGTGTATCCTTTTAATCATGACCTTCGAAATAAGTATTAATTGTGACCTTCCAAATAAGTATTAATCGTGACCTTCGAAATTAGTATTAATCGTGCCCTTCAAAATAAGTATTAATCGTGACCTTCGAAATTAGAATTAATCGTGACCTCCGAAATAAGCAATAATCGTGACTTCGAAATAATTATTAATCGTGACCTTCGAAATAATCATTATTCGTAACTTCGAAATAAGTATTAATCGTGACCTTCGAAATAAGTCTTCGAAATAAGTATTAATCGTGACCTTCGAAATAAGCATTAATCGTGACCTTCGAAATAAGCAATAATCGTGACCTTTGAATTAAGTACTAATCGTGACCTACGAAATAAGTATAAGTAATAAGGTGAGACTTTTACATTGAACAAGTTGCATACAATTGACATGTAGATGAAGAAAATGTTCAACTGTGGAATCTAATGATGTAATTTGCTTGTAATAAACAGGGGTAGGGTATACAAGGTAAATTTTAAATGAACGTTTTCTCTAAGGTCTTTATAAAAAATAAATTTCATTCTAAAAAAAGACTCATAATTGTTCAATTACTTGGCGGACTATTTTAGAGCTAGGCACCTACCGGTTTAAAAAACCTTGTATAGAAAATGCTTTCCCTTCTGCTCATTTTGTATTTTTTTGCCTCATTTTGTGTTTATCTCTTCTCACATTCACGGCTTCTAAAGTAAGTATTTGATTTGTTAGTTACCGATCCCTTACTTGCCACACTGAAATTACAGCAAGTTTTAAACATTACTAAATGTGATTTTAGGCTTCTCCATATCAGCTAATATCTTTGCTCAAAAATACAATCCGATCAGCAATCATGATTACGTCTGAAATGTTTTGTATCAGCTTTACAGGGCTTTCGGATTTAAAAGTACTTAATAATCGTTCTTTTCATTTGAAGCAGGCTATATGTATACCAATACCGTTGTATTCATCACGGTGCTCAGAATCTACAGCTTTCGTAATACTAGTACTAAGTATGAATGTCCTCCGCAAGCTATATTTTACCAAGCACATTAATTTTCAAGAACAGGACTTACGGAAACCCACCATGAAGACCTGAATAAAGAAAGAAAACTTCAGTATCTCAATCTTGACATGTAGCCATCCACATGGCATTTTAGCAATGAAAGAATGTTTAATATGTGATGTATGCAATATATTTGTGAGTTTAATTGATTAAGGGTAGACAAAATACTGCCAATGATTAATGAAGAGTTACTTGCTCAATCGAAACAATTGAGTTCAGGCTTGTTGGTGGTTATCAATGCTCGTAATGCACATGTAATGCATGTATATAATGCAGGCTATCTATTAATGCATGCGTGGATTTGAAAAAGAATTCTACTTTCCTTACAACATCTACATTTTTTCTCTAGTTTCTTCAATGTGGGTTTTGGCACATAATTGTATCCATTGATCAGATTAATTTATGTTGGAAGTATAGTTTAATTGTTCTATGCTTAGCGGGTCGTTCTGACACTTTGACATGTGAATGAAGACAAACGACATTCATCGGTTCTTAAATATACGTAAGCAATGATTTTTCTACATTAAAAATCAATTGTGTGCTTCTGGCTTTCCGATAGCTGTTTCGTTAGTCTTATCTGGCAATTTTAGCAACTAATAGAGCCCAGATATTTAACGTTATAAACAAATGGAAACCAGATAAAATTGTAGCATTTATCATGTGTGCCGACACAAATCATTGATCTATATTTTTTTAATTAGCTTACCTGAAAACACTTAGGTATGAAAAATTTCTTTAGAGATGGCTTTTTATCTTTTGTCCAGGACTTTATATTTGCCTTTTGACAGTCTTCATCTGTGTCGGCACGCCTGTCAAGTATTGTTTCAACCTCGCGTGCCCTTGGGACATTTTCCAGATCTTTGTCTCACAGATAAATCTGCTACGGAATTTGCTAATTTTAATTAATATGTTCAAGCATGTGTAGGGAACTTAACTGTTATTATTCATAGCCAAGTCTGAAAAGAGTCTGCTTTATCTGCGTTTGGGGGCATAAAATTGAAATTATGGGTCCAAATTTAATTCGGGATTCGAAGTCTATGGCTTTCAGTTTGCCATGAAAGGAAATGGTGGTATTAATGATCGAAAACATTCTGACCCCCCTCCCAGAACAGTTTGATCTTTATATATTGTTCGGTGTAGGCTCGTTCAAAAGTAAAACTAAAAAGAGTAAAGCCAACTATTTGTAAATTTTAACAAAAATAATTTATTTCCCTTAAAAATCAGAGTAAATATATAAAAAGAACTTACAGCATGTGAATATAATCCAAAAATTAATCATATAATCTAACAATATAAGTCCGATTACTACAAATTTCGAAATCAAAGTTAGAATCCCGATAAAGTTTCAATATGGTAGACGATGACGTCAGATGACTGCAGTAATATACTGGTGTGTCAACAGTTCCTAGTTGAATTTTGTGAATAATAATATTCCGGCTTTAAAATTCCAAATAATTTCCACTAAATGTCTTTGTCCAATTATTTTTATGAATGAGAGCACTTATGTATATTTTCCAGAGAATAAAACTATTAAATACCAATTTCAACTCAAATGGCAGCAGAAGAAAATATCTTTAAGTTCCTAAGGTATTATTTTACAACTATCAAATCCACTAGAAAACGTTTGATTTAACCCACATCACATGATGGCTCATGTGACTGAGCTATGTGATTACTAATTTGAACAGCGCAGTAAAAAGAATGCCATTTAGCATGTAGCCTAAAATAGCCCAATCTAAAAGTCAGATTCTTACGCTGGAAATGAAAAATATTAATAGCTGTTTACAGCATAAATAACATATGGGCCGAGCGTGACCTTGGTAATAAACCAATCATTTTCACTTAGTGTTTACAAACCTCTCACCCAAGGTGAGCTAAAACAGTAGTAAAGAAACACTTTAATTTGAAATAATACGTCAAGCAAGTACAATAAGCTATCACAATGACGATGTTGAAAAGCACCAACTCTTGCACTGACGGTACAAATAGGAATCATTACCTACACGTTCACTCACACATCTGGTTACTCGCACAATGAACAGAAAACCATGTATATATTTCAGATATGTTTGATGATACAATTTATCATAGAATTTCCTCAACACTAAATAGTATTAAATGTTTTACTCAGCATCAATAAAGACGCGTGTATTGTAATAAACCAATAGATCGTTGACAGAAATATTGAAGCAACAATACCAAAATACCAGGATAAACCGAAAAATGTGTATTTGCTTATGTTTGGCTGAGATAAAATATTGTCATAGCTAGTTGTGTTGCATAATAGCATTCAAGAGAATAAAAGTTTTGATTTTGTCGAATTTAAAAATATAAAAGATATCCTGCAATGTTTGATGCAACTCTGATATGATCAAGATACGACACTTTAAAGTTGGATTACGTTAATGTATTTGATGTGGACTTTTTGTATTTGTCTTAGTTTACAATATATTTCAAAGATCTCATAAACTTGAATAGATCTACCTACAATATTCCGAGAAAGACATAATTTATAGAAAGTAAAATTCGATTTGAGAAATGCTGACTCAGTACTTGAAGTAGCTTTCTTTAAATCAGTTATAGGAATATTTAAACATTGGCTTTAAATCTGAAATTTGTTATATATTTTAGTGTTTAAAGAAACATTATAAATTGCTGATAATAAAAGTTCCCTTGCTCGTGGAGATCATGTACTCAGTTAAAATAAATAACAAAGAACTCATTCTTCCACATGAGATTCATTCCTACGTCAGCATTGTCTTTGGGTGCATCTTAAGCTTAATGCATATACAACATTATCACTAAGCGAGGCAACTTTGCGTTCATGAAAGATAATAATGTCAGAGACGAATGTCATAGATGATGGAAAACAGTGCAGTAGAATATAAAACGGTTTGACGAAACTATTAGCACCCTAATCATAAGTGCACGTCATGAGAATTTATACTGATCACAAAAATAAAACTGATGGGTAATAAGGATGTATATTCCGAGGCATCACATATGAATAATACAATTACACAGATGAAATACGCGATAAAACATCTGCAATGTAGGCAATCTTCAAGCAGTGTATTGCAAGACATTTCAGAACAAACGAGGAGAAATATTCAATCGACAAAGTTGAATTTATTCGCTAAATTTAAAGCAAAATGAAAAATAGTGTGAAACACTACGAATAACTTCCGGATTATTAAAATATAAAGTGTAATGAAAATTGTATATCAGTTCATACAATTAGTACATATCAATTCCTTATATATTCGTACAAATAATGTATAGCAACAATTCAAACAAATATTCGAACAAGGTTGCACTTTTGCTGGACAAACTATATGCCGTATTCAATTTTCTTGTGTTAATAAAACTTTCGCTAACAAGAAATTAATACAAAATTAACCAAATCGGTAAATGTGGGTTAGGGAAACTAACAGCTCGATAAATTGATGCATGCAAAACTAATTAGTACAGTACATTACCCCTGTGTGGCTTATCATTTTAATCATTAAATTGGTTATCTCACCTTCAACAAGTCGAGATCAAATTAAATGACACCGTGTAACAACTATTTTTTGTGTTCTTTCTTATTAAGTTTCATTTTCTAATTGCTGATGCACCAAAAGTAAAGAAAATGGCTATTATTTCCAATAAACTTTGCTTTTGTGACCAGGATAATGATAGTTTGAAATTTTCCTATTCAGTGCTGAGTAAAATTGGAGTAACTTCTCGAATTTTCCAGAACTTTCTAGTGATATAAATAGTGATATAAATAGAGGGGCCTTAAGGCCGCCAGTTCAGTTTAGTTCCAGCTATCTAAGTGGACATATGTCTACATTTTTCATGAGATGTCATGGTGAGGCGGCTAGCATCCGGCAGACGCATTTTGCTGTCTGCGTCTAATTTATCAAGACAATAGCGAGAAAGTATTCCGTGGAAGCATCTGCAAAGATGTGTGAGGCCTACAAGGCATATTTATTCATGAGTTTCGGGGATCAAGACAACCCCTGGGCACCTCATGTCACCTTCAAGCACTTTAAAAATCTCTGGAAGATAAGATGAAAAATGGTTGCTCGGAATTTGATTTTAAAAAAACTTGTAAATTTTTAAAAAGTTTTTAATTTTAAAACGTTTTTTAAGTTTTAACGTTATTAAAAATATATCATATATGAAAAATGTTGCGAAAAGCTCATACAGATTAGTCAAGGGTGAAACAAAGGCATTTTGTAGGAAGGTACAGAGCGGAAAAGAGGGCCATGTAGTACGCTATCCCATAAAATTACAAGAACCCACTAACCACTCAAGCAGCTGGTACTTGTGCATGGTGGACCCTTCCAAACGTCGTCTAGCAAGAATGCACGTATCACGTATCCGGGTCTTCCTTCATCCATCAACCCAATCCAACACAGCTCTGAGCTCCCCGTACCCACTCCTCCTCCTTAGGGAAGGGAGAGAGAGAGAGAGAGAGAGAGAGAGAGAGAGAGAGAGAGAGAGAGAGAGAGAGAGAGAGAGAGAGAGAGAGAGAGAGAGAGAGAGAGAGAGAGAGAGAGAGAGAGAGAGATTTCATAGGTGGAAATGAGGAGGAAGAAAAACTTATACTACCCAACCCAACCGACCTCAACGACTTGATCAGAGATCTTGGCCTCATCAAGTCCATTGCCAAAATTTTGATGTCTAGGCTAGAGCAGTGGAACTTTTTGGATGAAAATGTTCAAATCGCAAATCAGAGAAAGCTTTTTGCAGCTTCTTCACCCGTCGAGATGGGCTCTGCTTTTGCCACAATATGACCAGTATGTTAGAGGCAATCAGAATTGACTGTAACCTGATTTAGTGGTTCCAATTCATAGACATTTTATCCAGGACCCTCAAAGCCTTTCTTCTCCATAGAGGGAATCAGTACTTGTCTCATCCCATGGCTTACTCGGTGTACCTCAAAGAGGATTACAATATCATCAAGACCTTGCTAAACTTCTTGAAGTGTGATGAGTACGGCTGGGAGGTCATTGGAGACTTCAAAATGGTGGTATTCCTTATGGGTCTCCAAGGCGTTTTTACCAAATTTCGCTGATATCTTTGCCTTTGGGACAGTAGGGACACCAAGGCGTTCTACAACAGGCATGACTTGATTTATATGTTGTTTTTTCTGACTTTACGTGAACGAAAAGACACAAATTCGCCCGTTGTGTCATTGCAAAGAGATAACTTTCAAAATATTACTTTCCTGGTCACAAAAGTAACGTTTGTGGGGAATAATAGCCATTTTCTATACCTTTTAGGCATAAACAATTACGAAATTACACTTACTAAACAGCAACAACAGTTGTGCTACATAGTTTTATGTAAATAAAAATTTACTTCACTAAATAAGATCTTTAAACACTACACTACACTATACGTTTGGACAGTTATATCGCTATGAAACGATTCAGATCACAGTGTGACAAACATTTGGCAGAATCATTTAAATTGGACAGATAGGATAGAAACTATTGCATGTTGATTGTGGGATCTTGTCAATGCGTGTGATAGACACAATCATATCACGGTTAGTTAAGTATTACATTTTCGCAATTAAATCTGCTCTCACAATTGCGTAAATACATCTTTTGAATAGTTGCTTTAAATATCAACATGTCTACCATCAAACGTGGATGCTGAAGAAATTATAAAGCCGATAATTTCATTTTCACGTTGCCAATTCAAGATCGACTACGTCATAACATATACACAAAACTGCTAATACCTTAGTAAGATATGAAAATGTGACTAATACAATCTGCATTGAAGACGCAAGCTTAATATTACACTAAATGTAAACTGCTAAATATTAAATAAATGAATGATAAATAAGAGGAAACAAAAAAAACCCATAAAGGACCATACATTACATCATTACAATATTCCATGCAATATTAAGTCCTAAAATTACGATCATACTTCTGAAAAGCTGTTACTACTCATTCTGGTTACTTTTAGAACATTACAGTTAACTATGCGATTCAAAATGGCGGTTAAACCAACGCAGCTAGCACCCAGTTAATGATCGGCACATGACTTGACACATTTGTAACTCAGTAAATGATCGGCACGTCACCAGTCACAGATGTCACTCAACAAATGATAGGCACATTACCTGACACAGTTGTCACACAGTAAATGATCAACACATTATTTGACAGATCTCACTCCGTAAAGGATTGGCATATAACTTGTCCTATTCATCCCACGGTAAATGATCAGGACATAATTACGAAGCAGGGGTTACGGTAGTCTCTATTCCTGAGAAAGAAAAGTATTTTTAAATCCACTTAAAAACTTAATAAATAACATCCCGTGTGAATTGAAGAAAAAACCCAAATTATATTTTTGGGCATAGAAATATTTCAGATGAACTCACAATCTCTTTTATTACATCAGTGATAAGAATGATATTATGATTATAGTACATTCTGCATTTTATTACAACATTTTTGTACAGGAACAAAGTCAAATTTGGGAATGCCTGCCAGAGGTGACAACAAAGATAACATCAAATTTGAATACATCAACTTCAGCTCAGACTTCGAATTATTCCTAGTAATAAAATCATGCTATAAATAAGCAAAAATACTTTGAATTATGAGACTAGGCTCGTACAAAATAACAAAGAAAAGGGTGAAGCCACCAAGTTTTCCAAATTTGCGCAAATAAATTTTTTCCCTGAGGAAGAAAAGGTGAAAAACGGCTTACAGTATGTGAATATAATCCAGACATTAATCCTAAAATCTAAAATTATAATTTATAAATTATCAATAACGTCATATTACTCAAACGTTATAAATAAATCCAAATTCGAATCCCGGCAAAGTTCCAAAATGAAAGTTGATGACGTCAGTTGAATGCAATACTGTACTGATGTATCAACAAAACATTATTGAATATTGCGAATCAAGAATAATATTCCGGATTTAGTATTACTAATAATTTCCACTGAATGTCTTTGCCCAAGACTTTGATGAAGAAGCACTTTTTTTTGTAAAAGTTGTTTTTTTTAAAATGACAATTGTACTGCAATGGCACGAACATAAATAACCTCTTAGGTATTATTTTACGACTGACTAATCTACTAGAAAATAAAAAACAGGTTCCACGCTGGAAATGAGTAATAAAAAAAATCTGTTAACAGCATGACTAACACAACAGTCGAACATGACCTTAGTAATAACCAATCATTTTCACTAAATGTTTACAAACCACTCAACCAAGGTGAGCTAAAAAAAATATCTCAATATGCTGCGTTTATCAGGTCAAAACAGAGAACTGAATTTTCAGAAAAGGTCAGATCCAGTGAACGTTATCCTTACAATGAAATGAAACAAAAATAAAAAAGAAATTTAAAAGTAACACTCAAATAATTTAATTTCATATACGCAACACTGCCCCGTAAAGAAAAAGAAAGATTTCTGTAATAAAGCTTTCTTTTTACCATATTTTGATTATACATGAGTTACATCCCCATTACATAAGAAAACTCTTATGAATTATACAAAGTATAAATGAAATCAAAGTTATATACACGGAAAAGAGCATCTAAAATCAAATTTTGTTTCCCCTTGATGTGTCTGATGCCAAGATTATGTTCTTGTAAAAACAAACTCGACTTTAATAACCTTTGAGTTTTATTTTTCATCTTGTCGATGAAAGTAAGGTGGTTGTGGTCACTAAACACATCAACTGGAGAAGGTTGGGTGAACTAATGTAAACTTCAAAACGCTGTAATGCCAATATATTAAAGCCACATATTCCTTCTCGAAAAAAACATAGCACACTGGATGATCAACACCATTTCTTTCTTCTTGAATCTATACTGCTCCAATACTAAATTAAATTGTATCCACATACAGTTTAAAACATTTAATGAAATTTGCAGCTGTAAAAACTTGTGCACTTTTAAGTATGAACTTGAACCTATCAAAAGCCTACTGACATTTTTCTTCCCAATGAAACTTGTTTATCTTGCTCAACAAATTTGTCAGGTGTTCAGAAATATTGGAAAAATTGTAAGAAAATTTCCGATAATATCGAGCCATACCTTAACTTCGCATCAGTTGATTTTTACTGACAGGCAGAGGAATAGCCTTGACCTTACTATCTATATGTTTACCGTGACCATGTCCCACAACACGTCATATAATAGTTACCCAAGCCCGGAAAAACTCACCTTAAGATAAATCGATTGTCAAATTTGCGTCATTGACTCTGTAAAAAAATATCCAAATCGTGGCTAGATTTTCTTTCCAGGTGTCATTGTAGACCAGAGGTCAAATAATATAATATATATATATATATATATTAAATTATATATATATATATATATATATATATATATATATATATATATATATATATATATATATATATATATATATATATATACGTAACACTAAATTGTTAGCAGTGAATAGCGAGCACTTCATTCAATCATCAACTAAATCATACACAGGCCCTCAGTATGTACATTGTCCTGGATTATATCAATGGAAAGTTTTCCACGTTGTAACAGTCTTTGCCAGTCATGTTATGTTTTCTGATAGCTTTGTTTTTGGTCATAGTGAACTAAGTGAACTAATTACTAAGAGGCACAGTTAACAGATAAATTCAAATTTCTAAAATGAAAATTTAAAAGTATTATTTGTTACGCTATGACTGTAATATATGTAAAAAAATAGAGTTGTTCTTAGAGTCCTATTCAGGACGTACCTTTTCAGGTGGATACAAAAACCGATTAAAAAGCTGGTTCGTTAGATGATAGATGTAATGGTGAATACTATCTCAACTGTCACCAAATTGCTAACCAGTAGAAACGCTCAAAGCGACTTGAAACATTTTGTGCACAATGAAATGTCATTCAAATAAATAAAACTATGATGGATAACAATTTAAAATATACCAATACATGGCTGAGAAGAGGTGACTATAAGTCATCTTCTATTGATTAATATGGTTCCATAGAGCTCAAGGTATTACAGAGCTGCGAAGCTAGATTGATGAATAAAGAAATCAGATATTATATGCAAATATATTATTTACACATTGATTGAGAATCGCAACAACTTCGTTAAAAGACTGGCAAATAGTGAAATAAAATGCAGTCAACCTACCTAACCTTACGTAATACATACAGCTTGTCAAATGGAGGATACATTAATAGTAGACTGACACTGATGCAATCAAAATATTTATGGAAAACCATGACACTTTGCAATATCATTGGCACATTTACACAGAGAAGAAATCTGAAATCAAGCAGAATGAATATGAAGCAGGATTTAGGGCACACAATTTACTGATGTAAATAACATAACAACTAATACTGACTCATTGTCAGAGGTGCAAAGTCGACATGAATTAAACAGAAATAGCCAAATTGTAGATAATATAAAATACAAAATGAATTCGCAATACGTTAACGGTTAGACCAAAGAAGACAACTTTCATAATTCTCACAGATTTGAGTCACAACATTAAAACATTAAAATCATACATTATGTTACATGCTTCGACCTTTATGAGTTACCCGATGCGATTGATAGACGTAACACGGGTACAGAAGAGTATGTTGACCTAGAAGTTGCTAATAATATTGGTGTTACGAAAATTTGTTTTAACAAAAGAGACAAAATGATAAACTAATGAAAAAGTATTAATACAATTTGGAACATACCTTTACAACAGATAAAGGGGACAATTGGACTATGGCGATGAGTACTAGAACTGATACTGTTAAAATTAAACAAAAACAATCTAGATACATTGAAACTGGACTAAATGGATATGGCTGTAAATAATATAGTGTTGATTAGTATAAATAGGTGTCTGATATTAGAGATCCATAGAAATAAAAAATAAGTTTCATGAACTTGAAACTAATGCCTATGTGCATTGATTCGAGATTGTCTCATTGTACATATATCTGAAGTAATACACAATTTGACACATAATTATTTGTTTTACAAATTGCTAAAAGTATTTTATTTTGAAACTCACATTCCTGATATAATTTTTCATTCTAACTATTTGTTTTTTCAAGTACATAAACGTCTGATTCACTGACATTATTTTTAATATATCAACAGTATTTTAAAAAAAATGATAAATTGTTTCTTTTACAGCAAATTAAATTATTTTGAAGAATAATCTCTTCATAAACCTGTTTGTTGCTTTGTCAGTTTTATTATTAAGATTAGCATTTGGGTTATAAAATCACAATTTATGTATCTTACTTATTTGTAAAACTTCTTTAGCATGTAATCATTACTTTGTATATATAAATTGCATTGCGTATTAGTATGACTTTAGTTATTATACGTTGTGGGTTATGTAAAATTTTATCTTGTAGTTGACCTTCTCCAAAATCAAATTCATTATGTACCTGACCAAAATATTTGACGTTTCTGAATTCTGTAAGTAACTAATATATAGCTGGCATTTTCTGGATACAGTATTAATATTAGAATAATGATCAATTAAACTGAACAGCAGATCTGTAGCAACAATAAAATTATGAACTACAACAGCTTGTACTTGAATATGAGCACTTGTTTCCATGTGCTCCATCACGACCAAAAATTACCTACCATTATTTTGAAATTCTAGATTCCACACATGTGAAACGAAAACCATACAGGATGAAACCTCTCGGACAGGAATGTTTGATAAAGAAATTTATTATTTGCTGGAGAATGGTTTAATAGAACCGAATATAATTGACTGGAATTCATTATGTATTTCATGACGAAACCAGATAATACTCTGCGCATAAGCACTTACCTTAGAAAAGTAAAAATAGTGTGACCAAACCAAATTAATTTCCAATGCCAAGAATCGATGATTGCATTTATAAAATTGAAAATGCAACTTATGTCACAAAGATTGACTTTATGAAAAAGAATCTAGCAAATTCCACTGACAAAATGGGCAAAGAATATCTCAGAATTCGTGAGTCAAGACTAACTTTATCCATATAAAAGGATGCCGCTTGGGATGAACGGTTCGCCTTGAACTTTGCAACATTTAATGAAAACGATTACATATGGTATAGATAATTGTGATCCTTACATCGGTGATGTCATCATCTACAATGACATATAGAAAAATCGCTTGGAGACGATTTGGAAATATTTTCATTGACTCAGTGATGAAAATTTGACAATGATTTTTTCAAAAGTGAGATTTACCGTAAAACGGTTACATTTACATTGAACTGAAATATTACTACTGTCACCTTTCACAAGCCAATTAAGATACGTCAAGATTGAATGAAAGTTTAGTTCAAAGAGTGCAAAAGGTAACAAAGCTATCAAGTCGCATCCTGATATAGAATAAGGGAAAAATATCATTAATTGATGTCTATGTTAACTGTTACATTTTTGTTTCTTAATTAAATTGAAGAACGTTAGTGAGACGAACATGTCTACGAGGGCAAAACTGAAGACAGTCCTCAGATCGTAATGCCAAAAGACACAAAGGAATTTAGAAAGCAAAAGCAAACAAGTAGCACAAGAACAATTGAAACTAAATATCAGATTCAGAGAAGTCAAAATGATAAAAGTAATTAAAACAATTTATTTGTTACCAATTTTTAATTAAATTGCTGGTGTTTTAGTTTTAAATTCTTTCTTGTTTAATGTTATTTTCATTAAATTTATTGTAATGATTATTTTCATGGGATTAAATAGTTTTTTTAAGTAAATTCGTTTTCTTTTTGTATAGTACGCGAACGTATTACATTAGCATAATTGGTTCGCAAACTCGTAAACACAAAGTGGAAATGATTGGCTATTTACAGGTCATTTTTGGGCCCTCTTGTTAATCATGTGTAGAGCTTTTTATTATTTACTTCTAGCGTGAGAATTTGCTTCCTTAGATAGGGCTGGTTTTGATATCTGAAGAATTTAATTATTATTGCGTTGTAAACCACGTAGATTGTCAAGTGAAATACCATTGATCTAAAATCAGGCTTAAAAAAAGGTATTAAAATTAGTTTAGTCGTAAAAAATACCTTTTTAAAAGCAGGCTTAAAACAAAAAATTGGCATTAAAATTAGTTTTGTGGTAAAGATACCTTTATGGGCTCAGATGTATTTTCTGCTGTTGCCAAATTTGAGTTTTTAGTTATTTAAGGATAATATATATTCTCTGAAAAATAGTGCTTCTTCATCAATGTGTTGGACAAAGACATTCAGCGGAAATTATTTGGAATTCTAAAGCCGGAATTCTTGATTCACAAAATTCAATGACATTAGTACACCAACTTCATCTGACATGATCACCTTCCATATTAGAACTTCATCAAGATTTGAACCTAGATTAAATTGGAACTGTTCAGTAATAGGAATTAATTTTTTAATTATTTTTACAAAACATAGTATTAATTTTCTATTTTCACATTGTTTGCTTATGAGATAAATTAGTTTTGTTTCAATTTACAAAGCGTATTGACTTCATCCTTTTCTCTTGTTATTTTGTAGGAGTCTACACGTAACAGTATTATCTAGTAGATCGTGTAGTTGCTCCCTTAGATTTAGGCTGGATGTATTAAAAGACCCCGGCCAACAACCCCCAAAACTTACTGTATCTGATAAAGAGCATTAAACTCGATAAATAGGTCTGAACAAAGAACATGCTAATCCATTTCCAGACGTTCTTGAATGGACATTAGTTTCAGGAAATAAACAATCAGCATTAAGGTCAAATCTTACATTTGGTTACAAAATCTGTTGCAAGAGAAAATTTAGAATGTTAATAAATTTATCATGAAAAATTGATATTAAGATTATCTACATTAAATATTCCGATGGCATTATCGCACTTTACATTTTTAATATCATGCCAAAAAAAGAAAGTAGAAATGAAATAATGGTGAAGCTAAGGAAAAAACATATTTCAATGCTAACAGTTAAGCACAAGAAAGCTTCGCAACAAAATGTAGAAAACATGCATGAGTCTGATTTTGTTTTCTCACTGAAATTCATACATTTAACGTTAAAGATGAGAAAATGGCAGGAAACCTAAAACAATGGTTTCTTGCATCAAAATGAAGAGAAATGCTGACCTTTTGGGCACATCGGCACACAACTTCTAGTTTAAGAATCGCAGATTTGGTTCAATTATACAAGGAATTGTACACACTTACCATGATGTTAATAAATATAGACTTTAAAATAAATAAATCACTATATATATATATATATATATATATATATATATATATATATATATATATATATATATATATATATTATAAGTAATTAAAAGATCTATAAGTGAATAAAAATAATAATATAGTTAATACAGAAGCCATTACTATCATCAAGCACATATGTTTTTATTCATATCCTTTACATCTGTCATTAAGTCTCAGCAATACCAATATGATATTTACACAGTCAATTTTCTTTCCGTTTATGCCACTAAAACACTCGTGTTTCTTAGTACTTTCAAGACTAGATTATTGTAATTTGCTTCTGTCTGGTTAGTCCCTGTATCTACTACAGAAACCCCAAAACGTTCAAAACACCGATGCTCAGATCATTCTTAGAGTTCGATGAATTAAACAAACACACACACACACACACAAAAACACACATACACACATACACACACGCGCTTGTGAGTGCCTGCACTGTAACTTTCATTGCCAACGCACTATGCTACATTATGTTGACTGCCTCCAGTCCAAGATATCTATTACTTTTTATGCCCGTTTCATGTTTTGTAAACTTTATTGTGATGTCCCTTTATAGAGAACACAAATTTCATGGTGTGACTGTGAGTTTTCTGAGAAAAATTTGGAATTAGCTTTTAGTTCATTATTATCAACTAAATTGTGTCTGTGCGCGCGTGTGTTTGTGTGTGTGTTTGTGTGTGTGTGTGTGTGTGTGTGGTAGCGTGTCAATTTTGAAAAAACAATATCAAAATAGGAATAAGGTGTGTTGTGGAAAGGAGATATACTGTTCCTTTAAAGGCAATTATCGCATAGGGAGGTTTCTACTAATGCCATGCGTGATTATAACTATTGATTGCCGCTACTGCAGAATAAACGTACGTGCAATATAATTATGCATTCATCACCCTAACCCAACCCCTTCCAGCACATCAAAAAGAGACAGAAATAATAAAACTTTTTTGGGAATAATTGACATATGGACAGATGTGTAGATGTGTAATAATGTGTAATAATATGACAAAGACAATTAATGTTGTTTATGTAGTTCGACATCAGTTCATTGCATGACTGCCGGTATTATTTGTAAATTGAGACATGGAAACTATATGATGAATTAGACCTTAAACGAAATTTGACAAATGTATCATTGCTACCTTTTTATGCCCTGGCATAATTTTATGGTGATTGACTATATATAGTGACTGTCGAATTTGATTCCGCTTGTTCACGTATCATTAACAGTAACTATTGAATTAAAATGTCTACGTTCGCCGTTCTTTATAATTCAAGAACGTTTAATTTAACAAAATTTATGAATGAGAATCAGTTTCCATGAAATACAGTTGATTACTAAAATCTTATATTTTGGAACACACTTCAGTTATATATTCTTCATTGATGGCGTGACTATAATTTAACCCTTTATGTGAATATATAGAGGAATATTAATTCTCTTTGATAGAATATGCTATGGTTTAAAACGAATCTGAAATTAGGATTCTTGTTTAACGATAATGCGTGAAATATGACATATGTTATGTATTTAGTGATATTGTGCAAACATATAAAAGAAAATAGGGTACACATTTATGAAATGCAATAGAGTACATTTTTAGATAAAAGGCGTAAAAGCTGTTATAATTTTACCCTATATGAATGAATGGAATTAAATTAACTTACCAAATCTATCTCCTCATGGAAGTGGACTGAAATTGAGAAACTAAATGCATCTCAGGTACATGGAATTAAATTGAGTTACCAAAGCTACCACAAGCTTTCAACTAAAGCCTCAAGCAAAGATTTTATTAGTTTGTTGTAATTTAATATTACCCATATTATTGCTTTTGTAATACTAAATGTGGGTAAAAGAGTAATACTGTATACTAGAATGAAATCAAAATATTACGTTCACTCAATTCATTTAATACGTCTCACCAACTAAGGCAAAGAAGGCTTGACTCTTTGTGGTATTATGTTGAAGAAAAGATGAATCATCGTTGCTAATTGGTGATACTGACAGGCAAAAAGTTCTGCACAAGCATGTTTCGTTTTCTATTTCAAAGATGACATTTTTGAGTAAACCTAATTTACTTGATTTTGCTCTTGATCTTATATAACAGATATTATGTCCCATCAGGTCAAACATTTGGACAGCTGGACAGTGTCCTATCAGGTAAACCATTTGAACAGTTGGATGATTTCATATCAGATAAGACATTTGGACAGCTGGATGGTGTCGTAGATATAACAATATGTACTATCAAGTAAAACATCTTTAGAGCTACATGTTGTCGTGGAAGAAACGAAATAGTGTGTTCTATCAGGTAAGAGATTTGGACCGCCAAAGGTGTCCAACCAGGTAAGATATTTGGACTACTGGATGATGTTGGAGAAAATAAATATCGTGTCATATCAGGTACGAAATTTGGACGGCTAGATAGTGTCATACCAGGTAAGATATTTGGGCATCTGGATGGTTTCATAGAAGCAATGGAATAGCATGTCCGATCCGTGGACAGACTGATAATGACATAATAATATACGTTATGTACTTAAGTTAGTTGGAAACGTTATATGAAGTATCTATGTCGTTTGAACTGTAACACAAGTGATTAGATTTTTTCGTAAAATATATTATCAAGGAAACATTTGACGACATTTTGAATACTTCGTGCTGAACCTATTTGTTGCTGTTGCTTAAAATTACTCATCAGAGTAAACATTTAAAAAGTTTCATTTTCATTTCTTAACAAATTTTCTTTTAAAACGGGCACGCAATTGTCCACATATTGTAATTTGCTAAAACAGATAGAGCTTAAATCTACATTTATGACCAAATAATACATCGCAGAGATTTGGAATACACACACACACACACACACACACACACACACACACATATATATATATATATATATATATATATATATATATATATATATATATCTATATATATATATAAATTAATTGTTTAAAAAAGAATTTAGACATGCTTAATGATTAATATTTTCATGAGAGATATTGAAATATTTTTTATCAGACCAGCATCAGTATTTATGGGTAGTTAAAAACTTGTTAATTTTATTTAAAAAAAGCATTACTGTCTCGCTACATATTTTAAAAGCGTTATTCTGCAGAACAGTCGGCAAATTTCTTATGACTTTAAGTATTATTTCAACTGCATTCTGCCATTGGTTCTAAAAATTTGTGCCCTTTTTACCAGTCTGAAGATTGTTGGAATGTGAACTTCAATTTGTGGGCAAGTAATACCGTCAAGACTTTAATATAGGCTTGGAAAAATTCTTGATATAATCATGACTTTTATGTAAATGACCAGTTGATGTTACCAACATTCCTCACATAATATTTTGTAATTTAGTTTTAATTATTTCTCCGTTTTAAGCCAGAACAGAGAGTTAGGCCTAGTGAATTTTAGAAAATAGAGTACCTGGATCTAGATTAACGGATAATGAAGTAGAAACTTGTTTTATGTCACTGTGTTGATCGAGGAATACCATTTTGGGAGAGCGTAAACAAATAGACAAGGTGCCTATTGCATAAATGACGTGATGGCAGTTCGGAAGCTTGTTCGTCAGAAAGTTCCTGAATTTTTAGCGTTTTGAGGGTATAATATTAACCGTCTATCTGTAAAGTACACTTACCATATGAAATGTTCTGGTTAGTAAGTCCATTTCTTAAAGAACATTTCCTCTTCTGTTTAATGACCTTCTCTATCCGGTCTACCCATAGTCTTCGATTTTTATTTAAGTCATCTAAAAAGCAGAGAAGGAATTATCACGACCTTGCTTATACAAAGTCTGATGGACATGAAGTGATATAGTTTGTATTTAAATACAAAAGTGCATGCAAACAAATCATTGTAAAGGCTTTAGTACAATGTAGGAAAAAATTGTCGGAAAGGAGGGGGAATTTAGAAGACACTCTTAGTTCGCACCTTGTCATTTGTTTACTTAGTAATAATACGTTTGGATTTGTAACAACATATAAAGAAATGCGTAATTAGCCTTGGGGAAAACAGTTATTACACAAGATTTTACGTGCTTTAACATCGACCAATTTCGCTAAAGATGCCCATAATTCTATGTCATTAAGAATTGAAAAATTCATTATTTATGTTTCTGTGTCATTGAACTAATTTAAAGTGTTAATACATTTAGCTTTTAATTGATTTATTTATTTACAGAGAAATGCAGTTATAGAAATCACGGAAAATATAATTTTATATATGCGTCCAGACAACTCATGAAAGCTAGACAGTAAATATAATTTGACTTCACAGAGCTATGACAAAGGAGGCTTACTGTATTAGAGATTATTTGATAAATATGGAGCCTTGATGTGTGTTGTATCAAAACCTGATGTATCGATGTCATCAATTAAATATATTAATGGTCAGAAAATGATTGGTTTGTCTTCAGATGATGTATTTATTCTTATATTGAAAGACAAGTGTATATCGTTTATAACATGTAGTCATGGGTTAAATATATGTTGGTTCGTTAAAAGAATGAGTATGTGAACACAAAATGACATTTTATTTTTATTATTTGCAGGAATGTAATCAAACTTGACATCTTCTAAATTCATTTTGATATATTTGATATAGTGATAGTAGAACGATGTGGCAGTACATTTATTTAATGTATCAAGTAGACGTCTGGGCTATTAAATAATGATGCATATGTCTTTGTTCTGGCGAAAAAAGTTAATGCTTTATTCAATACTGAGAAGCAGTTGTTATTTGCCATAGTTATATCCCATCCCTGGGATGGGCAAACATAAACTAAATGTTAATACCAATGCGGAGATCCATTCGAAATTGTATTCATTTATATAAATTTAGCCTTTCAGTTAGCATGTTTATTTCATTTACATTTGAATCTACTTTGGCTTTGTACAGCTGCTGTAGCAGGTGACGTATTTGTACAATTTAGCAATCGTTAAATGACAGGTGACGAAATTAATGCGAAATATAAAACATTTCAGCATTACAAATTCATATAGACCCAATCCACAACAGCGCATTTCCAGATTGTTTCTATTTGCCCATGGACCATTTCATTAATTTGGACTTGGAAAACGAGTGATTAACGATATTACTGCCACAGGTGAATACATTTTTTGCAAAGATATTTGAGTCGAAATGAATGAAAATATAATAACATGTATGAGTCTTGTCTTAAACACCTTTTATTTGTGTATGATATATCGGTCATTCTCAAAGCTTTAATTTAGGTTTTATTTAAATGCGCAGGGAATTTTAAGCGTGAGACTGAATGTCCAATTGCATCCCAGCTAATATATTAGACCTAATACAATAAGATGGGTTCAAAAAGAAATATGTTCTAATGCGATCGAATATGACCAAGCAATGATGCAATACTGTTATGGAGAATTAAGATAATGGATGCTAATCTTGGTGATTTCATTAAGACATCTTAGAAAAATACAAAATAATGAAGTATATTTCAATCTGATGCGATGGGAAATAGTTTATAAGAGATACTGAGACTGTTATACAAATGAAACTAGTCCAATACGTAAAACAAGTAGATTAATCTAGTTATTTGAATTAGTGATTCAAGTCTGGTTGAAATTTAAAATATTACTTTAAAAGATATGCGGTAAGTAATATATATATATATATATATATATATATATATATATATATATATATATATATATATATATATATATATATATATATATATATATATATATATATATATATATATATATATCAGACAGAAGAGACAGTGCTATCCCTGTAGTAGAATCTTGATAATAGTGGACAGAAATAATAGTTTAATGTAAATAATACTATCATACAGGTTAGAGAAATTAAATTATTGGCGATGCGTGCTTATTCGTGACGGTATATGGGCTGGTGCGTGCAGGCAAAGCGATGGGTCCCATTTACTCGCGGACCTGGATTCGAAACTCTGTCGAGTACGAATTTAATTTCTCTAACCTGTATGATAGTATTGTTTGTATTAAACTATATATATATATATATATATATATATATATATATATATATATATATATATATATATATATATATATATATATATATATATATATATATATATATATATATATATATATATATGTGTGTGTGTGTGTGTGTGTGTGCGTGTGTGCTCATTCACAGATATATTAATTTAATTTTTTCAATACTCTCTCTTTCAAATGACCAATGTATTGTTATACGAACAGTTAACGAAGTTTATTATTCTAATATAAATTTCGATAGTAACGATATAATGGAGACATTGTGTTCTGCAATAATAAATACGATTGTCACTTAAACTGTCAGTCATTAGCTTGAAAAATAAAAAATATAAATTGGCGAGCTTTAGTTGTTTTGATGTACCCATACGTACTTTGTCAAAAACTGATAAAATGATTTATGTTAGCTGAAACTTATTTTAGCTTTATTTGCTTTTTAAGGAAGGATTTGTATTAATTTCTCTGTTATGCTTAGACGTTTGAAAAATGTTGTTACGATAGTTGTCTATTTTTTTCTATAGCATTTGAAGGGCCTGATCATGTTTTAGGGTTAATTGTGCCAACGAAACGATTAAATGTTACATAAATTTCATAAATTAGATATTGATTATTGGTAATAGATTACATTAATATTCATGTCGTTACAAATTTAAAGTTAATACAGACAAATATAAGGTAAAACAATTTTGGAAGCAGTAGTATGTTATTAGTTATTAGGCTTCTATAATTTTCATCGTGTTGTTGACTCAGAGATTGTTACTAAAATATCTATATATGTATTGTTTTATTACCGAGGTTATTTTTAAATAGAAAAAAAATCATAGGGCTTTAATAGACCTAGAAAATAAGCAATTCATCACTTAAATAAATATCGAATTACATTTATATATACAACACTTGTATAATGAGATATTTCTACAAATTAGTGTATCAAAATTATATTACGGGTCACTGTTTCGGTTTCGTGAAAGCTAATTGCATCGAAAGAGTATAGATGTAATTTTACAACTGTTTATTTGGTTCAAAACAGTGCGTAAGAATGTTAGGGTTTTTATTTTAGAAGAATTTGGTATGACTGGTATAACATAATTGTTTACTCATATCAAAAGTATCTTAAATACCGGTTTAAGATTATGAAATACGATTATATGAAATATATTAAAATGATTAATTATGCTCTGCAAAAAGATAATTACAACCCTCGATCTTAAAAGAGAGAAGGAAACCAACAATTTAAAAAGAAATTTATTTCCCTACAAAACAAGGTAACAATTCAAACGATAAATACAGCATAATCCTAAATGTTTTGTTACAAGTTCAAAAATATAGAATGTTCCAAACAAAATTCAATGGTCTTGAATGTCTCGATAAAGCGTAATTGGGCAACCAAAAATATATTTAACGAATTCACAAAATTCCAATTTAATATGTTAATTCTAATGTCAATGAACATTTTTGTAAATCCAATAAATATTTTAATTGATAGATTATCTCGAGTTAGATTTGAGGAACACTTCTGTACACTCTGATTACAAATGTTGTCCAACAGAGTGATCTAAAACAAGAATGAGTTCTTCAGGTATCAAATCCATATATATATATATATACATATATATATATATATATATATATATATATATATATATATATATATATATATATATATATATATATATATAAATATATAAATATATATATATATATATATATATATATATATATATATATAAATATATAAATATATATATATATATATATATATATATACACGATTTTACTTTGTCTATATGGTATAAGAATGTGAACTGATCGTAAGTTTTAACAAGACTGGTCTTGAACTCAAATCCATCAAAAGCTTTATGTTTTTATGTTTACGAATGACCATTATCAAAGGTAGATCTTGCAATCATCGACAAAAGATAAGCTTACAATAAAGGTACAATACACATAACAATATATCTTTTTCAATTCAAACAGAACTGAATTTCACTTGTTCTAGATTTACTATAATCATAGAGTACATTTGTTTGACATTTTAAAATAATGTTATCAATAATTGTGTTCAGAACTGGAATTTAAAATGACATTTTCATTTTTAATAATTTACAATTTTCATCGTTGACTAGAGAGCATTACAGTTTTCTTCTCTGCCTAGAAAGCGTTTCGAAAATTTTAGTTGCAAATAAAAAAAATTATAATATCATCATGTCAAATTAAAGTCGGCTTATAGCGAGACCTGATAATTCAATGTGAAAACGGAACATTATAATTACAAACATTCAGAGTATCCTCATGTCGACATTAAATTAAATTGATTTAGAGTCTATATATATATATATATATATATATATATATATATATATATATATATATATATATACATACATACATACATACATACATACATACATACATACATACATACATACATACATACATACATACATACATACATACATACATACATACATACATACATACATACATACATACATACATACATACATACATACATACATACATACATACATACATACATACATACAAAGTATTATTTTATACACATTATAATATATTTGAACAAATATGATCTCCTTCATGTATGAATATCCATTCATTGCCTCTTAACAACGTTTTGTATCATGGCTTGAGCTTCATATTTACATTTCAATTATCTATTCTGGCCTAAAATAATAATTAAGGTCCTGACGATTTTAATAGTTTCTGTAGCGACAAGATGTTATTATTCGACATTGTATTACTGACTGTGTATTATGTATACTTTCAGATATTCTTTGCATTGCTATCATGATTTTTAAAACTTCTTTTATGTATGGATATTCAACTTCCAGTGAGACAAATATCAGCAGTATGAACATGGTACATCCCATCCAAAACAATTTGTAATATAATTTCTGCTGTTTTGGAAACAGACACACTACCCACTGCGAGATAAAACAATAATGCAACAAACACATACAGACAGTATAAAATCTTATTTCCCTTCATTTTCCCCGAAAAGACAACAAAAAGAAGGCAGAAAGGTCAAAAAATAAAGTTTTACTATGTGTATCATATCTCATGTTGCCACATTAATTTTAAAGTATTAAACTCTAATGCAAGCGGTCATAACTCTTATTACACGCAATATAAAATGCCACCACTTTAAAGCAAATGACGTGGGCAGAAAATCTCCCATCACTCGTTAATCCAGATATAGGTATTGTTATAAAGCATTAATTAAATTTAATAATTAACAGAGCATTCGTCTTAAGCTATGAGATAATTGTTTGTTTTATACAAGCATATCAGATTTCGTGCACAATGTCAAAAAGTGGCCTTAGATAAGAGTGACCTCAGTGATCGAATACTCCGCTATGCTCTCTTAAATGTAACCTTTATATCCATATTAATGTATGGAATCCTAAGCTATATCTACTAATCAATGCACACATTTATTATAATACATTTTCTAAATTTGAACATTAACAAAATCAATTATATTTGAATGAGCATACTAAAATAAACACCGTATGGTTAAGCGACTATATTTATGTGATAAGTATTTATATACAGATAAGCAAGGAAGCAAAATATAATAAAGTTACATTGACGTAGACAGTCTGTTATAATGGAAACTGTCAGCCATAAACGTGTATTTGTCAATATATTAATTATAAAATATATGTACTTATTCAAATACGGCGTACATACGTTAACATTATTTACGATTGAATGTTATAACTGAATACATAAATTGTTCAGCTAACACTTTCCGATAATATGAAACATTCCAAATAACAAGACAACACACATTCGTTCTTTATGTGCCATTAGCATTCATTTCAATCATTCGTTATTGTGTTGGGTATTGACCACGATTTGAAAGAATTAAGTGCAAACTGAGATATAGAAATCTACCTTATAATTTCTTCAAAATCTATTCCCATGTTGAATCTATTAGGGTTTTCGTGGATATCATTATTAGTATCTAGGTATTGCTAACTGTAGGATATGAATTTAACGTTGCACGTTAGTACTTGAAGAAATGCCAAATTTCTTACTGGTCTTATGTTTGATGAAAAATTGTAAAACGCATTCGCCATGCTCACAAATGATGGAAATTTATTTAACCGGGTATTTTTTAAGATCTGTTTCAAGTATTTTGTTTAAAAATATTTAGGTTGTTTGTTATATAAATCAAACTTCTTTAATATAACAATCTCACAAATGCGTGACGGTATCACGTAATACCTACTATTTGTGCTGATTGTTTGTTCATCTATTACACTTGTACAATATTGCTATTCTTTTAACGTTTCTGCTTTGGCTTATATAAATTGTTGTGAACGTTTTCCAGACTGTCTTCTAAAAACTAAAATATACTTTGACCTTTTCGTTTCTTTTTCATTTAAGAACATGTATGTATTACACTCCAGCCTTATAAAGGTCCTCCATTTTCACTCTTTTTCGTTATTTTACAACATAATCAACAGTGAACACAAACGTTAATTTAATGCAAGTTCAAGGGTATTCAACTCTTCCGTTTAACTGGTGATTCTCTGATTCTCAATTATTTTGGACGGAATATCGTTTTAGTACATCTTAACTGAGACAGGTGGTTAATAATAGGCCTAAAACATACCAGCAAAGTCATATACACATCTTTTGTCAGTCTTGTGATAGGGTATATTAAAAATAAACTGGCTATAAATTAATATTAAATATATATTTTTTAATTTTAGGCAAAAGACTAGAAAGCATGTAAATGATTATACGAATACAAGGTATCACAAAGCTGAGGGGAAAAAATAAAGCAAGAATAGAAATTTAAATGTGGTGAAACAAAATATAAAACAGTAGCAACATGCTTGGTATTGCATCAATTAAATTATATTGACGATTGTTAGCTTATACAAAAGTATGAATGTGTTGATGAAAACTATCTAGATATAGATTATGTGTATTTTTTGTTGAGTCTAACCGATAACAAAATAGGATACAATTTCACCAGACTATAACAAGTATTATTGGTGCTCCACTGAAAACAGGTCTCAACGTGATAGGTACCATCACAAAAAGGAAAAAGAAGAAAACAATGAAATTTATTAAACTTAAAAACTGTAACAATATAAATGTTTAAATTTAGATTACAACTTTGTTCTCTGTTATTAATTTAGTCCTCTATTTTCTCGTATTATGGCTGCACATATTTTATCGTTATACGACAGTTGTTACACCAACTGCTAAATAAACAACTGCATTTATTGCATAACATCCAGTACCATTTCTCTTTACTTCATTTACTATGGTATTACTTTCATCCTCAAAAACTCTTTGAATTGTTTCCATGTTATTACTCTTTATTAAATATGCGTTTAAGTCTTGTTAAATGTTTACTCAGTGAAGAAATAGGTAATCCTAAATTAAATAAAATGAACTCGGTAACATTTAAATTATTCTTTTGTTATATAATATATTTCTGCTTGTAATTTGTTCAAATTGTCCATTGGAATAAATGTACGCATCATAGATGTCACTGCTAGCATTACTACGTTTGGCAATTCTGATAATTCGGCTCATCTGGCAATTATAGGTTCCTGAGTCTTCATAATTTGTCATCCTTCCGTTTTTTTATCTTCTTCAGTTCAAATATTGCAATTTAGTTTCTTGCATTTTCCGTTTTCTATATTAATTTGTAATACCTCCTAGTGTTCCTTTTCGCAGTTTTATTTTCCTTTGCGTGTGTAATTGCTAGCTTGTGTCACATATATTTTTATATATTAAGCTCAATTGTTTTTAAAGATTGGTTTATTTACTTAAATAGTTTAAGCATGGTAAAGACTTATGGTATGGGATTTTATAACCCTTCTTAGAGAGAAACATTTGATACAGTTTATAATGAAAATTAAAACTAATGAATAAACTACGGAAGTAATAATCGATAAATATTATAGCGATAACTAAAGAGGGATCTCAGATCATCTCAACAGCCACAATCAAGTATAGCGAATGAATTATAAATCTCGGCAATTTTAAAAATAGAAGAAGAGATCGTAGGCGTTGATTTATTTTACTAGGTTATGGCGTCGTTCACTAATATTGTAATGAATTTTAAATAAGGAAGTGAGGTGCAGGGGTGTGAAACGCTCCGCGGTTGATGATATTTGGACAAAATAGCAACGATTTGGTACTGGCAAAACTCACGGAGCTTGTTAAATTATTTTTGTTTCATTTAGGTCGAGTGTTGATAATTACAAAATAAAATAGGGCACTGGTAGGTTGTACTATATACAATCATTTCATGTCTCTTCATCTTTAGTTTATGTTCTGTACTATCCATTGGGAAAACGATAAGTTTCTTAAAGGGGAAATACTAGTATATTGAAAACTAGATTTGTTGTAATGTTTTAAGACTTTTTGCTGATTAATACAAGCAAAGAAAGAAATATTTATATTGTCTGATAAGTCGTTTAATAAATCAATTGGATAACATTGTGTTAAATGCTTACATTTAATACAGATCCGCTAGACGGACGTTGATGCTCTATGATTTGTATCCATGTTCCACTTTTGTTTAATACACTTTGCATCATTGATTCTGATCAAAGATTGGACCGCTCAGGCAAGTTATATATATATATATATATATATATATATATATATATATATATATATATATATATATATATATATATATATATATATATATATATATATATATATATATATATAAAATGTAATAATAATACAAAAAAATACTATCATAAAGGTTACGGGATTATAATTCGTAATATACAGGGTTTCGAACACAGGTCCGCGAGTAAATGATAACCCATCGCCTGCCTGCGCACACTAGCCCATATCCCTCAAAACTAAGCACGCATCACCAAATAATGATGGCACTGAATTGGTGTTATATGAACTCGTGCGTAGCAGACACACTCGCTAGACGACCTAGTGACTCATTCTCATATATGTGCAAATTCGTTCCAGATTCCTATTAAAGAAATCAAAGTGTATAGGATTTTTATTACAAAGAATTATAAATATATACCAAAAAGGAAAGAAAGGGCTATCCCTGGCCTTGATTCTATAGAAATATGTATATGGTATGGTATATATATATATATATATATATATATATATATATATATATATATATATATATATATATATATATATATATATATATATAATGTTCCTGAGCGGTCCCATCTTTGATCAAAGTCAATGATGCTTAGTGTACTGCTGGGTCTGTAAACCTGTTACGAAGTGACAGTAATGGAAAGGCACAGACTATGTTCCAGTCTGCCTGTATCTTTTATTTGATCGTCATTTTGTATGATTTACGTACAAGTGTATATTGTGGAATGCCGTGGGGTACATTTTATTTTTCTTTGACGTGTCCGTGTTTTAAATATCACCGTTGTTAAAGATAGTTACACAATAGAAGGACACTGAAGAGTCGGCAGTGTCTGTATTTGTCTGTTGGAGAACTAACCAGCTAGCATCACCACGGATGATAATGAGAGTGGACTTGATGAGTAAAGCAAACTTTGAAGTAGGGGAAACGAAAGCGATAAATCAAAGGAATAAAATTGAATCATCTGATTAATCAGCACAAGGAGAGTAAATCGAAGAATGCATAAAATACATTTGTGATATTTTATCTTTATCGTTCTAAGATGTAAAGCTAAGGCATAATCTATAATCTTGCAATTCTCATACAATAAGTTATTTTTAGAATGATACGTGAAAAGTGCTCCATACAATGTTGAAAGCACGGAAATACTCTTTATAGACAGAGTGTGGGTAATGAATCTTGTTTTTAAGGAAAACGAACTTACCCCAACAAACCAATTTTATTTTTGTAATGCACATTAAACTAGCTATTTTGTGAATTTGTGCTTATTTAGCATTTAGCATAGGATAAGTTAGCACTTTATTTTCTGCAATTGCTGATTTCTCAGTGCAGAAAATGCCGGAATATGTGCAACCTTTTCACACGCGAAAACAGTACATGTGTCATCCATGGTGTATTACAAGCTGTATTAAAAGCTGTCATTAGCTTAATAGTAACTAGGCGTTTAGGTAGGTTTTAATAATTTTCGAGTTTGGATATAATTTTATTTCATATAGAAAGAACACATGCTAGCAATATCTCTCTGTATCTACTTAACCCTCGGCACCGATAATAACATAATATTTATATAATGGCAGCAAAAATATGTAAATGTTGCTGCTCTATAATGTTTTCTCGTTTATTTTTATAATATTTGGTTTATTTTTCATTATTTACATTACTTTGCTGTTCTGTATGACGTTTGTTTTTATTAATTCAAAATATTGGCACAAAATGTGAATTGGTAGACCAATGTATCAGCGACATACCAATTTAATTATGACGACATCGGCCATCTATTTGCAACTCAGAAGACAATTTTAGCATAGTTTCAACTTAGACTCCATTCACTTAGTACATTTATTTTAAGCACAAATTAAATTTAGATTTCTTTTCTTTAAAATTGACGCTAAAATTATATGATTTTCTTTTGTAATCTTTCATCAATAAAAGATTTATGTAAATTAATAATATTAATCAGATTATTAATATCATTCTTGAAAAATATCAGCATGCTTCTACTTATATTTATCTGAAATCGTCTCAAATTAACTGCAATTTATTTTAACAGAAAGGCTTCATAAACTCTCATATCTTTGTAAAGCTGTTGGTCTTCTAATGCCTCAGTGTAACGATCATGTTGGGATTGTCTAAGGTCCAGTCTTGATACTCACTTAAAGATTTTCACACTCTCCTAAAGTTATTGATTTAATGAGCTCGTGCACTATTGCAAACATATACTGAAAGCGCACGTATGCATTAATCGAACCAAACCTGTCAAATTTCAGTTGTGTGAGATATGTATTTCATTTATAAAGAATAACAATTTCAATGTTTCAGATTGACGCCACAAAGGTTCAGCCACAATCATCAATTAGACAACTAGAAAAATATCTCGTGAACGTTATATGAACTTGTAATTTGTTCGATATGAGGTCTGACGTATTTGATATTGAAGACAAAAGAAGAAATTAATTCTTCTGAATGATGTTTACACTTTGTTAGTTTCTGCTTTTCCAATATTTATTAATGGTATGGTACATTATATACCGTCTGCATTGCATAATCAGCAGAACCGATCTTAAATACATTTTTTAAAATCCTAATGTAGATATACAAGACCAGTCATGCTATTGACAAGAACTTTAAATTCATGTTAAAAGTCTGAAGCTTTTTCGTATTGTTTACCAAGGTCCCATACAGAGGTCGATGCATTACATAGATAATATTCAAGACAAGGAGTGGTGTAGATTTGTGGGCTTGTAATAGCAAATATCGGTTACAAATAAACGAAACTTTATTCATTGTAAAGTATAGCAAACATTTTACGAAGATCTTATTTCATTTAGAGATCCAATGTTTAATGTTCACATAAATCAGCGTTGACTTGATCAGATCAGACAAACTTCATTAATACTTCATGAGACAGATAATGCAACAACCAGGGAGAAAGAGAGAGGCCAAAAACAAAAAGTACACAAGAAAAGCTAGAAGGGTACGCATACGTTCCATAAAACATTATTTCCAAAGATCCTTGCACGATTTTCTCGTGATGGTAAAGGACACAAGATACAGTCTTAGTCATAAAGTTACACTTTCAATGGTATAAACGTTTGGTGTGAACCTGTTGCAAATCTTTAATACATTATATTTTCCATCCGGCAATGGGGCATAATTAGGAGAAAGGATAGAACTATATAAATTTCCTTTTCCATTCAACTGTGGATAGTGGGGCATTTTTAAAAGCGGTGTTGTCCGCATGTCCATGTGAAAACGTTTTGTGTTAACACAATTCCTTCAATTTTATTTCGAACATCTTTCGCAAAATGTCGCGTAAAATAATAATTCTCTTGATTAAAGCTCAAGATATAACCTGTCCTGCAGACGTCTTCTTGATTAATCAAATTTAAATCAAATTGACATCCATAGCAATTGACAATTCAAGGTCTAATGATTGAAGAGCCAAGAAAATTTTAACAATATCCATGTAATATATTTAGTTCCATTGTCTTGACTGTCACTATATTTTGTTTGAGGTATGAACAGGTTCTCAGGCAATGTTATTTTGACATGAAGAAGTCGAATAATACCATACTTTCATCGAAATGTAGAAAAGTATATTTACTGATTACTGCAATAAACCTTCCACGTTTTAAGCAGAAACCTCTAATTAACTGCGATGTTTTCTCAGACGTAATTCTCATATTTTTTGGTTTTAATTGCATTGTCCAAAACTTAAGATTACCCATACAGAATAAATAACTAGAGCCAAATCAGTAAGCAACTATACATTTCCTTTAATTAGAAATTTGTGTTTGTCAATCGCACAGAAGAGAATGAAACTTTCCAGTTATCCATTAACGATATGTACCCTTGCTCTAATACATCGTATTCACTGAGAGTGGCAAAAAAAAACCAACAATGTAGGGAATATATTGTTTTTAGTTACTTTACAAAACAAAAGCTTTTGAACCTACCTTACCTCTTTCAGTAATTCATCTCTAAAGGAAATTGTCAGATTAAACAAATTTAATCAAAAGATTGTATAGCTGATGTAGTGAGAGCAGTCTTCCAACAATTAGATACTCTTTATATTTTCATAATTGCTTTGAATTTTTACCCAAAGATCAGACACAAAATAATACATCATTTTGTAAGCATCCTCTCTAGGTCGAAACTTTTGTTGCACAGTAAATAATTTAAGACCTGTACAACGCTGTCGATTATGATTTGTACTTTTCAGATCAACAAACATGCAATGGTTGTTAGTGCTAAGAATGCCAGCGTTATGTTTAATGAGAAATATATTGGTGGTGTGCATAACCGTTATTCAATTGAAACCAATAATGAATAAATAAGTTACAGATCTTCTATATTCAGAGAGTTATTTTGTTTGCTGATTCGAACAGTGACATAATACCCTTTAAGCTTGTACCTAGTGAATCAAGTATGCGGTACGTTATGGTTGTGCTGAATGCAATGTCTACCATTATCTCCATATTGATGTAGTCATACCAGAAAGCAATTCTATTACTGCATTAGTCATTTAGGGATTGTGCAATTGATTCAAAGTTATACAATACTCCAGGGAAATGTTTTCGAGTTCATCGCCTTGGTATACCACCTTCTAAATATAATGGCTTTCTCATCCTTTTAACTGAAGAACTTCTTTGCAGGTCTTCAGTGCATACATACTTCTTGTTTGTAACTTTCTTAGCTTCCATATTTGCATACCATAATCCAGTGTTGTTCCAATTGAACCCGTGACCTAACGTTTATGTATGACAATAAGATATTGTAATTATTTAATTTGATAATAAGATCACTCCACAGTATTTCACATTTGTGCTAGCTACATTTGAATCGTTAGGATATAATTTTCCCTTCCATAAATGGTAATAACAAGAAACTACCTGATGAAGTCAATAAATATATACAAAGCTTTGGATTGATATCTTTAAATGTATGTATGTTTCCTTTGATGTATATTAATTTTTAAGACTTCAATAACTACGTCTGTTGCTGTCATCGATTGCACTGAATAGTGTGCCAAATACGGATGTGAAGAGCACGGCAATATACAATTTTCACATTCACCGAAGCCACATTTTGATATAACAAAACCTGAACAATAACAGTGTGTATAATTTTTCTTTCAAAACGTTGTTGCATTTATGAGTAGCACATTTTATTATATTGCATTTTTTATGTTGAGAGGGAATGACATTTTATGTTTTCCCATGACTCACAGAAGACCAAGTGTTCCTCAAGTGATGGACAGAATATTGCTCAGAATTGTACAATCAAAAGACTCAAGGAGATCCAGAGTACTAAATTGAAACAGATGAAATTGATTACAACCGCTTTCTTCATGAAGAAGTAGAAATTCTAATTAGGTCACTTAAGAAAGGAAAGTCAGCCGGCATTGACATCATACCAGCATAACTCATTGAAGCAGAAGGAGAAGCGATAGTCACATTCCCAACAGCAATCTGTAGCAAGATATGGCAGACAAGAGAATGGCCAATCACATGAATTCAATCCTTGGTAATTGTGCTCCCCAAGAAAGGAACCCAGAGAGTCTCCAAAACTACAGAACTATCAGTTTGCTCAGTCATTCAAGCAAAGTTATGCTGAAGTTTATTCTCAACTGACTAAAGCCTAAAGCAGAGAAAATTATTGCTGAAGAGTTAGCAGACTTCCAAACAGGATGGTGCACCACATAATAAATCTTCAATCCAGATTCCTTTCCGAGAATTACCTTCATCATTAGCAGAATCTATACCACGAGGTTACAGATTTCATAAAGACCTTTGAAGGATATTGCATTCAGCCTTATCGGTAACTTTGAGGAAGTACACCAGCTCAGACTCGGTGCTTATTGTTAAGCATCTCTATGACAAAGTCACCAGTGCTGCTCTCATTATTGATAGTAGAAGAGATTGGTTTCGAATAACTATTGGAGTCAGACAGCGATGTATACTGTCACTTACACTCTTCAAATTTTCCTGATAAGAATCTTGGAGATGCCATGCATGACCACAAGGGAAATGTCAGCATCAAAGGATGAATAATCACCAACCTTTGTTTCGTAGATGATACTGATGGTTTAGCATAAGACGAAAACGAACTGGCCGACGTGGTTGAGAGCCTCGACATAAATTCCATAGCATATGGTATGGAGATTAGCGCTGATAAAAAAAATTGATTAAAAACAACACCAATGGCATCAGTGCAGGAATAAAATTAAGGTCAGTTCACATAAGCTGGAAAGAGTAACAGGCTTCAAGAACTTGGGATTAATTATTACAGATGAGGGCTCCAAACCAGAACTACTTTGCAGGATTCCCCAGAAAATAGCAGCAAGAAGAAGATTGACACGAACATGAAAAATACTGACATTTCCTTTGGATCAAAAATATGGCTGTATGATCGTGATCTACAAAAAAGAATTAAAATATTCGAAATGAGATGCTACTACAAAATCTTGAGCTTCTCATACATTGAGCATATAAACAACGAAGAAGTCCAAAACAGGAACCATCCTGCAATCATATCGTATGAAGACCTCTTGACCACTGTAATAAAGCGAAAACTGAAGTGGTATGGTCATGTTTAATGATTATCTGAACTGGCAAAAACAATCTCGCAAGGAACAGTGCGAGGGTGTGGCAGAAGAGAAAGACAGAAAAAGAGGGAAGACAACATTAAGGAGTGGACAGATATGGGATTTGGAGATTACCAAAGTACAGTAGAGAACAAAGAAAGATAGAGAGAATTGGTTATAAAGTCAACTGTGGCGCCTCAAAGACCTCTTAGGTTAATGGATTGATGATATTGAGGACGACTTTTCATGTATTCACATGCAGTCAGGTAATATTCTCGTCTATACACTGTTTATCTGTTGCTTGTTATTTTTACCCTGTAATGATTAGGCTTAGATTTTGTAACGGCCAAATAATCAACTGAACAATCCTAATTTAACTTAAAGTTAAAACGAAGTTCAAAGTATTTAATGTCCGTAATAACTAAGCTGAGAGAAATTGTGTATAATATATGTTTATATTAGAATAACACGAAAGATGACTATTTTGTAATATATATATATATATATATATATATATATATATATATATATATATATATATATATATATATATATATATATATATATATATATATATATATATATATATATATATATATATGCTCGACTTTTTATTCGTTAACTTTAAATTGTCAGAATCGTCCACTATTTTACGATATTGAACTCATATGTGCCCAATAATATATTAGAAACTACTTTGTAAAGAAGTCATGTGCACTCTCCTGGTAGACGCTCTATTTTTTGGTTGATTAAATATGTTTCTGAATTAACTCAATCACACGTTTCGCGGACTAATACATACCAACTGCTTTGGCACATTGCGCTTTAACTTTCTTTATATAATGTTTCAGAAGTAGGGTAACTATAAACGCCAGACAGGGTCCTTACAGATAATATGCAAGTGAAAAGGCATAAACTGTGTTATTTATTTGGTATTAAGAATGGCAGAAATATAATTACAGTTTTACAGCCTGAAATTCCTTAAAATGTACTTTCTTCGTTCTGCAAATCCGAATTACATGATTCATGTCGAGGATTGTCAAGCTCGACTACAAATTTCAAAATTGTACTGTAATTTCGACTATATTCCATGTGCAATTACATCCTATTTATTTCAATCAAAATGAAATAGACATTAAATTCCATAGCGTTTTTACGATAATTGCAATTGAAAGACTTCATATTCTTCCCACAGTATGGTTTCATACATTTAATGACAGAACAGAAACACTTGCGGATGTCAACACACTTCTCCATCGCGTCTTCAATCCGATGTAGTTTTTGAAGAATTGGCACAGACTCTGCTGAAATTCAACGTACTTCATGTACATAAATCCAGTCCATATATCATCACGAAATTTCGTCGATATCGATAAAAATATCATAATATATTTAGTCCAATTCAAATGGAAAACTTGTTGCAATGCGCATTCATTATATTATGACTTCCAATTTCAATTTTAATTAGACGAAAAGGTCATTTCTTTCAAAAGCTATGTCTAGCGCGCGACTAAGTCCAAATTCAACTGGGCCGAGTTATGTGTGTATTAATAATATTGTTGTGTAATGATGAATCAACGCTAGTTTATTTAGCTTGGAATATAGCATAAATTCAGCCCCATTGTTTCTTGTAGTGTATTTTATTTATATAATTAAACCTTGGGTAGAATAAGAAAATCCGCATATAATCAAAAACTTACTGCATCTGCATGGGAAAATATGAACTCGTTTTTTCGGATGGATATACTGCACTTCCATGTTCGTGCAGTATATCCATCCAAAAACTCGTTAATATTTTCCCATACAAATGTAGTAACGAACACACACAGATATATATATATATATATATATATATATATATATATATATATATATATATATGCAATAAACTGACGACGAGCACTGCGAAACTAGTAGCTAACTATCCTGAGCGTTTTGGACTCTTAATGAGTCTTTGTCAAAGGTAAATACAAAACATATATAAAACAAACAAATACACACAAAAACGTTGTGTTTGTAAACCTCAACATGGCTGTCTCCACGTGAGTTTAAAATATAAATACAACCAGCTTGTATAGATTTGTTGCTGATGCTGAAAACTGTATAATTCCCTAAAAGTCTAGAAGCCCAATCGACATATATTACTTTTTTGTACATTTATGTAACGCATATTATATTCCGGATATTTGATTATATACCGGGTATTCTTATAGTAAAAATTGAAGGATACTAAGAAGATTTAGAAAAAGTTTAATTCTACTAGTGCATAGTTTTCTTTTTCTAGTCTTCTTGGTTTAGACCGCTAGGTTTCAATGTTCTAAGGCGGCGTATGATTCCTTTTCCTTCCTGGTTTCGGAACTCCAGCTGTGGTTGTTAGCAATTGCGATAAGTGTTATATCACTGAAAGTGTGGCCAGGGGAGGAGAAGTGTTCTGCGATCGGGCTTCTGTACAGCTTTTTTTTTGTCATCGAATTAGATATATGAAGGTTTATCCTTTTGTGTAGCTTTTCAGTTTCTCCGACGTACTGAAGGCCACGGATCTTACATGTGAAGAGATATATAACGTTCTCTGTTTTACACGTCTTGTGTGGAACCATGTATGCTTAGTTTTTCTTTAGTCACTGTCCTAGTGAATTTCCTGGTCTCTATCATATGTTGACAGGTTTTCATTTTTTATCGCCACAGGGTCCAGATTGACTAGGTTGGTTTTGACTAGCGATTGGCGTTAGCTTTCCCCTGACTAGGATGTCCTTTAGGTTTTTTGGTCTCCGGTAGGCTACTACAGGTTTGTTCGTAAGTATTAGGTTTAGTATGCCCGACGATTGCACGGTGGGCCAGTGCTTTGCGATGATTTTACCTACTTTGGGTTTGTCTGGGTGATAGGTCTGGACAAATGGTATCCTATCAGCCTTTTCTTTCTGGCCATATTTGAGTAGGTCATCACGGTTTGTTTATTTATCGCATCACATGTAAGATCTTTGTATGTATTTCGTCAATAGGAGCTACGGTTATAAGTGTAATTTCAGTATCTAAAAATCTGATAACACTTCTTTACTCGGTATTTTAAATCACTCACTGATTCTGATGTCGCTGGAACTGAAACAATATGATAGCGTGCCATAACTGATATAGTACAACCCAGATTATCTTGATTTTATGCAATGGAAAATTCCTGAGCAATTTCTATCCAAGCATTAGTTTACTCAATTTCCTGTTTGTAGTTTTCGATTTCTTTTTTAATACATTCATTGTAGACTCAAATGCACAAAACTGTAAATCCTTTTTATTATTAAATTCAGTTTGTAGACCTCTGCTTTCAGTTTTTCCGTTTAGGTGTATCGGTTCAACAATTGAATTCTAGAGGTATTAGCGTATTTTGATTTAACTGCTTTTATTTTCGTAATAAATGTTTGTTATAAATCACTTTCATTTATTTCATACTTTCCACATTTTATTTCATGAAAACTACATTTTAATTAATATTTAATATGTAATAGTGAGATAGTGTGAGATGAGTGATACCACCACAGTAGCGATATCACAGCTATTATCAACAGTGGAGACATAACTTTTGAAGATAATTTATTTTCCCGTTTAGAAAATATTTATGCCATTAACGACGTTCTTCAAATCCATATTCAGGCCAGTTTTATTTTCTTCCTCTTTTCTGTTTATAATCTCTCATGAAGGATTGCTATTAGATATTGTGTCATTCATATAGTATGCCTTTTACAGTCTAGCGGAAACAAATTCAAAGAAATGAGATTTGTTAAAAATGTAAGAAAATTGTTTAAATAGCGGTTCTAACTTGCAACACATGCATGTTTAAAAACGATTGGGAAATAGTGCATTGAAGCGAGTTAATTGCAAACCGCAAACCAAAATTACGTAAATAAATATAAACTGATGTTTATTCTACTGAGTGTAACCTTGTTGTATTATCACGAGTGGTGAAACCATGAGTGACAATAAATATTGTACTTACTCTTAAAATATGTCATTATATCTAATCACAAAACATATATATTCTTTTCATACATCACCACTAGCTTTTAATGTTTTATTATATACCCATGTAATCTAAAATTGCTGATCGGTATTCGATACAGATGTTCAATCTGTGATTCCATATCGCACACCTTAATATTTCTGGATCGCAAATCCAGCCTGGAACTACTTTTACAAATCAAAATATTAAAGAATGATCCACTAGTAAAATATAAGGAATGATTTAGCACCAAACATTTTAAAATATTTAACAATACCAGACACGTTTGCAACTTCAAGAAATACAGTCAGATTGCGTGAAAATGGCCAGAGTTTGAAACATAATGATCTGCGGAAATAAAATACTTTTTAAGGAACAAGTTTAAGAAAAGGAATTCTTATTTTGTCTGTCAATATTACGGATGAATTGAGTTCGTTTATTAATACGAGGGTTAAACTAATAAATATTTGCAGCATAAAGGTAGGCATACCACAGAAGAATCAAGCTTTTTCAACTGTGATGCAAATTTAGAAGATTCAATTCTTGTTACAACGCTGTTGAGACCTGTTGATCAATAAAGGCCACTCAAGGAAGTGTATCTTTGCTAACATTTTAAATTCTTCCTATTATTACAGTAGAAAATAAAGATCAAAAACAGGCTGATATTTTTAGAATATTATTGTCTAACAATACTCAAATGAATATTAAAAATATAGTGCACATATTTAAAGAGATCCTATCTTCGTTTTCATAAAACACATGTTTATAGTATCACCTTTATTTCTATACAGGGAGCCCTAGTGGCCGAGTGGTTTAAACCGCTCTCCGTTACAGACCACTGTCATTTCACCTCTGTCTGCGTGGGTTCGAGTCTAAGATTCGGCGAATGTGGATATGTGAGAAAGCTTGCCAGTAGCTTCTCGTTGGTCGGTTGTTCTTTCCGCAAATTTCCCGGTTTCTTCCTCCACTATTAATATTGGCCGCCATGTATACCCTATCATGCGCTGAAAAATGACGTTAGTCCACAGAACAACAGCAACAATTTCAATACATCAATAAGTTAAATTTGTTTGAAAGTAGAGGATATCTATTCAGTAATGATATTGTAAGTAAAGGGTGACATGTTTGGGCAAAACCCATGAGATGAAAGGAAACATCCACTTGCCTTGACTCTAGTTTAAATCCATTCATATGCACGTCTCATACAATATTTTCAAAAATTCAAAGCTAAAGTGTAAATGCCATGCATACATGCCGACGATGCAGCTGCTCGTTATATACCTAAGCCTAGCTTCGGTTACGTGCATGGGTATTTTTCATAGTGTTGTTCAATTTCTTTCTTAAGCGTCAAATACCTAATTTAGTTTAAAATGGTGTACAGTAAAATGCAAAGAATGTAAGAATAAAAAGAGCTTTAGTAACAAATACAACGCTACATTAGTGATTTGTTTCGAGACATTGGATTGAAATAGTTTGATACTGCATAGGATTATACGACCTAGACATATTCCTACGCCGTATCGAGCATGATCTTTTCGCCCTTTCGGAACAAAACAGATGTATAGCTTATTCTATGTATTATATGTACCACATTATTCCATCTCAGCAAGTAACTCAATTCAAAACACATGAACAATACCATCTTGTATGGCTACATCATCGCAGTCAGTCTGTAATCCAAAATATCATAATTTGTCTTGACAAGATGCAATCATTCTGCCATTCTTTCATTATGTTTGTTTCTAGTCTATATTTGGTTAACTTGTACATTTGTATCACAGACTAGGCGTCAGAGTTATCAAATATCTTGCTGTGCAAGTCAGTAACTATTGTGCTCAAGAAAGTTTAAAATTGTTATGTCCCAAAGTCTTCCAATTATTTCTGTTCTCAATTTCACTTTCGAATGCATATATATTTATTCTATATTCATGTCCTTGTATATATCTCTGAATCGTTGAATCTACCATTATTTTAATTCCCGCTGACAGTTTGCTATGCTGTGTAAATCCTATTAAATTCTAGATGAACTATTCCTATTAGTTTTGTTATCTTTAGGTTTTGTTAACGATCTTATAATTACAATTTTGTACAAGAGCAGTTAGTGTATTGCCCACATTTTCGATCCATTTTGTTGTTGATTTTATTCAGTTTATCATCGTCCAGACTTACATAATATCAACTCGATATTTTACATAATGTTTATTAACTAAAACCAGCTCTGAACTGGATATGATAGATCAGTATTACGTTTATTGTTGATTAAGACCCTATAAATCGATTGGACCAGTGTTTTAATACTTTTGTCCAGATTTTGATATTACATGTTTTTTTTTCGCTTTGATGATTTATGTCATCATACTAAAGCCTTTACTGGCATAGTGTGGATATACATCACGTGCTCATCTTCTTCTCTGATGTTGGTCCTCTGCCTATTCATGGTGTAGCTTCTTGAAGTGACGTATAACTGAATATGAACGAACGTCCCGATGAGAAACTGTTTTGACAGTTGCATTATTACTATCAAACTAAATTTGGCTCTTACTATCTTACTAATTTGATCTTAAGAACTCTACTGGGGTTTCTAATATAGTTAAATAGTATAAGATTCGCGTGATGCCAGAATAATGTTCGCGCCATAAAGTCATAACCATTTAGCAATGTCGTTGGTAAATTGCACTGGATATCTTTTTACTGATAAGGATCTGAAGTTTTGAGCTGTGCTTCAGACAAATAAAATGTTATATATATATATATATATATATATATATATATATATATATATATATATATATATATATATATATATATATATATAACATTTTATTATATATATATATATATATATATATATATATATATTTATTATATATATATATATATATATATATATATATATATAACATTTCCTTTCCATTGCAATTATCTAAAAGATGCTGTGAAATTTAATGTTTATTTCATTTTGATTGCAGTAAGGAGGATGTAACTGCACATGAAATATACTCGAAATTACATTACAATTTCAAAATGTGAATTATCAACCTTGAGAACCCATGACATGGCTCTTCTAATTCAAATATACAGACCTACGAAAGTATATTGTTTAAGGAAATTCAGGATGTAAAATTGTAAATATATCTTGGCCATTTTTATTAACAGCTCAAGAATACAGATTATATGTATAACTTGCATTTAATTGTGAGGACCATGTATAGCGTCTATAATTAGCTAAATCTGAAACATTGTATAAAAGAAACGCTGAATGTGCCAAAGCAGTTTGCATGTGTCAGTCTATGAAACATTTGCTGGTATTTGGCCGTCCATGAAATATCTGCTTTATTTCATTCATAAAAAATTGTTTACGTTAGAAAATAGTTCCTTTGCAGTATGAAGGTGTTAAATATCGGGGAATATTTAACGATTCTGACAATGTAAAGAAAACAGAAAAATGAGCATATAATATTCATAACAGTATGCCTCTTTGATTCCTCTTTAATTAATTGTATCCCCAGCTAATTTGGTCAAGTGTTTAACTCGTTATCTCCTTTTATGTTCCGTTTACTATTTGCCTTGCAAGAGGAAACAAAATTGGCGATGTAAATTTTATAAGAAGCATAAAATTCTGAAACGAATCTCTGAAATGTGATGTGGCAACGTACGCAAAATAGACTGAATAGTTTACAAAAGACACCAAGAATAGATATTAGTAAGACTGTTGATAAACGGATGAAATGAGTTGAAAATAAAAGAGGGCAATTCGATGAACACATGAAAGATAAAGTAAAAGAGATGGGAATGGCAAAAGCAACTGCCTAATAGAATGGGTTTGAAAATTGCTTCTATTTGTGATGTGTACGATAATATGAACGATTGATTGGTCTACTGATAACATTGTAGCAGGTGCTGTAAGTTGCAGTTGTGCTCCAGCAATAGGTAATTGTGATTCACATTAAACAAAAAGTTTTGATAAATATCGGAAGATATATTTTACTTAGTAAAATATAATTGCTGCATCAGCTTTCGCAAAGGCGTGGGGTGCATGTATTAGTAGTACGATAGATTGTTTGCTAAGGAGTATTGGTCAAATATTTTTTGTATTGGCTTTACATATTATGTCATTTGTTCTGGTCTTAGTGGGTTTGATATTTGCAATATTGATCGAATGTGTAAACCAAACATCTGACTGATCCACACTCATGTAAAACCTGTTTTGAAAATTTTAAACCATGTAAAAAAGTAAACTTTAACAGCAATTAGTATCAGTACAAATATAATATTATCCCATATTAACTATTTTTGGCTTCTCTACATTGTTATGCGTCGTTTGATAATCAAAATAGCAAATCGCATTCGTAGATCTTACAGTAGGATTTTCATCATTATAATTCTTGGTTTCTGCATACTGCCACCTGGTTTTGCCTTCTCTTTTACCTTTACAAATTTGTACCATTGTACTGTGTCAGACTCTATCAGCCTCATGGATAATATTCTTCATTACCTGGCATTGATAGTAGGGTTTAACCTTAGTTTAAATGAGTCGCTAGAAACAAATGATTTTGTTGTATCCAGAGGGTCTATTAATTTTAATAACGAAGTATACGGGTAGAAAACTATTTCTCATTCAGCAATAAATTGGTTCAATTTCACCTTCTAACCTGTTATGTCGCTTGAAACCTGATGGCAATAATTTCATCGCTGCAGTTATCATTATGTCATATAATATACAACCCTAGTGTACCTGAGTTCTATATTGAACAGTGTAAACCTACGCTTGAAATACACGTTTCCTTCATGATTAGTCTGTCTAAGATGCTATACCATTCTGAAGTCTTTTTAACAATCTTTGTATTCGTTAATGTGCTAATCCGTGCCTTTATAGCAAAACGTTGTACATTGAAACCTGTCCGCCTATACTGTTTTACCATATACTTAACTAGCAATTTTGTCCTGCAGTTACTAGTTCCTACTCAGTAGTTACATTCACGTTTATAGACAAGTAAAAGAACAAGTCCCGAAACATTAATTTCCAGTTCTATTTTTTAATTCTCTCTCTCTCTCTCTCTCTCTCTCTCTCTCTCTCTCTCTCTCTCTCTCTCTCTCTCTCTCTCTCTCTCTCTCTCTCTCTCTATATATATATATATATATATATATATATATATATATATATATATATATATATATATATATATATAATTATATATATATATATATATATATATATATATATATATATATATATATATATATATATATATATATATATATATATATATTAAGGGAAATATTATAATAATTGCAAGCAAATATTCAGTTTATGCATATGTTATCCGAATTAAATTTGTATCCAGATGGTATTGGAACAGTTCATTCAGAGGAATTTGAAAAAAACATGAAACTTGTTAAACGAATTAACATTGACCTGTTAAGTGTCAATAGTGAATCTCATAACAAGCTATTGCCATACAGAAACGCTAGCATTGTTAACTTTGACAAAATTTCATAGCACATTTTGCTTTGTAATTGTATAGTTAATATATACCTCTTTGTCAAATTTAAACGTATACTTATCAAGACTGTTTATTTGCTTGTATTAGAAACCGTTAGTTTCGGTATAACTTATTTTCGATCAATGCATTTTCTGTTGACATGGACATAATTAAATTCAGGACTCAAGAGCAAACAAAAGGATATCGATAAAGTTAACTTTATTTATATTTATATATTTATTATACAAAATCTTAGTACCTTTCACCTACAAGTTTCAACGAAACCAGCCTTTTATTTGAATGAGTATTTCTTAAACATGAAGTTGTCCATTTGCTGGTAGAGTGTGCTACATTTATGACACGTAAATTACAGTTCAAGTTATCGCGATGTAACCCCTGGCAGGTATGTTGACAGCCAGCTACCAATATTCCAGAGAGAGAGAGAGAGAGAGATAGAGAGAGAGAGAGAGAGAGAGAGAGAGAGAGAGAGAGAGAGAGAGAGAGAGAGAGAGAGAGAGAGAGAGAGAGAGAGAGAGAGAGAGAGAGAATGTATGTATGTTTGTGTGTATACCACTCGTCGAAACGCAGGTTATTGAGTTCGTTTCATTTTCAGAGGCAATGTATTTAATAAGTGATATATTCTAAAATAATGAACATAGTGTATAACATCAGCAACTATTATCCACAAATATCACCCTGTGTAATTTGCTTTGAACCCTTGTTTGAACATGTAGGCAGATTTTTCAGTTACCCATTTTTTCAGTCAACGCACAATGTGTTAATTTTATCATCTTTATATGTTCATAATTTGTTTCATATTTATACAGGTATCTGACGTTTAGATGATGGTAAAACTTCCTGAAATACGGTTATTTGTTCATCAAGTGTCTTATCCATAACTAATCAGAACAAGTGTCTATAACATGTGCTTGTATTTATGTAGTTTGCAATGTTTTTTCAATACCTTGAAAGGTATATACAATTCCATATTTAGGTCAGTTTTAACAAATCAAATAATTGAGTTTAAAGGAACTACTTCTTATGCCGAATTAATATGTGATTTTTACATCAAACTTCTTTTCATTTTACATGTATTCAGTCTACATTTGTTTAATTATTTCAGATTACCCATATAGCCTTTTCGTGATCTTCATATTTATCTGTAAATTTTGAAAATACAAATGTATGCATTTCCCATCATATAATCATCAAATAAAAATAATTTATTAGTTCATCATATTAAACTGTCTGAACCAAATTTCTGCTGTTCATTTCAAAATCTCATGAGCGATTTATTTTGTATGTGAGAAAACCTATAAATTAACAGCTTTATTTTTTTTAAATATTATTTCTAGGCAAAATTAGTCTTTGGCACTTGTTTTCCCCTTACAAACTTGTAAACATGAATACATTATTAATTGACATTATCAATACTTTAATGGTGTTAAACTCCTTCAATATTCTCGTCTTTCTGAAAATGTTAAATTCAGTACAATATATCATTGTGCCATTATTAGGTTATGTTGAACAATTCAGATTAATATTATTTACCTAATGTGCTCAATACAGTAGTATTTATTTTAATATGCGAACAATATACTCTTATCTGAGTCTTTCAAGTAAATTATTAACTTGTGAACATTACCATGCAAGCTTCACTAAATTAGGGAATCGTTAAAGTAGCAGTGCTGTCATTTTTGGAGTGAGTGTGCGAACTACACCAGTTGGCACCATCAGAGGGGGTGATACCAAAATGACTGTCTATAAAAGTTTTGAATTTTTGTGCAGGAAAGGGAGTCCATGGGAGTGACACTATGAGTTACTGTACTTGACTGTCTATAAAATGTTTGAATTTTTGTGTAAGAAGGAGGTCCATGGGGGTGACACCATGATTTATCGCAATGAAGGACACAAACACTAGTAACGCAACTGTAAAGTAGTGTACATTTTGTCAGTTTTAGAGTTACAATTTTGTGATGTATTTAATTATCTTACGTGTCATCTGTAGTTAACAACAGCGGCGAAGCGCAGACAAAGAATATTATTGGAAATTTGCTTAATTTATAAATAATAGATGCTTTTCTACTGCTTGAAAGTGATGTAACAAGATACAGCGCTCCAGTGGAGATAACATGCTCCATTGGTTTTCAAACTGTTTGAAACTGTGGACCCCGTAGCATGTTGTGGTCAGATGGTGGACCCCTATCAGCCTATCCAATAAAACTGGCCGATCGACATTATTATTTTATGTAATCCATCAGTAAGTAATAATCATATAATAAAATATAGTCAATACATAATAGACAGCTCAGTACTCAGTTTGCTTTATAATAGCTGAAGATAATGAAAACTTTGGAACCCCTGACATACTCAACTGTATTTAAATACCTTTACTACGAGCACCATACAAATTAGGATAAAAGAAACAAAAAGAAGGAAATAAATTATGTTTATTGGAAGAGTTGGTAACTGTACGACGTGAATAAACTTTACAGAATTACGCATGGAAATATTTTCAAATGATTATATGTTAGTCACGTGGACGGCCAGTTGCAAGCGGACAATATTTAGGTGCAAGCATATGAAAAATATAAAAATGAATACAGGTATTATTTCCATGGATGCGTATTTCTTTTCAAATAACATGGAAAATAAAAAGAGAAACTACAAATAAAGATGGCGTGCACAATTCTATTTTGAATAAATTCCCAAAGAATTGAAGCCTGAAACGATACAGACTGATAAGGGGAAATAGCTTTACAAATAAAATATATGGATTCACTTGAAAAGGAAAACATTGAATACTTTTCAGCTCACTCAGACAAGAAAACTTCTGTAATACAAATAGTTATAATTAAACCACTTGATTAGAAATCTAGGTATTTTACTTAATTTTTGGATTTAGTTGCAGCTGTTATAAATACTTATCAGAGATCGATACACGTGACACCAACTGAAGCGAGCAACAATATGCAAAAGACCAGAAGTATCAATAAATCGATTTGTTTTGTTAACAAAATTATACATTTCTTATATCTAACATTAAAACATGTGATTTGAGTGGGAGTTTGAAGTACATAACAATAATAAAACATTCTTAACTATGTCTGAAAAATATTAAAATCAGACAAACAATTTTAGATGATCCAGTCGTGTGAAAACTGGAAGACGTAACAAGAGATGGCATGGAGGGCATGCATTATAAGCCAGAGATTCTTGATATGACAAACTACTTGGTATATCCACAATAGAACAGATTTTAAGGATAAAATAGATGAACGGTAAAAAGCACATACTTGTAGAATGGAAAGAATATAATGAATAGTTTAACATTTGGAAACCTGCGGACATTATTGTGTCATATAAAGAAGTAGTAGAACCACAACACATAAATATCAATATGAACACAAAATTTTCAGGGTTTTAAAAGATGACGATACTTCTGTTATGTTATAGATTTAGAATAAGCAGTAAAATAGAAAGGTAAGAAATCTGATAATGAATGATATGTATAATGTCAGAAAGAAAGTACAATAATTTAAATCATGTCAAAAAATGTCACCATTATCCATCTTATTTCAACAAATGAACAAAGTTGATTGTTTGCAAATAAATTAAAAATATTTTATAAATGAAATATAGGAGTAAATTGTATGCATCGGTAGTTTTGAACCTAAAACTATTTTCATTTTATCGCTGTCCATGCTTGCAATGGCTGAATATTTTCACCAAAATAAAGGATCCAATGACTAAATTGAATACCCTAATGTCAGTTAAGTTGAAATCCTTGACAACAACAATAAAAACTAAAACTAAAATTATATATCACTTTGTCTTACGTTTACGTTCAATGTAAGCAGATAAATCTCTCTCTCTCTCTCTCTCTCTCTCTCTCTCTCTCTCTCTCTCTCTCTCTCTATATATATATATATATATATATATATATATATATATATATATATATATATATATATATATATATACAAATCAATATATTATTAATATTAATATTGAAATAGTACTGATTTTTACAATAGTTTAACTATTGCTGCTTTCCTATTTGAGAAAGGATAATTAGGATCATAAGCAATGTTTTTTTTTCAATTTTGATCCATATTGCTTGCCATGGAATGAAATTCCAAGCGTGACCTTGTAAGAACATGCATGTTACCATCAGTATATGACCTATAATAATCAAACATCAGATAATACACTGTGTATATTTCTTTATCAACGCCAATGCAGTTATAGCGTTTTTGACTGGTTTTGTGTGTATGATGATCAACGTAATTGCATTTACTTTACAAAAAAGTGTTCATTCTTTTTTCTTTGTAAATTTATTTGAAAAAATGTTGACATTTAAGAAGAAATTGCGCTATAAGATATTTGCGTCCTTACTGGCTTCATATTTACATCCTCAAACAACCGCCAGAAGGCGCGTGTACAAAATTAATTGGATACGATAATATAAAGCCCGCCATAATACAGCGTTTTAGTATAAATACGCATAGCGGAAAATGAACCAGAATAAATATGCCATACACCTTTCTCGACCAGTTTTTTTTTAATATTAGAACCAACTACCTGTTATTTATAGTTTTAAAGACGTATCCTAAGATAGTTTATTCAAAGTATGTATAAGCATACACTCAGCTATGTCATGAATAACATTCGTTCCAAAAAATTCATCAAAGTCGTTAAATAGATTACATATCTATATTTTAAACACTTCTCGACTTTCAACCGTGAAACTGGATGATTACAATTATTAAAATTTTGAGCAAAAGCTTTAATTTTCTATTAAAATTTGTTTAAACATATTGCACTTATGTTGTATCAAACCCGGTATATCTATCCGAGTAAAATCAACCTGAGAGAAAATTATAAAATCATCATCTGGTACGTTTTGTATCCTCCATCGGTAACTTGGCATATAAATTATGATAACTGCTCTGGTGGAACAGTGGTTAGAGCGTCCGTCTCGGATACGGGAGGTCGTGGGTTCGATCCCCGATTGAGTCATACTAAAGACTTACAAAAATGGTACGCTTAGCATTAAAAGGTTAGTGTTAGGACTGTCCGGACTGGTGTCAGGATAATGGGACTGGGTGCGACATCATCCTACATGTCTGCGGCATGATGCCCCAGTGCTAGACATAACTATAAACTGCAACACTGCAGGCATCGTAGCGATATGACTGAAAAAAAAATTGTTAAAGCTATGTTAAATCATAATCACAGCACATAAATTATGATAAATTTTAATTTTTTTAATTTCATTTAGGGGGTCTTGAGTGGCCTAGTGGTCTAAAGGGCTGTCCATTACGGATCACCATCTCACCTTTGTCTGCGTAGGTTCGAGTCTAGGATTCGGTGAATGTGGATATGTGAGAAAGCTTGCCAGTAGCTTCTCGTGGGTTGGTGGTTCTTTCCGGTGATTTCTCGGTTTTTTCCTCCACCATTAATACTGGCCGCCATAAATAGACTATCGTGTGCTGAAAAATGGCGTTAAGCCCAACAAAAACAACATTATTTTCATTTAGTTTCTAAAATCTTCGTCTAGTTTTATTATGTAATGATAACTCTACGCCTTTGGTAGAATGACGATTTGGGTTGCAGAAACATCTTTCTTTGATATGTGATGCAGTTATTGACTTTGTATTTCATTACCGCCAAAAGTGGCCGCTTGATTTGTCAAAGGTGGTATAAACAGAAGCCTGTTTAGATCTAGAAGTGGGTACCAAAACTGGAATTTTATTTCATATGGCAGTCACAATACAAGCATGACATAGCCCTTTTGCAAACCACGCATATCAGAGTCCTTGAACAACATACTTTCATCAGTCCTTTTATAGCGTACGCATGTCAGAATCCTTTCACAACGTGCGCCTATCAGAGTCTATTAGCAACGTACGTCGTAAAATTATTTAACCTACGTTGTACACGATATATCCACATAGAAATAAAATTGCATTTGTTTGTATAGACCAATATGTGCTTATAAAAAGCTTTAATTTTTGTGAGAAATGTTGTCACTTTTCATTTCATCGCTCCGGTGGCCTAGTGGTTAGAACGTCCGCCTAAGACGCGGAGGTCATGGGTTCTATCCCCGGTCGAGTCATACCAAAGACTTACAAAAATGGTACTAACAGCTTCCTCGCTTGGCGCTCAGCATTAAGAGGTTAGTGTTAGGACTGGTCGGCCTGGTGTCAGGATAATGTGAATGGGTGGTACATCATGCTACATGTCTGCAGCATGATGTCCCATTGCTAGACATCACTATAAACTGCCACAATGCAGACATCGTAGCGATATGACTGAAAAATGTTAAAGCTACGTTAAAAATCATAATTACATCACATCACATTTCGTCGACGGCTTACAAAATCAACTAAATTATTCCATATCTTCAAAAAGGTAACTGCAACAAAATTAAGATTTTAAGGAGATCAGAAAGACAATTAAATTAAATATGAAATAATTATAATGAAAGTAAAAGATTAGTTACGGTCACAGGCAACCTATTACGGATATAGCCTGTGTATAGTAGTACCGTATTTAAATGAATGAAGGTCTCTGATCGGTTGAAAATCATTACCATAATACAATTATCGCAATTAGTTCACAAGAAAATGCATTTTCCTAGTTAAATTATCTCCAAGGATCTAAAGACTGGCTAAAAAGCTTTTTGATCCAAAACATTGAAAGTTAATAGCCACCAATATTCCGAATATGTTGTCTATCTAAAAGCTAACTCAACAGCTGATAAACCGTTGCTTGTTTTGATCTAAACTGATATCTACAGCGCTAAATTTATTTACTCTCTGTCATACCTCTTGGATAAAACAATGGATAATCTACATTAACCTCTAGTGTTCAAAAACCTTCCTTTTATTTCGTGATACAAACACATAATAACGGTGGAAATGTTTTATTCAACAATACATCAACTAAAATGTCTTTCTACACGATATGTGCATGCGAAAACTCTATTAGGACCAGTTACATAAAACTCAGGTTTCACGGCAGGAACTTTCGTTTGTCGAGCATAATATAAGATAAATGGACCAACAGTGCAACCATACCACTGTCACATAAATTTCTACCGGCTTAATTTTCTCAGTGCTGGAAAATAAAGAAAAAATGTGTTTGGAACCAGAATTGAGATAGCTGAACATCTCGAGTCAGTCCGTCAATTTTGTATACTCTTTAAATGTGACGTGACCGACAATATTCGTATACAGTCTTGAAAGTGTCGCTTGCATATATACTAAATAAGATATCGAAACAGTAAAAAAAACTCACACTATTATATATATATATATATATATATATATATATATATATATATATATATATATATATATATATATATATATATATATATATAAAGACTATCATCTTAAAGGAAACAATAGAAAAAGTAACAAGCAGAAAGATGTAAATGTCGACAAATCATTTGTGACCCTAGAATACAAAAGTGAAAATGTAGAAAAAAGAACTTACGGTATTGCGAATGAAATATCAAATATTTCTAGAATTCCTGACACAAATCGTAATTATTTAAATTCTAAATAGACATTATTGGAAATCCAATTTCATCCCAACGCCGGTCGTGGTTGTGCTCCTGTTAATAATAAGATTCAAAATAATTCCTGATTTGACATTTCTCAATGAATTCAAGTCTTTTTTTCCAAGAATTTTAATTTTGATGAGCTTTTTGTATTTCCAATTTATTTAATTATTTGAATATATAAAATCCAGCCCAAATGTACTACTGGGCACACCAATAATACAATTGATTCTACAATTATTTTAAAGCACGAATAAGTAATTTCTAGAACAACAAGACCATATTCCTCTACTTGATTTCAACCACAATTAGCATTTTCTAAGACTGACTAATACCTAATGGAAAATTTCATTCTGGAAGGTTACACTTTTTTGTAGGATAAAATCTTAGTTATAATATAATCTTATTATTTAAATTATAATATAAAATACAGCAAATAACAGGTAGGTCCGGCATTTTATTGGAATTTCCAATGTTCTGGAGTCAGAT